>CM060320.1:21296266-21303766 GCA_030674155.1 Stramonita haemastoma
GTCTGTTTTTCTAACAGAAAAGGTGTAGAATTACATTTCCCTCCTACCCCATCCAGTCTCTCTACCTGGGCAAATTTTGTGCCAGCCATTTGCAACAGAAAAAGGAATATAATTATCGAGTCACGTCACAGGAACATCTTGCGCACGCGATAAAAACTGTATGTTTTTTTTTGAAGAGTAGGTCATTGTTTGCCAGTGGGAACGGATGACGACAAAATTTACAAAACTGCATACTCACAGGGTAAAAGTAAAAGTAATGGTAACCTTTACCTTTACCACACAGGGACTGGATGTAAAAAAAAAATCATATGAGTAGTGATTCCATTATCCTTGAAATAAAAGAAGAAGAATGGTCTCTGATGCCTCCCCCCCCCCCCCTACGACCACATAGGTGATGGGACACCTTTACCTTTTTTTACCTTTTACGTTGAAGTGTTTATTCTCCTTTTTAACCCTTTTATAACGAAGGGAAGAGAAAAATGAAGCGGAATGGCTGGCGTCCTCAACACAGCCTGGTTTTATCGACCTCAAGGAATGAATTTAAATGATTAAGGTGATTTGTCATCTAGTATTTTTTTCTTTGTTTGACATTGACGAAGATTAATATCTTAAACGATGAGATGATGTTGATTTTGAACTTGAGATGTATGTTACTGGAGTCAGTGAAATTGAAATCAAACGACATTCCTGATGTGGCCTATGTGGTCAGTGGGGTTATAAACAACATGATTTTCTTTCTTTTTTTAAAATCAAAATTTAGAAGCTGTTTGTTTATTTTTGCCCTGTTGTGTATGTCGACAGATATGACCTGAATAAGTAAAACCATGTTAAACCTGACAATGAAATAGATACAGCCCCTATTGCCATAACCAGCTCTCTATCTACGAGGCAAAAATGCACGAAGACAACGAGTTTAAGAGGTCCTGCCACTACATAAACAAACAAGACTTTTTGCTCAAGACATTTAGAGAAAACGGAAAAAACTATTGGAAAAACTGCACGAACACAGTGTGCTTCATTTAGCCTCTCCACGCTAGTGGAGAAGAGATGACGAAAGAAACATAAAGGGGACATAGATGAAGGAAAAAGCTGCCATTCAAGCATTCTGGACATAAACTGAAGAATATGACGACGAAAGAAAAAGAGAGATGGTGTACTGTTGCTTTGCTCCAGGTTTCCGCAAACAATGGACATGATTCTGAAGAAGAAATTTTTAGGTATTTTTGATGTTGATGTGAACGGGCGTATGTGTTTGTATGACACTATTGGATGGTCTTTTAGATTGGTGTATGATCTTCATTGGATTATGTTCTACATTGGATACTGTTCTACATTGGATTATGTGTTCTACATTGGATTATGCTCTACATTGGGTTATCTTCTTCATTGGATTGGGGAGGGTCAGAGCACTCGCTTTCTCCAAGCTAAGGTTAAGCAGCGTTGACCATGGTTACCAAGTGGATGGGTGACCGTTTGCGCGCCTTGGCTTCAGTACAGTCTCCCAGTTCACCCAGGAAAGGTAAAGCAGCGAGGGAGAGGAGATGGGCGCCGCCCTCAATATGCTGGCCCCTAGAGAAGCTGAGGCCAATGACACCTCCCTTCCCTACCACCACATAGGTTATGCGACACATGTACCTTTACTTTCATTGGATTATCTTCATTGGAATATTTTCTTGATTAGATCATCTTCTGCACTGGATTATATTCTGCGTTGGAATATTTTCTGCGTTGGATTATATTCTGCATAGGATCTTCTTCTGCACTGGATTATCTTCTTCACTGTATTATGTTCTGCATAGGATCATCTTCTCCGTAGGATTATCTTAACCTTTTGAAAGTAAGTGCAGCTCTATTTTGGTGTATGTGTGTATGTATGTGTGTGTGTGTGTGTGTGTGTGTGTGTGTGTGTGTGTGTGTGTGTGTGTGTGTGTGTGTGTGTGTTTGTGTGTGTGTGTGTGTGTGTGTGTTTGTGCGTGTGTGTGTGTGTGTGTGTGTGTGTGTGTGTGTGTGTGTGTGTGTGTGTGTGTGTGTGTGTGTGTGTGTGTGTGTGTGTGTGTGAGTGTGTTTATACATTTATTCATTCTTTTATACCGAGGATAATGGAATAAGCACTCATGTGCTTTTTTGCGTCCAGTCCCCGTGTGTACGCAGTTTTTGTAAATCTTGTCATCTCTTGCCACTGGCACACAATGGCCTGTGTGTGTGTGCATATGCGTGTACGCGCGCGCGTGTGTGTACGTGCGTGTGTGCATGTGTGTGTGCGTACGCACGAGCGTGTGTGTGCGTGCATGTGTGTGTGCATGTGTGTGTGCGTGCGTGTGTGCATGTGTGTATGTGTGCGTGCGTGTGTGCATGTGTGCATGTGTGAGTGAGTGTGCGTGCGTGTGTGAGTGCATGTGTGTGTGTGCATGTGTGAGTGTGTGTTCCTTTGTTTTTCTCATTCTTTCTGCTTGTCATACATACATGTACATTCCCCACATTTTTCCCCACTATGTAAATGTCTTATATTCTGTTTCATTTTTCTTTCCAGTCTTCCTCCTTTCTCCCTGGTTTCTTCTATCGATTTGTGTTTCTTTTTCTCTCTGTCTGTCTGTCTCTGTCTGTCTGTCTGTCTCTCTTTCTCTCTCTCTCTTTCTTTCTTTCTTTCTTTCTTTCTTTTCTTTCTTTCTTTCTTTCTTTCTTTCTTTCTTTCTTTCTTCTTTCTTTCTTTCTTTCTTTCTTTTCTTTCTTTCTTTCTTTCTTTTCTTTCTTTCTTTCTTCTCTCTGTCTGTCTGTCTCTCACGCGCTCTCTCAGTCTGTCTGTCTCTGTCTGTCTGTTGGTCTGTTTGTCTCTGTCTGTCTGTGTCTGTCTGTTGGTCTGTCTGTTGGTCAGTCTGTCTGTCTGTCTGTCTGTCTCTGTTTCTCTCTGTCTCTTTCTGTCTCTGTCTCTCTCTCTCTCTCTCGCTCTCTCTCGCTGTCCCTGTCTCTCTCTGTCTCTGTCTCTCTCTTTCTCCCCGCTGTCTCCAACGTCCTGTCATCCCATGAAAGTGGATGAGAAAGTCCGAGGGGAAGGTTTTCTGTGGGAAAGATAGGAGTGAGTAAAAAAGCAACAAAACTAGAGCACCGAATTTCCCAGAATTCTAATCTGCTTCCAATGTTTGTCTTTTGGATATATCTCCTCCGCCCACTCCCCCAGCCCCCATAATCATCAAGGGTTGCAGGAAACACCGTTTAATAAATCATAATTATCACACAGTCATGCATGCGGGTACACAAACACGCACGCACGCACACACACGCGTGCGTGCGTGCACACACACACACACACACACACACTCACTCACACACACACACACACACACACACACACACACACACACACACACACACACACACACACACACACACACACACACACACACACACACACACACACACACACACACACACACACACACTCACTCACTCACACACTCACAGAGGCGTGTACACGCGCACATAAGGGTAAACATACGCATTTTTAAATGCACGCACGCACGCACACACACATGCAGGCACACACACATACACACACAGGTCTAGACTGTAAAGAAATTACTCCCCTCCCCCCAAAAAAAAAAGAAGAAAGAAAAAAAGGGTATAGAAATGGATAGGAAGACAGCAAATCAATGAAGAGAATAGGAAACGAAAAAGAAGAAACAAAAACAAACCTGAAATAAAAATGAAAGAAAAGCAGACAGTGCAACAGAGAGAGAGAGAGAGAGAGAGAGAGAGAGAGAGAGAGAGAGAGAGAGAGAGAGAGAGACACACACACACACACACAGAGACAGAGAGACAGAGACAGAGAGACAGAGAGAGAGACAGAGAGAGAGAAAGAGAGAGACAGAGAGAGAGAGACAGAGAGAGAGAGAGACAGAGACAGAGACAGAGACAGAAAGACAGAGAGAGAGAGATACAGACAGAGACAGAGACAGAAAGACAGAGAGAGAGAGAGAGAGAGAGAGAGAGAGAGAGAGAGAGAGAGAGAGAGAGAGAGAGAGAGAGAGAGAGAGAGAGAGAGAGAGAGAGAGAGAGCCAAAGAAAAGAAAAACCCGGTGTGAAAAGTATGATAGCATCTTGTGTAGCAGGGTAGAGATAGTGTACCACACCTGTCTGCTGTCACCGATAGCATCTATCCCACCCAGGTTTTCACACTGTCGTTTCGTTTTGCACCCTGGCCCCGCCCCTTCCCCTATCACTCATATCATGCACATATACACACGCATGCATGCATACACACATACAGATGTACGTGCACATACACCCGCATACATAGGGGACTGGATGTAAAAAAGCACACGAGTGCTTATTCCATTATCCTCGATATAAAAGAATTAAAAAAAAAAAAACATGTAGATACTTGCACGCACGCACGCATGCACAAACATACACAGACATGGAGCACGCATACACACACACATACACACAAACACACACACATAAATACACACAGACACATACACACACAGACACACAGACACACAGACACACACACACACGTACACACACACACACACACACACACACACACACACACACACACTGACACATGATCTCCCATCTTTCTTTCTGTTTTTCATTGACACCACAGCTGCTCAGTTCCCCCACCTTTTTTCACCTCTCAACTCTGAAACAAACCTTCTACCCAGCCTGTCTGTCTGTCGTCTTGTCACTTCATCCCACTAGGCCACTGGTACACAGTAGTAGTAGTAGTGGGCACCCATCAGTCTCGGAAGACTATGGAGTTGCGATGTAGTCTTTCTGAGCGCAAAGCCTGGGTAGGTAAGTATGGAGGGCAAGCTGTTACCCATGCAGCAGACCCCCCCCTCTCCACGCCACTGGAATGATCCATTGGAAAGTTAATGACAGACACGAATGGTTCCAGTACCGTCGCAGGAGCCACCAGAACGTTGCCATATAGCCTACAGCCCCGAGCCGCCCTGGGACTCCAACCCCCCGATTTTTCCTCAGGGATGGTGTCTAAACACGACACCTGTGTGCATGCTGTTTTTTTTTAAAATTATTTTTTTTTAAATTTTGTCATCAGCTCCTACTGGCATACGATGGCCTGCTGCTCTTCCGAAAGGCGGAACGAGGTTTTAACGTGTGCGCAATATGTTCTGCGTGCGTTCGCACACAGGGCCTCGGTTTATAGTCTCATCCGAATGACTGGGACACAACACCTCCAAAAATTCTTATCTACCGGGAGGGGGGGGCCTAGCCTGCAATCTGCAGACTCATCCCAAAGCAAAAGGTCAGATTGGTCTGACTCGGTTGTGACATGAATGTAGACATTTATTTTTGTTATGGATGGAAACTGACAAACAGTTTATGTTTACAGTCTTTGTCTTTCTTTCTTGCTTATCGTTTTTAATGGCATGTGAATGTACACATACGTGCACGCGTGTGCATGTGTATGTGCATGCGCAAACAGGCGAGCACACAAATTGATACACCACGTGTGCGTCCATATACACACACATGCACATATTATTCGCACACATACACACAATGACATGTCACACATATACACACATACGACTCTTCACAGGCACACGCACACGCACACGCACACGCACACGCACACACACACACATACACGTACGCACAAACACATGCACACACACATACACACACACGCCCGCACACACACACACATGCCTCCCTCTTCACACACACATACACCCACAGAGAGTCACGTCACACATACTCACACACACACACACATACACACACACGCACGCACGCACGCACGCACGCACGCACGCACACACGCACACACACACACACACAACGCACCAAAACAAAACAAACAGCACACATAATCACACCATTACCATCACCTCAAAAAGACACCATGATGGAAGACGTCAGTAAAGAAAAAAAAAAGAAAAAAGAATGCACCTCACCTTGTAACCATACCCCCTCCTCACTCCCCCCTCCCCACCCATATCCCCATCCTATTTCTCTCTTTCTATTCATCCCCTACCTTTCCCATCCCCACCCCCTCCCTCAATCCCTTCTCCATCATCGCCACGGCAGCAACAGCAACAGCATCAGCAGCAGCGACAACAAACACTGCCTCTCTCATCAAGATCACCATCAACAAGTTACCTTACTGTGACATGCAGAAAAAAAAACCGGAACAAAACAAGCAAAACACACACACACACACACACACACACAACACACACACACACACACACACACACACACACACACACACACACACAGAGGCGCGCACACACACGCACGCAAAACACACACACAGAGGCGCGCACACGCACGCAAACACACACACACACACAAACACACAAACAACAGCAACACACACCCTCTCTCTCTCACACATACACACATACACACACACACACTCATACAAACACACACACACACAAACACACACACATACGCATGCACACATAATCACACACACATACGCAAACACACACACATACACACACACACACACACACACACACACACACACACACACACACACACACACACACACACACACACACACACACACACAACACACACGCACACACACACAACAAAAAATCTTTTGAAGACAAACAGGTACTGAACAAAAAATAATAGAACAACTCCAAACAAACAACAACAACAAAAAAACAAAAAAACAAAAGCGAAACAAGGCATCTAACACTGTGCAGAAGAATGACATTAACAGACGAGAACATTTTGTTGGAAAGAAGATAGGTAGGGAAAGAGGGAGAGGGAGGGAGGGAGGGAGGGAGGGAGGAGAGGGAGGGAGGAAGGGAGAGAGAGAGAGAGAGGAGAGAGAGAGAGAGAGAGGAGAGAGAAGAGAGAGAGAGACGACGAGAAGACAGAAGAAGAGAGAGAGAGAGAGAGAGAGAGAGAGAGAGAGAGAGAGAGAGAGAGAGAGAGAGAGAGAGAGAGAGAGAAGACAGACAGACAGACAGACAGACAGACAGACAGACAGACAGACAGACAGAAGACAGACAGACAGACAGACAGACAGAGAATCGCTTCTTTAGAACGATGCCAGTTACAGTTTCGTGAAAGCAGCGTGGAAACAAAACAGCCGCAACATTAGCAACAACAACAACGAAAACAACAACAATGATGTCATTGTAAACTACAACAAATGATCTAATACATTGTAATCATCTTTATCCTCCTAGCTGTTCTATGATCTGTGTGCGTCCTGTGTATGTGTGTGTTGTGCGCGCTGGTTGCGTGTGTGTGTGTGTGTGTGTTAGTGTTGTGTGTGTGTGTGCTAGTTGGTATGTCATTTCCAGTGTAGTCTGTGTCTCTTTGTCCCTCGTCCTCTCTCTCCTCACCCCTTTCCCTCCCTCTCCCCCCTCCCCTTCATTCTCTTTCTGTTCCCTCCCTCTCCCTCCCTCTTTCTATATCCCTCCCTCACTCCCTTTCTGTCTCTCTCTCTCACTCCCTATCTTTCTGCCTCCCTCTCTTTCTCCCTCATTCTCTCTCTCT
>CM060320.1:21308766-21313766 GCA_030674155.1 Stramonita haemastoma
CGCCTTGGTTTCAGTACAGTCCCCCAGTTCACCCAGCTCGGGTACCTGGCCTCTTTATGGTCAAGGAAGGAAATGGGCGCCGCCCTCGATATTCTGCTCTCTAGAGAAGCTGAGGTTCTCTGATGCCTTGCTCCCCTACGACCTCATAGGTTATAGGAACACCTTTAACTTTACTTTTTATACCACTTTTTAAGTCATGGCAGATTGATTTCTCTGTGTGAAATTTGTTTTGCTCTATGTCTGTCTGTCTCTGTGTCTCTGCCTCTCTCCATCTCACTCTCTCTCTCCTCGGGGAGTGCGTCGCTACATGAGCAGCCCCACCTATTATTATTACTATTTTTTTTCTTTGTGTGTGTGTGTGTGTGTGTGTGTGCCTGCATGTGAATTTGTTTCTTTAGCAGTGTGGCCTTTTTTTCTTTCTTTTTTTAAACGGAATTTTTACAGGAACAACTCTTTTGTTGCCGTGGGTTCTTTTACGGTGCGCTGAAACGCGTGTTGCACAAGGGATCTCGGTTTATCGTCTCATCTGAAAGACTAGCACCCAGACCACCACTCACGTCACGTTCTAATAGATTTGAGGGGAGGGGGGCATTTTGGGCACAAAACAGGGAATCGAACCCGGACTTCTCGCTTTGTAGGCAGGTGCATTGTTACCTCTAGACCATCACCAACCAACCCACTAGAGGCTTAGAGAGAGTCAAGAGGCTTTGAGCCTCAGTGTGGATTGATATCAAACTCATATTGCAGGGGTGGGGGTGGGGGGTTGGAAGCATTAATGTCAATTGATAATTTTTCTATTCTCTTTGATCGTATTATTTTTGTACGACGTCCACCCCCCCCCCCCCCAAAAAAAAAAAAAAAAAAAAAGCCCTCCCCCCAAAAAACAACAAAAAAACAAAAACAAAAACAAAACAAAACAAAACAAAAACAGGGAAAAAAAGAAGAGTGCAACAGCTTACTAGCAGAAAAAAGCAAAACAAAAACCCGAAAGAAAAAAAAAACTGAAAAAGTATAGCACCTTTCTTGTAGACTACACCAGACCAGACCCCAAACCCCCGAAAAAAAGAAAAAAAAACAAAAAACAGAAACAAAATAAACAAAAAACAACCAATATCAGCACAAAAACACAACTAACAAACACACTATACAAAACAAACAAAAAACAAAAACAACAAAAAAACCGGCGAATTTTTAATACCTGAGCCTGAGCATAACTCTTAATGTGACTGGATGCAAGACTCTCCCGACTCCACTAATAATGATAATAATAATAATAATAATAATAATAATAATAATAATAATAATAATGATAATAATAATAATATGATCAGGTGAAGAAGTAAGCAGCCACTTGGACTGGCTGGTTGGCTGGCTGGCTGGCTGGCTAGTCTTTAAGAGCGACAGTACAGCAGGGCAGGACATCGATGGAGAGCTTTATTATGAAACTGTTGTTTATTTTGCGTGCATGCATGCAGCGTTAAGCTTGATAGTGATTTTGATATGCTAGGTTATGAGAGAGTGAGAGAGAAGAGAACTGAGAGAGGGGGGAGAGAGGGGGAGTGAGAGAGGGGGAAGAGAGAGAGAGAGAGGGAGGGAGAGAGAGAGAAAGAGAGGGGGGGGAGGGGGAGGGAGAGAGATATGTTTAATGATGGTGGGAGGGGGGGTGATGGGAGATGGAGGAGGAGGAATGGGGATGAGGGGGGAGGAGAGGAGAGAGAGAGGAGAGGAGAGGAGAGAGAGAGAGAGAGAGAGAGAGAGAGAGAGAGAGGAGAGAGAGAGAGAGAGAGAGAGAGGAGAGAGAGAGAGAGACAGAGAGACAGAGACAGAGACAGAGACAGACAGAGAGAATATAGTTGCGAGTGAATTATTACGAGATCAGAACTGTAAATTTCCCTCTTTGCATGATAAACAAAAGGCAGTAATAAGATATTCATGAGACTATACAACGCAGCAAAGCACACTTCAGTTCATTGGTCCCTTCTCTAGATAGCCTGACATGAGTTAGATCTACTCCAGGGGGGTAACAGCTTAGCGTGGTGGTTTGACAGAGTGTTGCACTCGTGATGTGACGCTGCGGGATCGATCCTGGGTTTGAGCCACCACCCAGACACCTGGTTCAAGGGGATTTTCCCCCTAGAGCCAGCATCAGTAGTGACTCCACTCCCCTGAAAGTCCTTCTGATGAGACTATAAACCGAGGTCCCGTGTACAAACGCACGCAGATCATCTCCCGCACACGTTAAATCCTGTTCCGCTTTTCGTAAGAGTAGGCCATCGTGTACCGGTGGGAACAGATGACAAGATTTACAAAACTGCATGCACACGGGGACTGGGTGTAAAAAAGCACACGAGTGCTTATTCCAGTATCCTCGATATAAAATAATGAAATGAAATTAAAAATTAAGCACACGTGAAAACTCGTATCGCCTTTTGGAAGAGTAGGCCGGCCATTGTGTGCCAGTAGGAGCAGACGGCAAAGACAAAAAAAAAATGCATGCATATTAGTGTTGTGTTTAGAAATCAGAATACAACTGTCTTAATGGTGGGTAAACGGTAGCACAGGCAAAATCTCACTATGGGTAAACCTTCGAGCTCTAGCCGAGGAACGAAAACATAAACTTCCCAACTCTGAAAAAGAAGACCGTAAACACAACAGCATTTCTCAAGGACATTTTCTTCACTAGCCAAGCCTCCCCTGTGAGGATGCCTAGGGCTTGCCTGTCACTGTAAATAGCATCCCCACTTTCTGGAAATTCTGTGCCAGGCATTTCCTCTTCTCTATCTCTCTCTATGTTTCTGCCTCGTTCCTTATTTTTCCTGTCGCCTTCATCCTGTCAGTTTTCTGCCTTCTTGGTCCATTCTCCTGCCTTTTCTATATCTTCCAGAGAGACTAAAACTGCACAAAACCAAACCAAACAAGCAAAACGATTCTCTCCCATGCCGATGTCGGATGCACTGGGTTTGACTTGTCAGGTGGTGCTGAAAGGTAACGCAACGCATTTTCGCTCATATGACAGACACCAAAAGTTGCTGTCTTTTAACTTCACCTTCACCTATCTCGAAGTTCCGCAAACCGTGGAGGCACCAATGAAGATTGTGCAACCAGCTTCCTCCACTCCTCACGGTCCTCTGCTTTCCGTAACAAATCGTTCCACCCAAGGCCAATCTCACTCTCTGATGCTGTCTTCCATCTTTTTTCTTTTTCTTTTCTGTCTTGCCTCTTCGTGGTGCTGTCTTTGTGCTGTCTTTAGCGTTCTGACAAAGAAGAAAAAGCAGAAGTCAGTCAAAGCCAGGTCACTTCCAGTATAGTACACAAACTCCGCCATGGAAAGAACTACTACAGGAGTATCGCATCAGTTATAGGCACAGCAGGCGGCTGTGATCGTACGCACTCTGTTCTCTCTCTCCCAGGCTGTGTGTATAGTCATGCCATATCTCAAGTTGGGAGAAGAAGGAGGAGGAGAGAGGCTCCAAAAGGAAATAAAGGATTTCGCCACCTGCTGACAGATGGTGGGGCAAGATGGCCACCGCCACAGCCACCGCCAAGCGTCAGGCTTCTTCTGTAGTACTAGGGCTGCTCATGGCTGCTGCTGGTGATTGAAGGGATATTCATGCTTTACAGGAGCTTGTCTGGTCTCCGTGAGGTTGCTGGGAGACCTGTGTGAAGTGTGTGTGTGTGTGTGTGGAGGGGGGAGAGGGTGGTACATGTGTGTGTGTGGGGGGGGAGGGGGGACGTGGTGTGTGTGTGTGTGGGGGGACGTGTGTGTGTGTTTTGTGTGTTTTGTGTGTTTTGTTGTGTGTGTGTGTGTGGTGTGTGTGTGTGTGTGTGTGTGTGTGTGTGTGTGTGTGTGTGTGTGTGTGTGTGTGTGTGTGTGTGTGTGTGTGTGTGTGTGTGTGATTCTGCCTAGAGGAACTTGTGGCAGGTTCTTAAGAGAGAGAGAGAGAGAGAAATCAGTGATATGACATTTTCTAAGCTATGCCTTAATGTATAACGTTATGTTTGCTTTTGTTTTGTTTTGTTGTTTTAGCCGAGAGGGATGGTTCCCTTAAAGAACTGCTGGTGACCTGTCTAGGCAGTGGATCTGTGCCATGGGAAAGTATAAAATTATCAGATCTGCTCGTGTTCCCTTCACCTACTGAATAATGTAGCATAAAATCGGGGAATAGCTCAGTGGTCAGAGCACTCGCTTTTCCCCAAGCTAAGGTTAAGCAGCGTCGAGCGTGGTTACCAAGTGGATGGGTGACCGTTTGCGGGCTTTGGTTTCTGTACAGTCACCCAGTTTACTCAGCTGTAAATGGATACCTACCCTCTTTAGGGTCAGGGAAGGTAAAGCAGCAAGGGAGAGGAGATGGGCGCCGCCTTCAATATGCTGGCCCCTAGAGAAGCTAAGGTCTGTGATGCATCGCTCCCTACGACCACATAGGTTATGGGACAGCTTTGTCTTCAATAGAATCAGGGGGGGGGGGGGGGGGGGGGCGGGAGGGGAAGAGGAGGGGGAGGGTGGAGGTGGTAAATATGTACATGACAGACGCTGTAGCCACGTGATTAAGACAGACTCCAATCCCATAGGTACATGAAGTCATGGGTTCGAATCTCGGCGGCGTGTGGTGAATTAAGGATAGAGGTGTTTACGATCTCCCAGGTCAGCGTTAAGTGCAGACCTGCCATTACCTTCCTCCCTTCGTGTATATATAAAAGCAGGATATCAAACATAAGCATTAAAAATCCCCTAATTCATGCCTGCGTTCGGTGGGTGCTCTTTTTTCTTTTTACATCCGGTCGCCGTCCTTAGGAATATATCATGATTATAAAATAAGCTCAATACACACACATTCACACAGAAAAATCAATAAACAAACAAAAAACCCCACCGGAGCCATCCCGCCCCCTTCATGATAGCCCTACTAGTGATAAAACACTGACAACGGAAATCTCCTCAATATAGATAACCCCAAGTCGCTACAACAACAGATGAACTCTATAGCATCGTGGTCACTCTC
>CM060320.1:21316266-21331266 GCA_030674155.1 Stramonita haemastoma
TCGGCCATCAAGGGAGATTATCGGGGGCGAGGTCCCAGCAGACGACACAACGGTCATTGTTGGCAGAAGTGGACTGGACACGGCTTACCTGTCAGGCAGAGAGAGGAAGGGTCTGTCTGGCAGGTCAGGGGTCAGTCAGTCAGCGGTGTTTCCGGGTCATCAAGCTCTCCTGGGTCAGCGTGACCTGTATTCTGTGTTGGAGAACTCAGATTGGGAGTTAAGGGTTGGGTTTTTTTTTGGATGGGTGGGGGGATTTTTTCGTTGTGATTGTGATATGGACATTTTGTAAAAAGAGGTTTTGCCTGAAACAAATCCAAAAGCAGGATAAAAGCAAACTTTTTTGTCCAACACCTCAGACAACAGTTTTTGTCATATGTTTCTACTGATGGGCCCCTGGCGTCCCCATAGGGGAAACTTCTATTCTGTTACATTAAGTTTGTCACTGCATTTTGGTCTGTAGTCCACAAATCGGATATGTGTCAAACTGGAGGTGGTGGATGAAAAAAAGACTGTCGATACTAGGTTACATTTCGATCACCACTCTTACTTTGAAACAAAAATTGCTAGCTGTGAAGAAGTATCTTAATGTAAGGCTTTCTTCAAAGTCAGATGTCTTTTTCACAACTTCGTACAATACGCTACAATGAGTACCTCACTCCCCCGTGGAGATGTCTCGGACCAGTCAGTGTATATCTTTGCATTCCCATGCATTTCCATTTCCATGCATTCTATGCTTGGAAATCCCTCTGTTTGAGTCTGCTTTGTTGTTTTTTTCTCCCTGTCACCTCTTTCTTGTCTACCGTCTGCCTTCTTGTTCCATTCTCATGCCTTTTTTTCTGAGAAAGTCTTGAAAGATAAGTTTTCTCCCACGCCGATATCGGACGCGCTGGGCCTGACTTGTCAGGTGCTTAACGGCAGCGCGACGCATTTTCGCTCATATGACAGACAACAACAATAGTTGCATGCTGCTGAGTGTTTGAAGACGAAGAAGGCACAAAAACAAGACATTAGAATACAATATACTACAACACAATACCACACAATACAACGGCAACAACAATACTATATACAATATCGTTTGCATGCTATCTCGTTTAGGACTGGTGAGCACATCCTTTGAAGACGCACGCTATACAGCGACCTGAGGAAGATTGTGTGGCCGATAGAGATAACCGGCCCTGCAAACCAAGCTGTGCGGCCCTCGAGAAGAGCTGGAAAGGACATGCCGTTATTTTTCCTGGACACATCTGACGGTGTAAAGGGAAAGAGAGAAGAACATATCTCAGTGTGTGTGTGTGTGTGTGTGTGTGTGTGTGTGTGTGTGTGTGTGTGTGTGTGTGCGCGCGTGCGTGCGTGCGTGCGTGCGTGCGTGTGTGTGTACATTCGAATTCTAAAACCATAGCAAAAAACAAGCTTTTATGTATTGTCGTCAAAAGACACCATTAGTATCAATACATGTCATCATATAATGTTCAGTGCTGTTATCATTCTTATCTTATCAGTTTTACATGAAAAAAACAGTATTAAGAAGAAAGAATGAAGGAGAGAGGAAAACCATCAAATAAGCCAACAGGCAAGCAGCAAAGATTGATAACGAGATAAATAAAACTCACAGTCACACGTACAACCATACAAGAAACGACGACCAAAAAATGACAGCGACAAAGAAAGATTCAGTCAAATATGTAAATAAGAAACCACCCAAACAAAAATCCAACAGATAACAGCGGATGAATGGACAGACAAACTCTTAATTCTTCTTGTCAGAGACAGAGTCAAAGCTCAGGGAAAAAACTTCTTTATTTCAGAGGTTAAAAATTATAACCACTGACGATATCTTTTCTTGACTTTTCTCTTTTATTTACACCCAATCCCCGCCCTTATAATTATGAAACTGGTATGAACAAAACCCATCTCTGAAATGGGAGGACAACATCAGCGAATGGACAGGCCTAGAACTCAACAAAACCTTGAGAAAGGCAGAACAGAGAGGAATGGAAAGAACTGGTTGTCAAAGTCTTCAGGGGTGCTCCCATGGTCGCCAGACTAAGGGATAGATAGATAGATAGATAGACAGATAGATAGATAGATATAGATATAGATAGATAGATAGATAGATATACAGATAGATAGATAGATGAACAAAACAAAACAAAAATAAATCAATCATACATATAAAAATAAGTTTATATAGCTACCACTGAAAGACATTACTTCCTAGAATTTATTTTCATTTCAATTCTTTTTTTTATATCGAATCTTTCTTTGATAAGTCATTTTCTAAATGATTGAGAAGTTGGTACCTGCACTTGTTTTTTATCCACTTACTTTTTCCTCAATCAACATAAGTTTATGTGAAAGGAAAAAACAAAACAGCACACTAAATATTTCCTCTATTATAAGGAAGATAGAGAAAGGATGGAGGAAGGAAGGTGGGGTGATGTGCAGAGAGAGTGATGAGAGATCGTAGCAGTGATTCTGGTCTTCAAAGGGGTCATGATTAGAAGAGTCTGGACCTGACAGCCCTTATTGCTATTGCCATCTTTGTTCTTCTCTTTCTCTCTCGGTCTGTTTGTCTTTTTGTTTGTCTTTCTCTTTGTCTCTCTTTGTCTTTTTCTCTCTATGTCTCTGTCTCTCTCTGTCGTTCTCTGTCTCTCTTTGTCTTTCACTGTCTCTGTCTCTCTCTCTCTCCCTCTTTTTCTTTGTCTCTGTCTGTCGCTTTCTCTTTGTCTCTCTCTGTCTCTTCCTGTCTCTCTGTGTCTCTCTGTGCCTCTCTGTATCTCTCCGTCTCTCTATATCTGTCTCTCTCTGTCTATTTCTGTGTCTCTCTGTCTCTCTGTGTTCTGTGTCTCTCTCTGTCTGTCTGTCTCTCTGTCTCTCCCTCTCTCTCTTTCTTTGTCTCCTTCTCTCAGTCTCTATTCATTTGTGTGATATTTATAGAAATAATATGTTTCAAGTACTTTCCTACAAAACTTTCTACCAGATTTTGCAAAAGAACTATTTCTACAGAGCTATGTAATCCATGTTTCTGAAAACTCTCCCTCTCTGTACCTGTATGTATGTCTGTCTCTCTCCCTGTCCTCTGTCTGTCTGCCTCTGTCCCTGTCCCTCTGTCTGTCTGCCTCTGTCCCTGTCCCTCTGTCTGTCTGCCTGTCTCTGTCGCAGCCACCCCTCTGTCTATCTGTCTGTCTGCCTCTGTCTGCCTGCCTGCCTGCCTGCCTGCCTGCCTGTCTGTCTGTCTGCCTGCCTGCCTGTCTGTCTGTCTGTCTGTCTGTCTGTCTGTCTGTCTGTCTGTCTGTCTGTCTGTCTGTCTCTCTCTCTCTGTCTCTCTCTCTCTCTCTCTCTCTCTCTCTCTCTCTCTCTCTCTCTCTCTCTCTCTCTCTCTCTCTCTCTCTCTCTCTCTCTCTCTCTCTCTCTCTCTCTCTCTCTAGGAACAACTCTCTTGTTACCGTGGGTTATTTTACGTGCATTGAATGGATGTTGCATACTAGAATTCAATTCATCGTTTCATCCGAAAGACTGGCAACCAGACCACCACTCAAAGTCTAAGTGGATGGAAAAAAGTGCGGGTTTAAGAAGGGGATCGAACCCGGATTTCTCGCTTTTTAAAAAATATTTATTTCATTTATTTTGAGGATAATGGAGTAAGCACTCAAGTGCTTTTTTCTTTTTACATCCAGTTCCCATGTGTATGCCAGTTTCGTCAATTTTGTCATCCGTTCCCACAGACACACAATGGCCTACTCTTCCGAAAAGTGGAACAGGTTTTAACGTGTGTGTGCAAGATGTTCTGCGTGCGTTCGCACAAGGGGCCTCTGTTTATAGTCTCACTGGAAGGACTTTTTTGGGGGGGAAGAGGGGAGTGGAGTCGGCACTGATGTTTCTGGACGGTACGGGTGTGTTACCTCTAGACCACCGTTCCACCTTTCCCCATTCCCACCGCTCAGCCCTGATGGTGATGTATTGTTGACGTAAAAGCCCAATCAACCAGGCACACGGTTCAGACAGCCGGCTTATTCATTGGTTCCGATCAATACAGTGGCCTTGAACCTTCACCTTCACCTCTGTGAACCAACGACTCTGACGTCAATCGTGCATGCAAATTGATGTCGACACTCCGCTCCCTCTAGAGTGTGTATAGTGTTGTAGTGTGTGTGTGTGTGTGTGTGTGTGTGTGTGTGTGTGTGTGTGTGTGTGTGTGTGTGTGTGTGTGTGTGTGTGTGTGTGTGTGCGTGCGTGTGTGTGTGCGTGTGTGTGCGTGTGTGTGTGTGTGTGTGTGTGTGTGTGTGTGTGTGTGTGTGTGTGTGAGATTGTGTGTGTGGATGTGTGTGTGTTTGTGGGTGTGGGTGTGGGTGTGTTTGTTTGTGTGGGTGTGTGTATATGCATGCATACATGCATGCTTGCGCGCTTAAGCGCGCGCACGTGCGTGTGCAAGCGTGAGTGCGCGCACGTGCGTGTGCGCGTGTGTGTGGCTTTGTTTTGCTTTGATATTTTAGTGCATGAATTCATAATGTAAGTGCACGCTTCACACACACCACACACACACACACACACACACACACACACACACACACACACACACACACACACACACACACACACACACACACACACAACAGAGAGAGAGAGAGAGAGAGAGAGAGAGAGAGGAGAGAGAGAGAGAGAGAGAGGAGAGAGAGAGAGAGAGAGAGAGAGAGAACTTTTTTCTTTTGAAACTTTTGTATTCAAGGAGGGTAATAGAATAAGCTTTTTTACATCCAGACATGGCCAAAAAAAAAAGAGAAACCAACCAACCAAACAAATACCCCCCCAAACAACAACAACAACAACAACAACAAAACCCCCCAAACTGAAACAGAACAAGAAAACAAAATCCGAAACCTAAGCCAAAAAACAAAACACCCCCTCCCCCCATTTTTTGTGACCTAAATTTAGAATGCTCATTATTTAGCCAAACAGTGTGGTCTCGATTAGTAAGAAATGATTTTTATCAGTGACAAGTATCGTCAGAATATGTATACAGCGTCAATTTACGGAATAAAAGATGATCTATGACATCAAATGCTGTAACAAAAGCAATAAGGAGCACACCAGTCAATTTGTTATTATCGATAATTTTCAATCATTCTTTAACAAGACTAATCAGAGCACTAAAGCCAGACTGATTTGGATGAAGTGAATTATGTTTTGAAGTGTGAGAAATAAGGCACTGATAGGCCTATACATGCTTTTTCAAAGGTTTTGAAAGAAATGATAATATTGAAATACGTCTGTAATTTGAAAGATCGGTTTTATCATCAGACTTGTGCTGAGGGATTATTTTGGCTTGTTAAAAATGCTGGTGAAGTTGCATTTATTGGTACATAGGTTATACAGAATCACATATTACAGGAGCACTGAGTTTAAGGATTTTGCCATCTAAGTCATCTAATGATAATAATACATGGACTTTATATAGCGCTATATCTTGTAAAAACAAATCAAAGCGCTTGCATTCGACCTATACAACACACAATCAATCAATAACCATTTATAGCTTTAGCAAATTCGAATGTACACACACGCACACGCACGCACGCACACACACATCTAGACCACGAGTGGACGTCTGCTTGAGATGTTTTAGAGAAAAACCAACTTCATGTACAGCTAGGAATGGAATTTCTACAATTGAAGTGATCTTTTCGGAAATGCAAAATTGTTTCACGAGGGCAAGGTCATTAAAACAACATCTATCATTTTAAAATGTTGAAGAGGAAATTCTGAAAAAAAATATTGGTTTAAGGAGATGGCAGTGATGTCTTTTAAAACAGATGTTTTATCAGATTTTTTGTTTGTTAGAGAATATAATATGGCTTTCCAAATAACTTTCGGTTTACTGCTTGAACTTTCTGGTAGGAGCTCACGAAACTGTTTTTTTTTCATTACTTTTCATCAATGTAATTTTATTTCGTTGCTTCTAAAAGTCATTAAATTGTTTGGTTTCTTTAAGTTTGTCTCTCTCTTTTGATTATTTCCTCTTGAATTTCCTTATTCAGCGGAGGTTTTGGGGTATGTTTCTCTGGTTTTTATTTTGAAAGGGACGTGTTTATTGCAGAAGTTGAGGAAAGGTGTTTTTCTCTCTCTCTCCAGAATTCAAAGGCTAGATCAGGGTCAGTTAACTGATAATCATTTGAAAGAGAAGAATGCATTAGGTCATATAGGAAATCGTTTTCTTCAAAATTACCAAATGATTTATATACTATTAAATTTTGCTCGTGATCTAGGAATTTTAACTCCTTTCTTTAGCCAAATAGTACTGACAGGAAAATAATCGTTGCACCCACTAGGGAGAGAACGTATTTCTACAGTGTTTTAAATTAAAAAAAACAACAACCTAATATAGATATGATCTGTCAATGTCTCAGAGGAGGGGGTAACTCGGGTTGGTGTATCAATTACTTGAAGGAGGCCACAGTTTCATACAACTGTGTCCATCGCTTATTGGGTTTCAAGAGATTTATATTGAAATCACCTACAAGAATTATTTCGTTGTAGGATAGTGTAACAGCTTCCATTAATTCGTTAAAGTAGTGATACCAGTCACAGGGTTCAGAGAGAGAGAGAGAGAGAGAGAGAGAGAGAGAGAGAGAGAGAGAGAGACAAGGCAAGGCAAGGCAAGGCAAAATTCTTTTATTCGAGGATAATAGATAAGCACTCGTGTGCTTTTTTACATCCAGTCCCCGCCCTTTTCAGGGATAACATTAAGATAGAAAAAAAAAGAAAGATAATAGCCACAACTACACAACAACAATTATAATGATCCAAATACCAAAAGTAAGGAACCATACCAAGTATCAAACAGGCAAGAAATAACACAGAGATACAATATTAAGGTAATGTTATAAAAAGTCACTCATTCAGAAAACGAAAAAGAAGTAAGAATCAATGATAATTTTGATTTGAATAAAGGAAAATAAACAAAAACAAAACAAACAAAAAACAAAACAAAACAAAACAACAAAAAAAGCGCAATAATTAAGGAGCAAACATCAGAATATGATGAGGTTAAATGACTGAAGACATCAATCCACCACCATCTATCTCAAAATAAGTCCCATAAAACATAAGATTTTGATAAAAGGGGAGAAAAAACAACAACAGGTAAGGAATAGGACAGAGATACAATATTGAGGTAATGTTACAAAAAGGCACTCATTCTGGAACAAGAATATGAAGTAAGAATCAATGATTTCGATTTGGAAAACACACACACACACACACACACACACGCACGCACGCACGCACGCACGCACGCACGCACGCACGCACGCACGCACGCACGCACACACCACACACATACACACACACAACACACACACACACAAAAACAAATAAGCAAACAAAACAAAGCAACAAAAAAACAAAAAAACAAACAAACAAACAAACAAACAAACAAACAAAAAAAAAAAAAAAAAAAAAGGGGGGGGGGCGCAATAATTAAGGAGCAAACATGGGAATACCATGAGGTTAAATGACTGAAATCACCACCATCTATCATCAAGATAGTCCCATAAAACATAAGTTTTGATAAAAGGGGAGAAGCACAACAAAGCAGGTAAGGAATAAGACAGAAATACAATATTAAGGTAATGTTATAAAAATGCACTCATTCAGAAACAAAAATATGAAGTAGGAATCAATGATGATTTTGATTTGAAGAAGAAAAAACAAACAAACAAACAAACAAATAAACAAACAAAAGGAAAACACAGCAACAAAACAAAAAACAAGCAAGCAAACAAACAAAAAAAACAAGCAAACAAACAAACAAACAAACAAACAACAAACAAACAAAATCAAAAACAAAACAAAAAGAAAAGAAAAGAGGGCGCAATAATTAAGGAGCAACATGAGAATAGGATGAGGTTGAATGACTGAAAACATCAATCCACCACCATCTATCATCAAAATAGTTCCATAAAACATAAGTTTTGATAAAAGGGGAGAAAGAAACAGCAACAACAACAAAAAACCCAACTCACACACACACACACTCACACCACACACACACACACACACACACACACACACACACACACACACACACACACACACACACACACACACACACACACACACACACACACACATACATACACACACACACACAGAGGGAGGGAGAAAGAGAAGGGGGAGAAGGAGAGGGAATATAATTGGTTTATTATTTTTGGTGCATCAAGTGGATTAGGAGGTGATTTTTGAAGGTAGTCAATGATTGGTGCTCTTTAATTGAATCGGGAAGGGAGTTCCACAGCACAGGGCCTGAGTATAGTAAACTAGATTTAAACAAGTCTATTCTTGGGATTGGGACACTTGGCTTTTCAGTATTTCTGGAATGATTCATTGGGAACTTATCTCTTAAGGACGTGGGGACAGCTCCTGCCATTATCTTAAACATCAGTATGTCTTTGTTATATTTTAGTCTTTGTTGTAGGGGGAGAATATTTAACTGAGTATAATCCACTTCAAGTAAGGTTGTTTTTTTCAGAAGGATAAGTTTGAGAGCACGTTTATACAGACTTGATAACGGTTTCATAGTGTTTGCACTGGCAGAATCCCATAGGGTTGAGGCATAGTCTATTGAGGATTGTATGTAAGCTTGGAAGAATAATTTCCTTGAATTGTAGTCAAGGAAATGTTTAATTTTAGTCAATTGGTATACTCTTTGGGACAGATATTTGCATAGATGAGATATGTGGTAGAACCAGCTGAGATTTTCATCGATTGTTACTCCTAGAACTTTGTGATGAGAGGTTTGTTCAATTGCTTCCTTTCTTATTTGGATTGGAAACTGTTTATGAGGTAAATTTTGTCGCTTTTGTCTGGTGGTGATAAGCATGCATTTTGTTTTTTGGGGGTGAATAGACATATGGTTCAGTTCTGTCCATTTGACAAGATCATTACAGCTTTGTTGTAATATGGTTGCAAGAGAGTCAATGTCGTTATGGCTTGTATGTATGGTTGTATCATCTGCAAATAGTTCACATTTAGATTTGATAAGTAGAGGAAGGTCATTTATGTATAAGGAAAAGAGAATAGGTCCTAGTATAGATCCCTGTGGTACTCCATAATGAATGGGTTTTAGATTGGATGTGGATGTAGTTGTTGAGACACATTGTTGTCTGTTTTTAAGATAAGAAGAGAGTAGTTCTAGACTATTTGATGATAAATTGTACAGTTCTAGCTTTCTGATGAGAAGTGTGTGGTCAATTGTATCAAATGCTTTTTTGAAATCTACAAATAATACTCCACAAAATTTGTTTTCATTGATGTGTGATAGCCAATTGTCTATGAGACTAGTCAGTGCAGTATGACATGAGTGATTTTGTCTGAATCCTGATTGATTAGGGTGAAGTAGGTTGTTAGTATCTATGTGATGGACTAAGTGTTTATTTATATGTTTTTCCAGGGGTTTTGAAAGGAGGGATATAATAGAGATTGGCCTATAATTTGATGGATCTGAAGTGTCACCAGATTTGTGGATGGGGATTACTTTAGCAGTTTTGAAGGCATTGGGGAAATAGTTATTTTCAAGACATTGGTTATATATATATGTTAGGGTGTCTGTGATAACTGGAGCTGACAATTTCAGAATTCTGCTGTCTATTCCATCGAGACCTCGTGTCCTTGATTGTTTGAGGTGAATTAAGTAATTGTAGACCTCAAAAACTGAAATGAATGGTATGTGAAGTTTTGAGGGAATATGCTTGTCTTGGCAGTATTGTCTTAATGTGTTGAGGTTATTGGATTTGGAATCATCATTGTTGACAACGTTAGTTGAGACGTTTATGAAGTGATTGTTGAGTTGTTCAGCAGTAACATCTTTGATTACATTTGATTTGGAAGATGATTGTTTATTTGTTATTTGATTTATGGCCCTCCAAATAATTTTTGAGTTTTGTTTGGAAGATAGTAAATCTTGGAAATATTTCTTTTTTTCTCGACGTTTCTGTGAGTTTATGGCGTTTCGTAATCTTTTTGACTCTTCATGATATTTATGTTTTTTTAAAAAATCTCTAAGATAGCATGCTTCTTCTAGTTCTTTTGTAATCCAAGGTGGTTTGGGGACATGTTTGACCCTTATGGTTTTAAGTGGAGCATGTTTGTTGTAGATTTCAGTGAAAGTTTTTATCCAGAATTCGATGGCCAAGTCTGGATCAGTAATGTTAAATGTTTCTGAGAGCATAGAGTTACTTAGATCGAGAAGGAAAAGCTGTTCATTAAATTTTGCAAAAGAACGATATGTTATGTTTTTATGGCCAGGTTTGGGAATTTTTGCTCCTTTTTTTGACCATGTAATACAGACTGGGTAGTGATCGCTGCAGTTATAGACAGGGACACATGTTTCTATGATGTTTTGGGGATTTGATACGTAGATGTGATCAATTATTGTGCTCGAATTTGGTGTGACTCTCGTGGGTAAACTAACTAGTTGGTGAAGGTTGAAAGAATTAGTAATTTGCGTCCATATATTATTTGCTTTTGTTAGATCAATATTAAAATCACCGAGCAGTATTACTTCCCTGGATTCTAATAGAACTACATTCATCATTTCGTCAAACTTGTCTATCCAATTTTTTCTTTCTGCGGGATTCCTATAGCAGAATCCCATTGCAATAGGTGGTGAACCTTTCATGGAGATTTCGAACCAAACAGATTCTACATCGTGATGTTCGAGATGAAGGAGGCGCTTGAATGTTATAGATTCACTAATGTATATGATGATTCCTGTTTCTTTTTGCCTTTGTGGATCCTTTCGTATGATTTTATATCCTGGGATATATAAATCAGTGTCTACTATGTGCTTGGAGAGTCTTGATTCAGATAGCCCTAGTATGTGAAATGGTTTGCCATGGTTTCTGATAAGTGTTGATATGTCTTCAATTTTATTGACTGCGTGATTTATATTTAAGTGGCAAATTCGTAGGCCTTCCTTAGAGGGCCACGTGTTTGTGTCTTGAATGCATCAATTGTGTTGGTTTTTGCTGGAGATGTGATAACGTGTCTTAAGACAGGAAAAGGTGAAAATTAATTAGAGAAGAATAAAAATAAAGGGTAGTGGGCACTCAATAGGGGTAAGAATGAAAGTAAGAGAAAAAAAAAAAGTGAAAAAGGACTAATTTTAAGTTGTTTGATGTGATAATGTGTGTAAAAACGGGAGAAGGGTGAAAATCAATGAGAGATAATTAGGAATAAAGGGGAGTGGGCACTCAATAGGGGGAAGGATGAAATGTAAGAAAGAAAGAAAACAAAATGAAAAAAGACTGCTTTCAAGTTGCTCAAAAAATACACATACAGTGTATATAGATATAGATCTATGACCCAATCCAAGCAACAACAACGTAATGTAGCAGCAGAAAAGGTAGAAAATCTATTTCAGATGGAATAAAGGGGATGGGAGTGTGGCACTCAATTAGGGGATGGGAGTGGGGCACTCAATTAGAAAAAAAGAAAAAAAGAAAAAAGGTTTCAATAGTTACTCAAAAGACACACAGACACAATCAAATTAACAGCAATATAAAATGGCCAATATAAGAGAAGAAAACAAACAAAACAAAACAACAACAAGAAAACGTATATGGGCAGTGGGTGGTCCAATAACACACACAATTCTGAAGGTGACTTGTTTGTTTCACTGGTGATTTGGTGATAAATGTCACAAGGATGTTGATTATCACGTCACTCCACAGTTAGGTGAATCACGGATGTCCACCACCAAGATTGTACAGGCTTTGTCCAGGGACTGTCAAGGTCCCTCAGCAACAATCAGGGAGAATTCCACACAGTGCTCACATTCACAATGTTTCTGCTAGTCTTGCCCACCAATGAATTTTTGCATTCAACAATGTCTCGGCTTGTGTTGGGCAAGAATGAAGATAATTTTGAGCACTGGAAGAGTAGTTCATATACAGGTGTGTATACACACAAGTCTGTTCAATGTCACAACCTGAAAACAGCCTTTAATTAGTATTAACTGTCACAGCACACATAAACCAGACGGTCTGATCCCTCCTGGGTTGGAGATTGCAATGTCCTTGACAGGCATTCTTCACCATTAGAAGTATAGAAAAAAAAGAAAAGAAAAAAAAGACAGTGTCAATTAGTAATCTAACATTAAATCAACTCTCAGAAGGAACACACACTCACCCACACACACACACACACACACACACACACAGTCAAGGGGGAACAAAAAAACAACAACAACAACAACAACAACAACAACAACAACAACAACAACAACAACAACAAAAAAGTATGATTTTTTTAAAAAGCAAAAAACAAAAAAAACAAAAACAAATCAAAAACACAAAAAAAAAACAAAAAACAAGAAAAAACAAAAGCAAAACAAAACAAAAACAAAAACAACAACAAAAAAAACCAAAAAAAAAACCCACACAAACAAAACAAAACAAAACAAACAAAAAAATCAACAAAAAAACCCCAAAACCAATCAAACCAAACAAAAACCAAAACACATACACACACAAATCAAAAAGGCAAAAACAAACAACCCCCTAAACAACAACAACAAAAAAAGTATTAAAAAAAAAACAAAAACAAAAAATAACAAACAACAAAAATCACACAAGAACAACAACCCTCTAATAAATACCAAAAAAAAAGGAAATCAATCAACACCAACAAAAAGAATAATGATAAAAAATAAAATAAAATAAAATAAATAAATAAATTAGAATAAAGAAAAGAAATTTTTAAAAAAAACAACAACAACCCAACTCCCCCCCAAAAACAAACAAGCAAACAAAGCAAACAACAACAACACAATTCTCCCAACAAACAGAAAACTGAGAAGAAGCAATAATAACTAAACCAAACCAGAATAAAACAAACAAAGCAAAATAAAATTGATTGTAAAATCAAGAAAATCAAATTGGAAGAAGTCAACAAGACGAATGGATATAATCCACACACACTTCCAAAGAGGCGACTTGGTGGGAAGGGGTGTCAACAGCAATTCTCTCTCTCTCTCTCTCTCTCTCTCTCTCTCTCTCTCTCTCTCGCTCGCTTGCTCGCTCGCTCGCTCGCTCTCGCTCTGCTGACTAGTTTGCTGGCAAGGGTTACAAAAGGGCCTGTTGGATAGTTGTCAGGAGGACTTCAAGGAGTTTTTGTTTGTCCCGTGACTGAGGGGTCCTGGAGTGCCCCCAGGCATTGTATTTAGGGGCTGAAGGAAGGGGTGGGAACTGCTTATCATAGTCCCCGCTGTACTCAGGCTGCTTATTGTAGTCGCTGCGGCGTGGACGGGCTTTGTTCTCAGGTACCCTGTTCTGCAGGCCGAACTGCTTATTGTAGTCGTGGCGGCGTGGAGGGGCTTCGTAGTCAGGTACTCTGTCCGCAGTCCGAGGGGCTTTAGGTGTTGGGGGAGACCATGGGCCCTTGGCAGGATGGGGCTGTCCTTTGTTGTTGGGCGCAGCTCTATGGATGGACTGTGAGCCCCAAGTCTTGTGCCATTGGCTCGTGGAGTGGGCTGGAGTGGGGAGCAGAGGTTTTGATTTTGGTATGCGGTACAAGTTGTTGGTAAGGACCGCAATACCATAGGGACTTGGGTGGAAGGGGTCCTGGTACTTGTAGAGCGACTTCTTGGGCGCCCCACTTTCAGTCTGAAAAGAGGAGGTGTGGTTGATAAAATTCACCCCCTCTTCTGTACAGACTTTGGAGAGGCTGGCGTTTGAGTCCCTCACGGCTTTGGTGGCATGGTGTCGGCCATAAGGAGGGAGGATTGAAGAGGCTTTTATGCTGGCAAGGGGGAAAGCCTGGCCTAGTCCTCTGACTACCCGTTGCCATGTCGCACACTCAACTGGGCCACTTTGTAAGCAGTTGTTGATGCCTACATGGAAGGTGACTCGTTTGATGTGTGGAGAAGGAGGAAGGGTGGATAGCCACTTCAGCAGGTGTTGGACGGTCAGGCCTGGCACTGACAGGTTTCTCGCTGGTCCTCCATGGGGAGAAGTTCTGTCTCCAACTGCTCTTAAGACAGAGTCACCAATGGTAACTCTTGGCTGGCAGTGGGGACCGTCTTTCTCAGTAGGTGTCTCTAAAGGTGTTGGGAAAGGGGATGCTGGAGGGGGTGCCTTGGAGCAGACAGTGGGAACAGGATTTCTGTACTTTTATCTTTTGGTTGTTGAGAAAGGGCTGGTGGAGGGGGTGGTTTGGGGCTGGGGTTTTGGTCAGGATCAAGGGTGAAAACTTGTTATTAGTGGGGATTGTGGATATAATTTTCTTCATCTATTGGTGTGTCTGATATATCAGAGAGGGAGTCACTTAAGAGAATTTTGGAAGTGGTTGTTAGTTTTTTGGTAATGAGTCTTTGGAGTGGAAGTGACTGTATGGTTGTTTGGAGTGGGGTGGTAGGTATGATGTAGTAGTTGATGGTAGGGCTTTCTTTAATTGATTGATTTCTTATTAATGTGCTTTTTGCCAGTTTGTTGAAGGCAGAGAGGCTTTTGGCTTGGACTGTCAACTGTTTTCTGCAATTGAAATGTTTTGCTGGTAAGGTCAGCAATGGTTGACTTCAGTGTTTGTTCTGTGGCTTTATGTGGGTATTTTTGTTTGGACTGAGCTGTCTTTGCTGGTGCTGGTGTTATTTCTTTGGTTGGTGTTAGAAGAGAGAAGAGAGAGAGGAGGGAAGAGAGAGAGAGAGAGAGAGAGAGAGAGAGGAGAGAGAGAGAGAGAGAGAGAGAGAGAGAGGAGAGGAGGGGAGAGGGGAGAAGAGAGAGAAAAAACAAACAGGACAGCCAGCCAGGGCCCGCCAGCCAGCCAGGACAGACAGAGAATGAAACAAAAAAACACATAAAACGAAACAAAGACAAACCAACACTGAAGTTATAGGCATGAGCCCCTTCTATCTTAACCCAACAGAACGGAGCGGGACACCAACCTCCAGTCACCAAGTCCACAATAAGCAAGTTAGCCAGTTAGCCAGCCAGCCAGCCAGCT
>CM060320.1:21333766-21341266 GCA_030674155.1 Stramonita haemastoma
TTTCCAATCTCTTTGCTCCTGTACGAGTTTGTGTATGTGTCTGCAAGTGTAGATGTGCACGCACACACGCACGCATGCGCGCACACGCGCGCGCGCGCGCACACACACACACACACAAGAAGAGAAGAAGAAAAAGAAAAATAAGAAAATGAGAGGGAGGGAGAGAGAGAGAGAGAGAGAGAGAGAGAGAGAGAGAGAGAGAGAGAGAGAGAGAGAGAGAGAGAGAGAGAGAGAGACAGACAGACAGACAGACAGACAGACAGACAGACAGACAGACAGACAGACAGACAGACAGACAGACAGAGACACACAGAGACAGAGAGACAGAGATTCATAGGATGCTACTGCACAGACCAGGTGCCTTTGTTGACAAACGAATAACACAACAAATCCCACAGACTTTAATGCTAAGGGTCTATGAAGTCGCCGGTTCGAATCTTGGCAACGTCTGGTGAAATAAGGGTGGGGATTGTTACTATATAATCCCGTGTCAATGTAAAGTGCAGGCCTGCCAGTGCCTTAATTCCCATCCTTAAGGTAGGCTACACATGCTGAAGATCAAATATGCACGTTAAAGGTCCCGTAATTTATTTCAGTTTTCAGTGGGTTACATAAACACGGACATACCTACCGAGCATACATCCCCGAAGTCAGAATGCGGCTACCTTCATGTTGAAGAAAAGAAAGGTCGCATACGCAACATTTCACAGTTGGTGAACTTAGGCCCTGTAGCCGAGGAAGAAACGAAACAAATATCTAACAGACTTGTGTGGTATTGCCTCAATTATATTGTTTGTGGGATATTACAGTATGGTAGCCCACTTACCTACCTACCTACCGTGTTGTATTCTTTGACATTAGATTGAACCATTCTGTGACTCCTTGACTTCTGTTTCAGTTTCTGAAACAGGAAAATGTGAACATCATTGGGCAGATTGTGAACATCATCTTCAGAAAAAAATACCCCCAAACTGCAACAAGCTTTGTCTCCTGACACACAGCACCACGTGACCTTATGGATTGACACCAGATGGCCTTGACCCACAGTGACCCCAAAGAATTGATTGATTGATTGATTGTTTGTTTGATAGTGGGTGGGAACACAGAGGCAGAAGTATGGGGAAAAAAGTGGCTTTGATGATAACTTTCAGAGAGATTGAAAGGTTTTGATCATTCTCTTTGAAGATGGTTTAAGTAGAGGTATGGGGAGAGAGAGAGAGGGTCTATTGCTTTGAGATAACGACGATTCACAGATGCAGTGTCATTTTCTACAGGTACAATGCGTGTGGAATATTTTCCTATTCCCATATGCAAGATTTCTCTTTGATAAAGTGCTAGTATTGGTATAGAAGTATTGTCCTGTAATGTGTGGGAGGTGATGGTTGCTGTGTTATTCCTTTGTGAAAAAAATAATTTTCTTATTTCACTTTTTTATGCGCGGCTTGTAACCCACATGAATTTTTCTGTGAGATAACGAAATGTTTGAATTGAATACGTTACAATCGCGGAGAAGAAAGGGAGGTAAAACAGACGGGGGAACGAATCTTCTGAAATCCGTTAAGTAGAATAGAAACTGAATAGAATTTCCAGCCCAGTGAATTGACAAAGTGTCAAGTTACTGGTATAGGTGTGTTAGAATTGTGTATTTTGGGAGTGACATAACTATGTTTTGAAAACTACACGTTTTTCTCTCGGCGAAAATTCTGTCTTCTCGTTCTTTCTGTACAGAGTATTACACGTTTTGATAAGCCATCAGAAAATCGTCATGAATGATAATATTATTAATCCTTTTTCATTCATTCTTTTACTTCGAGGATAAAGGAATAAACACTCATGTGCTTTAAATTTTTTTTTTTTTTTACATCAAGTCCCCGTGAGTGTGCAGTTTTGTGAATTTTGCCTTCCGTTCCTACCGGCACACAATGGCCTACTTTTCCAAAATGCGAAACGGATTTTAACATGTGTGCAAGATGTTCTGCGTCTTGGAAGCAGTCTTCCAAGACGTTATCATACTCATACCACAAAAATTGATCTGCTGACCCGGGTTCGAATCCTGTTCAGGGCAGTTTCCCCCCTTGAATTAACTAACATCTGTGCCGACTCCACTCCTCCCAAAAGTCCTTCGGATGAGACGATAAACCAAGGTCCCATATGAGAACGCTCGCCGAACGTCTTGCGCACACGTTAAAACCTGTTCCGCTCCTCAGAAGAGTAGGCCATTGTGTGCCGGTGGGAATGGATGACAAAGCTAACAAAACCGCATACGCATGGGAACTGAAGGTAAAGAAAGGACACGAGTGCTTATTCCATAATCCTCGAATTAAAAGAATAAATAAGATATAAAAATAAAACAACCCACAGAATCAAAGACAGGACTCATAAACCAGCCCTCCCCCCTCAAACCTGGAAAAAAATCACATCATAATTATTCCCCCCCCCTCCACACACACACACTCACACAAACCAACCAACCAACCAAAAAAAAACCAACAGACGTGAACTCGCGTTCCCTGGAGTGTCCTTGACCTGTCGTGACCTCCAGGTATATTGATCGGTCATTAAGTAGAAAGAATAACAGGAGGCACCCTGATTATTCATAATGATATCAATAATGATGATGGCAGCAGCAGCAGCAACAGCAGCAGCAGCAGCAACAGCAGCAACAGCAGCAGCATCAGTGCCAAGCATTGGTGGTGGTGGTGGTGGTGAAACGCCACGTCATTTTTGATGATAACGAAGAGTGTTTAGACTGGCTCTCTTGAGTGATGGATGGAGGGAGGAAGGGGGTGGGGGTGGGGTGGTGTTGGATGGATGGATGGAAGGAAGGAATGGAAGGCGAGAGAGAGAGAGAGAGGAGAGAGAGAGAGAGGGAGAGAGGAGAGAGAGAGAGAGGAGAGGAGAGAGAGAGAGAGGAGAGAGAGAGAGAGAGAGAGAGAGAGAGAGAAGAGAGAGAATGAGTGGGATGTTGATGGTATAGGGATTAATGTACTTTTTTTCTTTGTTTGTTGTGTTTTGTTTTGTTTGTTGCCTCGTTTTATATATATATTTTTTATTTCCAGTAGTAATGGAATAAGCACTCATGTGGGTGTTTGTGTTTTTTTAAATCCAGTCCTCGTGTGTCTGCAGTTTTGTTATCCGTTCCTACCGGCACACAATGGCCTACTCCTCTAAAAAGCGGAAGGGGTTTTACTGTTTTCTTGTGATGTGTTGTGTCGTGTGTATTGTATTTTTTGTATGGTATTATTGTGTTTTTTGTGTATTATTGTGTGGGGATTAAATATGTCTTTTGTTTGTTTTATGTCTTTTGTTATGTTTCGGGTTTTTTTGTTTCTGCCTCATCTCTGTGATGTTTTGTGTTGTGGGGACGGGATAGCTCAGTGGTCAGAGCGCTCGCTTTCCCCAGCCAAGGTTAAGCAGCGTCGAGCGTGGTTGCCAATTGGATGGGTGACCATTTGCGCGCCTTGGCTACAGTACAGTCCCCCCAGTTCCCCCAGCTGTAAATGGGTACCTGCCCTCTTTAGGGTCAGGGAAGGTAAAGCAGCGAGGGAGAGGAGATGGGCGCCGCCCTCAATATGCTGGCCCCTAGAGAAGTTGAGGTCTCTTGACACCTCGCTCCCCTACGACCACATAGGTTATGGGACACCTTTACCTTTACCTTTTACCTTATGTTATGCATTGTGATGTATTGCACTTTACACACACACACACACACACACACACACACACACACACACACACACACACACACACACACACACACACACACACACACACCACACACACACACACACACAAACACACGCACACACACACACACATCGTCCCATCACCCAATCTCTAAAACAGCCACACAGCACCAACACACCAAAACACTGTCAGTACTTCAAGTGCTCGGTGATTCATTCATTCCCTGATCCAGCGGTAACGTCCTCATCTAGAAGTCCCGTGTTCGAATCCCATTACTCGGCAGATCCTTTCCCCCCATTCATCAAACCATGAGTGGCGGCCTGCGTACCAGTCTTTCAGAAAAAAACAACAAACTATAAAAGGAGATTCTCCAAATTGTACAACACGCATTTAGCGCTCATAGAGTCAGCCACTGTCAAAAGAGCCATCTATGATTAAAAAAACACCACAGAAGAAAGCCTCTAACAGGGGAAAGAAATGTTTAAACAAGACATAAAACCCCCCAGGGTGGCGCTGCTTTGTGGCGGCGCACTCTCAACCCCGTGGAGAAAGAGAGAGAGGGAGAGAGAGAGAGAGAGAGAGAGAGAGAGAGAGAGAGAGAGAGAGAGAGAGAGAGAGAGAGAGAGAGAGAGAGAGAACAGCCTGAATTTCACGTAAAATTCACCATGACCAAGAATGGTCCACAACACAACACACAGAAAGAGCTAGAAAGCATTCACACCACATTACCCTACAAATAACACTCGTTATTCCTTTTTTTCCCCACAACCAAGTTGGGGGGGGGGGGGAGGATCCTCAGTCGCCTAGTACAGTGCTCATCACTCCATCACAATGGCGGAAAATGTGCGTTGTCATGTGACCAGAGGGGACTATTTTGTGTTCGTATTCATGCGATGGCGCATGGACAATCATACGTATGGTCATTGCGATTTTGTCCTTTTTTACTCATGCGGAGGGTGATTGCTTAAAACGGCGGTGAAGAGGGACCGTACCATCCCACTATTGGGAGGAATCGATTGGTATGGTTTAGGTATGGGGGGGGGGGGGGGGGGGGGAGGGTGGCAGGTGTTTTTTGTTGTCGTTGTTAATGTTGTTGTTGTTGTTGTGCATTACCCAGCTTAATACTTTGGGGTCTGTCACCCAGAATGTGCACTCTGACTCACTAATCCCACCTGGGAATCACTGTGAGATTGAAATTGCGCACTGAATGAGAAGTTTGCGTGTATGACTGTTTTCAAGTACCTCGCCATATAGGCAGCCAACTCCGACTTCAGAGGATTTTTTTGTCTCCTTTAAAGGAGAGTGCAGGTTGTTGTGTTAAGAGCTTGTCATGGGTGAAGGCAATCTCAACAAAGCATTTTACAACGTAACATTAAATTTTTAGTATAGGCCTTGGCAATCTATCACTATCTATCTACTATCTATCTATCTATCTATCTATCATCTATCTATCTATCTATCTATCTATATCTATCTATCTATCTATCTGTCTGTCTGTCTGTCTGTCTGTCTGTCTGTCTGTCTGTCTGTCTGTCTGTCTGTCTATCTATCTGTCTGTCTGTCTGTCTGTCTGTCTGTCTGTCTTCTGTCTGTCTTCTGTCTCTGTCTGTCTATCTATCTATCTGTCTGTCTGTCTGTCTGTCTGTCTGTCTGTCTGTCTGTCTGTCTGTCTGTCTGTCTGTCTGTCTGTCTATCTATCTATCTATCTATCTATCTATCTATCTATCTATCTATCTATCTATCTATCTATCTATTCCCTTAGTCTGGCGACCGTGGGGGCACCCCTGAATACTTGACAACTAGTTCCCTCCATTCCTCTCTCTGTTCTGCCTTTCTCAAAGTTTTGTTGAGTTCTAGGCCTGTTCATTCGCTGATGTTGTCCTCCCATCTCTTCCTTGGTCTGCCTCTTTTTCTTCTCCTTGGACAGTGCCTTGCAGTATTGTTTTTGCAAGCCCTTTTGATCTTATGACATGCCCGTACCATTTAAGTTTACGCTTCTTTACGATTGATAGAAGATTTTCGTAGGGACCAATGGTTTGCTGGATTCTGTTGTGCACTTCTTCGTTGCTTATGCGGTCTTTGTAGGAGATGCCAAGGAGTCTCCGGAAGCATCTCATCTCTACCGCCTGTACTCTTCTCTCTAAATCAGCAGTCAGGGTCCACGATTCACAGGCATACAGCAATCAGCTGACATCGATAACTGACACAGCTTTTGGCCTGGGCTAGGTGTCTTTTTAAACGAGGAGGAGATATAGAAAGTAGTAAGTAGACGGGTGTAGGTAGGTGAAAAAGGGGGCGCACGTAAAAGAAACACAACAACAAGAAAGTTGTCCCTGAGAAAATTCTGTTTAAAAAAACAAACAAACAAACAAAACAAAAACAAAAAACCTCTCACTCTTCTAGGGAAACGAACACACAGGTCCGCGGATTCCCTCACCCCCAACTTCGTCTTTCAGCTTGTCTATGACGTTGATGATGACGACGACGACGATGATGACAACGACGACGACGATGATGATGATGACGACGATAATGACGACGACAACGACGACGTTAATGACAACGATGATGACGACGACGATGATGATGACGATGACAAACGACAACGACGACGATAATGACGACGACGATGACGACGAAGACGATAATGACGACAACGACGATGATGATGACGACAATGATGATAATTTTCTGTATAAAAGATAGACTAAGTTTGTGTGTGTAAGAACGAACGGTGCAACACGCAGCGAACAGACGTCTTCAGAGAAGCAAAGTGTAGTAGTAAGCTGAATAAGTTCCGTGTCACGGCGACCGAGCCCCAGGGTGCAGAGGTAGGTGTGCTTCTCCTCACTTTCTGCAGCAGAGTCTGAGAACAGAATGCCTGTACTGTACAACACAGCATCAAGCTGATTATCTGTTGGGTTTTGGTTTGGTTTGAGTTTTGGTGCTGTGTGCGGTTTTTTTGTGTGTTTTGTTTTGCTTCTGTTTTCGTTACGAAAGAGAGACAGACAGAGAGAGAGGGGGGGGAGAGGGGGGGGGAAGAGAGAGAGAGAGAGAGAGAGAGAGAGAGAGAGAGAGAGAGAGAGAGAGAGAGAGACAGAGACAGAGACAGAGACAGAGACAGACAGACAGACAGAGACTGACAGACAGAGACAGACAGAGAGACAGAGACAGAGGCAGACAGGGATTAGAGGGAGAGAAACAGACAGACACACAGGCCTAAACAGCAGATAAGACAGATAGACACGAAATTGATAAGACAGGCTGACTGACAGACACACAGGCACACAGGCAGATAGACAGACAGGCTGACTGACAGACAGACAGACAGACAGGCAGACAGACAGAAAGATAGAAAGACACACACGCACAAACACACACACAACACACACGCACACACACACACACACACACACACAACAACAACACACACAAACACAAACACACGTATGCACACAAAAACACACACACACGCACACGCACACGCACACGCACACACACACACACACACACACACACACACACACACACACCACACACACACACACACACACTGACAAACTGCGTGTGAGGGCTGCGTTTTGAAGAGACGTTTATCAGTTTGACACAAGGGGCAATGTGACGGGAACAGTTTATATTTTACCGCTTACCCCCCCCCTCCCCCACCCCTTTCTCTCACTCCCCCCCTCCCCCCGCCACCCACCCACCCACCCACCCATTCTCACCCCCTCCTTCCCCATCCCAAAACTTTCACCTTTTGTTTTGAATGTGTGTCTTTGCTGCCTCCTCCTACTCTCCATCCGTCTGTAACGT
>CM060320.1:21346266-21351266 GCA_030674155.1 Stramonita haemastoma
CTCCCTCCCTCTGTAGCAGCTCTCGCTCTGTAGCAGCCCTCCCTCTGTAGCAGCTCTCCCTCCCTCTGTAGCAGCCCTCCCTCTGTAGCAGCCCTCTCTCTGTAGCAGCCCTCCCTCTGTAGCAGCCCTCTCTCTGTAGCAGCCCTCTCTCTGTAGCAGCACTCCCTTCCTCTGTAGCAGCCCTCCCTCCCTCTGCAGCAGCCCTCCCTCTGTAGCAGCTCTCCCTTCCTCTGTAGCAGCCCTCCCTCTGTAGCAGCTCTCCCTCCCTCTGTAGCAGCTCTCCCTCTGTAGCAGCTCTCCCTCCCTCTGTAGCAGCCCTCCCTCTGTAGCAACTCGCCATCCCATTTCTGGTTGTGTAAGAATGGAGGCAGACTGTAAGTCTAGACTTTTTTCTTCCTCTGCTAGTGCTCCAAGTTTCACTAATTGTCCTATTTTGTGCATGCGACCGTTTTTGCCCATCATGACACCAGTGTGCATACATTTAAAAAAAAAGTCATCCCTCCTACCGGTATGCAATAGCCTCTACCCTTCTGAAACGCAAAACTGGTTTTGATGTGTGCACAAGATATTCTGCGTATGTTCGCACACGGGACCTTGGTTTATAGCCTCATCTGAAGGACTTTAGGGGGAGTGGAGTCGTTGCTTTTTCGAGGGTTTGAACCGGCACACACACAACACACATGTACCATCGGGAAATAGCATAAAGACTTTTTTCACTTTCACACACACACACACACACACACACACACACACACACACACACACACACACACACACACACACACACACACACACACACACACACACACACACACACACACAGATGACAAGATTTACAAAACTGCATACACACGAAGACTGGCTGTAAAAAAACACATGAGCGCTTATTCCATTATCCTCGATATAAAAGAATAAATAAATAAATAAATAAATAAGTAAATAAAAAAAATAAACACACACACACACACCTACACACACACACACACACACAAACACACACACACACACATACACACACACACACACACACACACACACACACAACACACACACACACACACACACACACACACACACACACACACCACACACACGAGGCATCTCAGTGGTAGATCGAGCCACAGCGCAAGGCTCTAACCACTAAGTCAAAAAAGTCAACATGTTATTTCTCGATGGTACATGTTTTGTGTTTTGTAATATGTGTGTGTGCGTGTGTGTGTGTGCGTGCGTGCGTGCGTGTGTGTGCGCGTGCGTGCGTGCGTGTGTGTGTGCGCGTGCGCGCGCATGTGTGTGTGTTACTGTGTGTGTACAAGATGTTCTTCTACCTATGGACTTTTATCAGTGAGGGAACACAGAGATGTATATGTATGTATATGTAGGTGTGTGTGGGACTAAAATGCCGGGGTGTCTCTCCTGTGGATTGATTACCTCTGCAATATTCAGCGGCTCTAAGAAATGGAAAGAAGTCAGGCATGAAACTGGTCATTGAAGCATGGTACTCAGGCTTCTCTCATCTTCTTCTTCGTCTTCTTGTTCTGCTCCTTCTCCTTCTTTTTCTTCTCCTTCTTTTTTCTTTCTTGTTCTTGTTCTTCCTCCTCCTCCTCCTCCTCCTCCCTCCTCCTCCTCCTCCTCCTCCTCCTCCTCCTCCTCTTCTCTCTTCTTCTTCTTCTTCTTCTTCTTCTTCTTCTTCTTCTTCTTCTTCTTCTTCTTCTTCTTCTTCTTCTTCTTCTTCTTCTTCTTCTTCTTCTTCTTCTTCTCCTCCTCCTCCTCCTCCTCTTCTCCTTCCCCTCTTCCTCTCCTCCTCCTCCTCCTCCTCCTCCTCCTCCTCCTCCTCCTCCTCCTCCTCCTCCTCCTCTTCTTCTTCTTCTTCTTCTTCTTCTTCTTCTTCTTCTTCTTCTTCTTCTTCTTCTTCTTCGTCGTCGTCGTCGTCGTCGTCGTCGTCGTCGTCGTCGCCATCGTCGTCATCGTCGTCGTCATCATCATCATCATCATCATCATCATCATCATCATCATCATCATCATCATCATCATCATCATCATCATCATCATCATCATCATCATCTTCTTCTTCTTCTTCTTCTTCTTGCTGTTATTCTTCTTGTTCTTGTTCTTCTTTTATTATATATATATATATATATATATATATATATATATATATATATATATATATATATATATATATATAATATATATATATCGCAAAAGACTATGCTATGTGTGCCAAGCGAACCTGCACACACGTACCGCCCCTAAACATTTCAAACTTTTCAAGGTGAACATTCCACACTCCAAGGACAACAACACTCAAGGATCGAACATACACTCAGTTTTTAATCTTTATCGTGTCGGTCCATTTCACGACATGAACCACATAACGACACCAGAAGAAAAAAGAGGGTAACGACTGACACATCTATACATACACAAGTAAAGTGAGTCTGGAAAGCCTGCCTCCGAAACTTGTACAGTTACAGAGGGCAGCGTCGCATGGCACGCGACAAGCATTGCAGTGTGTGTGTGTGTGTGTGTGTGTGTGTGTGTGTGTGTGTGTGTGTGTGTGTGTGTGTGTGTGTGTGTGTGTGTGTGTGTGTGTTGTTGTGTGTGGTGTGGTGGTGGTGGGGTGGTGGTGTGTGTGTGTGTGTGTGTGTGTGTGTGTGGTGTGTGTGTGTGTGTGTGTGTTGTTTGTGTGTGTATGTGTATGGTGTTGTGTGTGAGAGAAAGAGAGAAGAGAGAGAGAGAGGAGAGAGAGAGAGAAGAGAGAGAGAGAGGAGAGAGAGAGAGAGAGAGAGAGAGAGAGAGAGAGAGAGAGAGAGGAGAGAGAGAGATGATGTATGTGTATGTGCGTGTATTTGTGTGTATGTGCATGTATGTGTATGCGTGTGTGTGCGTGTGTGCGTGCGTGCATGCATGTGCGCACACGTGCGCGCGAACTGGCGTGGTGTGTCTCAGTTATCTTTTTACCTCCTTCCCTTCCCTTCCTCCTCCTCCACCCCCCCCCCCCCCACCACCACCTCTTTCCCACCTCCTCCTTCTCCTCCTCCACCTCCTCTTCACCCCCCCCCCCCCCTCCTCTCCCTCCTCTTTTTCTCCTCCTCCTCCTTCTCCTCCTCTTCCTCTGACTTTCTCCCTGCAGCAGTAAGTCTTCTATCCATCCCTGCAGCAGTAGCAGCAGCAGCAGACAGGCGGTTCCCACGCTACGTTCACTGCTGGTGCTTCGTTTGGCCGCTTTTTATCACAGACGGGAGGCAGACTGTGACATCGTCTGCCCGTTTGTCTGTCTGTCTGTCTGTCTTGTCTGTCTGTCTTGTCTGTTTGTTTTGTCTGTTGATCTTGTCTGTCTGTTGGTCTTGTGTGTCTGTTTTGTCTGTCTGATTTTTTGAACATATTTTTTTCTTTAAGATTTTGTCTGTCTGTCATGTCTCTCTAGAGTGTTTTTATCTGTATGGGTCTTGTCTGTCTGTTGGTCTTGTCTGTTTGTTTTGTCTGTTTTGTCTGAGTTTTTGAAAAAAAAAATTCTGTAAGATTTTGTCTGTTTGTCATGTCTCTCTTGAGTGTTTTTTGTCTACTACTTGTCTTGTCAGAATTTTTCTGTCATATATTTTTTTTGTCTAGACTATCTTGTCAATCTTGAGTAGTTTTTTTTTGTGTTTAAATGTATGTCTGATTTTTTTTTCTGTAATATTTTGTCTGTTTGTCTTATCTTCTCTTGAGTTTTTTTTGTCTGTATGTCTCTCTCTGATTTTTTTCCCTGTAATATTCTGTTTGTCTTGTATGTCTCACTTTGTCTGTTTTGTTTGTTTTGTTTGATTAATTCTGTGATATTTTGTCTGTCTGTCCGTATCTAAACTATTCTACCTCTGTGTATTTGTGTGTGTGTGCGTGTGTGCGCATGTATGTGTGCATGTAATGAGTACTGCGTGCGAAGAACATCTTGCGCACACGTTAAATCCTGTTCCGCTTTTCGTAAAAGTAGACCATTGTGTGCCGGTGGGAACAGATGAAATTTGCAAAACTGCATACACACGGGGACTGGATGTAAAAAAGCACATGAGTGCTTATTCTATTATCCTCGATATAAATGAATGAATACTCACGTGTGTGTGTGTGCGTGCGCGCGCGCGCGCGACCGTGTGTGTGTACATGTATGTGTGTGTGATTTTGTCTATATGTCTGTCTGCACCTGAAGGTAAATCTCCCTGTTGGGGAGTGTTGTCTGTTTGTCCACCTGTCTGTCTGATGTCGTCTCTCTGCATCTCAGATGTTGTTTCTTGCTTCTCAGATGTCTCTCTGCATCTCTGATGTTGTCTCTCTGCATCTGAGATATTGTTTCTCTGCATCTCAGATGTCGTCTCTCTGCATCTCTGATGTTGTCTCTCTGCATCTCAGATGTTGTCTCTCTGCAGCATCTCAGATGTTGTCTCTCTGCAGCATCTCAGATGTTGTCTCTCTGCAGCATCTCAGATGTTGTCTCTCTGCAGCATCTCAGATGTTGTCTCTCTGCAGCATCTCAGATGTTGTCTCTCTGCAGCATCTCAGATGTTGTCTCTCTGCAGCATCTCAGATGTTGTCTCTCTGCAGCATCTCAGATGTTGTCTCTCTGCAGCATCTCAGATGTTGTCTCTCTGCAGCATCTCAGATGTTGTCTCTCTGCAGCATCTCAGATGTTGTCTCTCTGCAGCATCTCAGATGTTGTCTCTCTGCAGCATCTCATATGTTGTCTCTCTGCAGCATCTCAGATGTTGTTTCTCTGCACCCCAGGTGTCTCTCTGCAGCATCTCAGATGTCGTCTCTCTGCAGCATCTCAGATGTTGTCTCTCTGCAGCATCTCAGATGTTGTCTCTCTGCATCTCAGATGTTGTCTCTCTGCATCTCAGATGTTGTCTCTCTGCACCCCAGGTGTCTCTCTGCAGCATCTCAGATGTTGTCTCTCTGCAGCATCTCAGATGTTGTCTCTCTGCAGCATCTCAGATGTCGTCTCTCTGCATCTCAGATGTTGTCTC
>CM060320.1:21373766-21381266 GCA_030674155.1 Stramonita haemastoma
ATATTACCACTTTGGCTGCCCCCCACCCCTGCGAAGTCCAGATAGCAAAAGTTTGATTAACTACAGAATCCAAAATCTTGTGCATGCAGGTTTTTGTTTTGTTTTCTTTCTTTCGGTCTGTCTGTCTTATTCCATCCTGTCCCTTTACCTCTCTTTTCTTTACGGGGTGGGGGGTGTATGTTGTGTCTGGTCTTTATTTATTTATTCATTTTATTTATTCTTTTATTTTGAGGATAATGGAATAAGCACTCATGTGCTTTTTATACCTCGAGTCCCCGTGTGTGTGTGTGTGTGTGTGTGTGTGTGTGTGTGTGTGTGTGTGTGTGTGTGTGTGTGTGTGTGTGTGTGTGTGTGTGTGTGTGTGTGTGTGTGTGTGCAGTTTTGTCAATTTTGTCATCCGTTCCCACCGGCACACAATAGCCTACTCTTCCGAAGAGCCGAACGGGTTTTAACGAGTGCGCAAGATTTTCTGCGTACGTACGCACACGGGACCTCGGTTTATAGTGTCATCCGAAAGACTTTTGGGGGGAATGGAGTCGGCGCTGATGTAGAAAAAAATCCTCTTGGACGAGATTCGAACCCGGGTCAGCAGATCACGAGCGCATCATTCTGACCACCAGACTATCCCGTCCCCCCGTTCTGTGCTTGTAAGCCTACAACAGGAGGTCTGCCCGCTGGCCTCAGTCGACACATTCCGACTTCATTCATTTTTTTGTTGCAGGATTTATGCTGAGTATGTTTGTATCTCTGGAACCCGAAAAACGCTGAGATGAATTACGGGATCTTCAACATGTATATTTCATCTTCTGCATGTGCATATACGCGGAGGGAATGAAATCAAGGCACTGGCAAGTCTGTACTTGAAGTTGACTAAGGAGATCGTTAAAAAACACCTTCCCTTAATTCACCAGACGCCGCTGATAAGATTAAATCCTACGACTTCATGGACCCATGTGATTGAAGTCAGTCTTCACCACTCGGTTAGGGGTGTCTGTCTATCCTTCTGTTCTTCTTTCTTTTTGTCTGTCTGTCTCTCTGTCTGTCTGTCTGTCTGTCTGTCTGTCTGTCTCTCTGTCTGTCTGTCTGTCTGTCTGTCTGACATTCTGTCATTTTTCGTGCACATATAACCTACCCACGGGGGACGGGATGGCACAATGGTCAGAGCACTCGCTTTCTCCAAGCTAAGGTTAAGTAGCATCGAGCGTGGTTACCAGTTGGATGGGAGACCGTTTGCGCACCTTGGCTTCAGTACAGTCCCCCCAGTTGACCCAGCTGTAAATGGGTACCTGCCCTCTTTAGGGTCAGGGAAGGTAAAGCAGCGACGGAGAGGAGATGGGCGCCGCCCTCAACATGCTGGCCCCTAGAGAAGCTGAGGTCTCTGATACCTCGCTCCCCTACGACGGCAAAGGTCAAGGGATACCTTTACCTTTATATAACCCACGGAACACAGACACGAAATAACAAGATACATTTTTAAAGTGCTTCTTCATTCTTCTACAATCATCAAGAGCAAATCAGCAGTGAGGCAAAGATAGGGGTGGGGGTGAGGATGGTGATCGTGGGGAGGGGAGGGGGGATGGAGGGAGGGGGTCATGGCACTGGAATGGCGTCGTCATGATGGCTGTGCCAGAGAAACTGGAAGTGGTGAGTTTTTGCAGACAAGGTCATCATCATCTTTGTTTGACACAGGTCTTGCAGACACGATGGGTGAGATAAGAGTTTTGAATTTTTAATGTGTGCCCAGGATTGTATTGAATTATGATTTATTCTATTGGATTGGATTGGATTGTTTTACTATTGCTCTTGTAATGCTAGAAAGTGAAATCAAAGAAGGATTTTTTTTTACAAAGTCACCGTTCAGACTTCCGCAGTCCCACGCCAAATACTAAACAACAACAACAAAAATAAATAAAGGGAGGGGGTGGGGGAGGGGGGCAGGGTAGGAAGAGGGAGAGGGAGGTAATTGCTTTTTTTTTTTTTAAACACTGATTGATCTATTTATAAGCAAAAGCCAACAAACAAATATTAAAAAGCCAAACGAACAAAATCAGAAAAAATCCACCCTATCTCGATCTTGTAAAAAAAACAAACAACCAACAACAACAGCCCAGAATGATTTATTTTCATGTTCTTGAAAAGTAAGTTTGCCCTTGCATGGTATAAAATCAGAGCATAAAAGTGCTCAACGTATTATTAAGCCTACACATTAATTAATTCCTCTTGTTCCTGTTTCATCCCCACATAAATGACAACCAGATAATTTGTGGCAATCATTTTTAAATCACATGTTTTTGTTAGTTTATGGGGTTTTTTTTGGGATAGACAGTGACATTGAAAGAGGTTCGTTTCACTCCAGATCAACTGTGTACTCTGCATTTGTCTTAGGAGTTTTTCTTTTTCTACGGATGCAGTTAGCTTAGTTTTGGTGTGAATTCTGCATGTGTCGACAGGTATTTAAAGTGTTATTCTTTACCTTGGGCTTGTCTGTACTTGTTTTGCATAGCTCACACACACACACACACAGAAAAGAGCACACACACACACAGAGAAAAGAAACACACACACACAACACGCAAAAGAGCGCACACACACATACACACACACACATACAGAGAGAGAGAGAGAGAGAGAGAGAGAGAGAGAGAGAGAGAGAGAGAGAGAGAGAGAGAGAGAGACCCCTCTCGTAAACAAAATTTTCCCCCAAAGTCAAAATCAGATACACACACACACACACACAAACACACAAACAAACAAACACACACACACATACACGCACACATACGCACGCGCACGCACAAACAAATAATCCTAAATACATATCCATACACATGCACATTCTCTTCTATACAATGTGATATGCTCATATCATAATCATCAAAATACACATTAGATCCATGGCGTATACATTCCAAAGCGTATCATTATTACTGACATATCTTCATACAGACGCAAATTAATAGCTGGACAATACAAATTCTACAAAATCGTATGAGCTGGATTCAGCGACCAGGACAAAAAATGGCCCAACCTCAAACACAAAGTCATAGATAGGCAAAAATACGAACACACCGACTGTTACAAAATGTACTACCTAATATTATCTCCCAAAAATCTTCTACCTACCAAAACAGAGAGAGAGAGAGAGAGAGAGAGAGAGAGAGAGAGAGAGAGAGAGAGAGAGAGAGAGAGAGAGAGAGAGAGAGAGAGAGAGAGAGGTACAAAATGTTTAAAGTGCACCTGGAAACTGTGTTCACACATACACACCCGCACACACACACGCACGGGCACGCGAGCACACATAACACATACACACACATTAAGCCATACACAATAAATATTAGTGAACACAAAAACCACACACACATAATCAAACACACGCACGCACACACACACACACACACACACACACACACACACACACACACACACACACACACACACACATTTAACACTCAAATACACACACACACATACACACACACAAACACACACACAGACACACAAACACACACACAAACACACAGACACACACAAACACACACAAACACACATACAAACACACACACACACACACACACACACACACACACACACACACACACACACACACACACACACACACACACACACACACACACACACAAAACAACAACATAGCACAAAGATCATTGTCATCCCAAAGCACAATACAGATTACTCAAAATGGGAACATATTTAAATTGAATATAGTATCAACAACAAAAAGTTTATATTTACATCTATCAAATATTCATACCACACTTGGCATGAAAATGATTTATAACATTTCTAATAAATATCTGTGGTACTCCCTTTTGAAAGATGTCAAAGTGCATTTATTTTTGATGGAGGAAGGTATTTCATTCCATAATCTGCTACCTGAGTATACGAGAGATGTCATAAAAAAATCAGTTCTAGGTCGAGGAGTAACAAGAATAATTTTATCTCGAATGCTTTTTACTGTAAATCTGTCACAAAGGTAATGCGGGGAAAGGTTGCTCATAATTTTATACATAAGTATGCCTTTATTGTAACGACATCTCATACCAAAAGGGAGAATATTAAGCTCTTTGTAATGACTTATTTCTAAGGAAGAAGATCTAAGAAGTATTAGCTTTAGTGAACGTCTGTATACAGATTCCAGGGGTTTTAAGCAGTTCTTACTAGCCAAGTCCCAACAAGTTGATGCATAGTCAATGTCAGGTTGGATGTATGCATAAAAAAAACAATTTTCTGGTGTGCTGGTCAAGAAAATGCTTAATTCTATTGAGTTGGAAAACTTTTTTTAGCTATTTTCTTGGACAGAGTATAGACATGACTTGACCATGATAGGTTATTATCTATACTAAGCCCAAGAAGTCTGTGTGAATTTACTTCTTCTAATACATCATTACAAACTTTTAATATATTTAGGTCACATATTTTAGCTTTAATGTTCTGACGTTTCTGACGTGTTGTAACTAACATGAATTTTGATTTATTTGGATGTAGGGCCATATGATTTGAGCCCGTCCATGTTACAAGTCTATCAATATCTTTTTGTAGATCTGTGCATACTGTTTTCACATCTTTTCCTGAAATGTGCAAGGTTGTATCATCAGCAAAAAGTTCACAGCAAGAAGAAAGAGGTAAAGGAAGGTCATTGATATATATTGTAAACAGTATTGGGCCTAATACAGATCCCTGGGGAACACCAAATCTTAAAGGCATTAGTGAAGATACTAAAGAATCTTGAAGGACTGCTTGTCTTCTATTAGTAAGGAAAGAGGTCAGTAGTTTAAGTGCTTTGGGGCTAAGCCATAGATTGTAAGTTTCCTTAACAGAAGATTGTGATCAATGGTGTCGAAGGCTTTGGCAAAGTCCACAAAGACTATTCCTGTTAAAAGATCATTGTTTACATTTAAGTGCCACTGTTCTAGAAGGTTACTGAGAGCTGTATGGCATGAATGATTTTCTCTAAATCCGCTCTGATTTGGGTGGAACAAGTTATTGAATGTAAAGTGTGAAAGTAGATTGCGCTTGAGATGCTTTTCTAAAGGTTTGGACAAAGTAGATAGAATGGATATAGGCCTGTAGTTAGAAGGGTCATTAGTATCACCAGATTTGAAGACAGGAATCACCTTAGCATCTTTAAACATTTGAGGGTAAGAACATTTTTCAATGGAAAGGTTATAAATATATGTAATATGCTCGGCAATTATGGGTGCAGAAATCTTTAAAATTTTACTGTCTAAGTCATCCATGCCACGGGAGCTGGATTGCTTCAATAAACACAAATCTTTGTACACTTCACTTACACCAAGAAATTTGAAATCAAGCTTAGTATGTATTCCTTTAGAATCACAGTAGTTTTTTAGTGGATGCAAGTCATTATTTACTGAATTATCATTATTGATTAGTCTTTCTGCTATGGTGCAGAAATGTTTGTTCATACATTCAGCAGATAGATTTATAGGTGAAGAAGGACATGTTGTGGATGTTTTACCTGTTAACTGATTTATAGCTTTCCATATTAATTTAGGGTCTTTTTTATGTGCAACAAGCTCTGAAAAATACTTCTTTTTGGCTACTCTTTTCATAAATGTCACTTTGTTACGTTGTTGTTTAAATTGTTCACTTTTTCCTGTAGACTTCAGTAATTTATCACGAATAGCTATGGCTTTATTTATTTCATCAGATAGCCATGGTGGCTTATCTTTTACCTTAACACGTTTAGTCTTAATGGGAGCATGCTTATCAACAATAGAAGAAAAGATATGATACCAAGTAACCAGAGCTTTGTCGGGATCAGTATACTGATAAACATCAGTAAAGCTTGCCGCACATAAATCAGACATAAAATCATCTGAATTAAATGATTGATAGCTTCTAAAAGAAATGTATTTGTGGCTACACTTAGGAATTTTAATACCTTTTTTTGACCAAGTCAAGCAAACTGGGAAGTGGTCACTAATACCAACAACTGGTACAGACATTTCTACTATATTATTCGGGTTAGTGGTATAAATGTGATCAATAAGTGTCTCTGAATTGAGTGTTTTTCTGGTAGGAGTGTCAACCATTTGGGATAGATTGTATAGTTCAAAAGTAAGTTTCCATTTGTCATGTGGCTTAAGTAGGTCAATATTAAAATCACCAAGCAGAATTATCTCAGTTGCATAATTTGATACTTCATCCATCATTAGACAAAAACGATCAAACCAGTTGACCCGTTCGCTAGGATTTCTGTACAGAAAACCAAACAGAATAGGTTTACTTCCCTTTAATTGAATCTCCAACCAGACACACTCAATATTATATTTATCAGAAAAATTCACTTGAGTATAATTAACAGACCTATGTACATATATTACCAAACCAGTTTCAAGTTTAGTTTTTGCATCTTTTCTAATGATATTGTACTCAGGAATTGATAATACACTATCAGCAACTTTATCAGATAAACGAGATTCTGAAAAGCCAAAAATGTGGAAGTGGTCATTTGAATTATATAGAATAGAAGAAATATCAGATACTTTATTTAACAGATGACATATATTCAGATAGCCAGTTCTTAATCCAAATTTGCTCAACCATTTATCAGTACTGGCATTGTTAGCCATGGCTGTTAGAGATGGAAAAATAACACCACAATCCCAAGGACCCTGTAGTTTATATACGTTAAGAATTCTTAAAGTAATAACTATAGGACAAAAGAAAATTTGGATCAAGTATAAGACAGGCACAAACCAGTGAAAACTTACAAATAAAATTCAAAACATCCAACTGTACATATACGTGCAAAATGTAATGCACACAAAAAATTTGTATATAATTAGCAGATGACAAACAGAGATATCAAGAGGAGTAAAAAAAGAAAACAAAAATCAGACAAACAAACAAAAAAACAACAACAAACAAACAAACAAAACCAAAAAACCCCAAATAAGCAATAAAGAACAAGAAAAAAAAAAAACCAAACCCCAACAACAAGCAAAACAAGCAAATAAACAACAAACAAACCAAAAAAGTCTAAACAGAGGAAGGAATTAACAGTCAGCTTCAATAACCAGCAAATTCAAGGCTGCATGTAAGTTCAAAACACAAAAGCTGTTTCCAGGGGTAAAGGAGACCGTTCCTTTCCCTTACAGTCTTTTTCAGATTATTCACAATTCCGAGATGTCCCCAGTCCATGATTCTGCTGGCACAATTGATCCACCAGGTGAGAACTGTCATTGATCACATACTGTACAAAAAGACAAGGAAAACACCAGGAGCCTCAGGAAAAAACAAACATACAACTAAAATACTAATAAATGTTAAGTAACCAGAGAGTTGTCCAAAAACATGCATATAAGTAGCCAAAGGTCTTCTGCTATCATTTGGCACTTAAATAGACGTAAGACAACCATAATGATAAGGAATTAAATGAGAGCATTGAATATTAAAAAAGACTGCTCTCCATCTCTCACCCTTTTTACCCATCAGCGTTTAACTCTCTTT
>CM060320.1:21398766-21408766 GCA_030674155.1 Stramonita haemastoma
TGCTGGTGGATGGTGGTGGTGGTGATGCATGCTGGTAGGATTTGAATTCCTTGACCAATGGGTGGGTGTGGTGGGAGATGGGGGGTTGTGGGTGGTGTGGGGAGGGTGCAGGAGGTGGCAGATGCATTTATAGTGAAGGGTTCGTGGGATAGGAGGGCTTGCCATTTTTTGTTGGTTTTGTTGTCAAGTAGTCATTTGTATGTAGCCAGGCGCAGTAGATCTAGTACCCGTAGAGCTAGCGTGCGAGACGGCGAGCTAGCGTGCGAGACAGCGAGCTAGCGTGTGAGACAGCGCGACGGGGAGTTATCTCCCATGTGTGTATGCATGTGTGTGTGCGTGCGTGCGCGTGTGTGCGTGTGTGTGTGTGTGAGTGAGTAAGAGATTTTGTAAATAATATTGTTTGTATGCTAGATGTAGTGTGCTAGACTTAGTGCGACAGGAGACTTGTTTAGATAATATTTTATATAATTTTATCGCTGTGTAGTGAATAAGTATCCTTAAGTTAGAGCTTTTGTTTTCATATAGTCTTCATACGGTCTTCGCCTGTATCGGAATGCTGAATAACAAATAAAGAATGACCAGCCAGCTACCGTCTTCCCCTGAGTCTTCTGTTGCCCAATTGTTGAGACTCGTTGCTTGAATTGTTGTTGCTTGAATTGTTGTTCCGCTCTTTCCCTAACTTGTCTTATCCTTGCCTCTCGGCACCATCACAAGTGGCGCTGCGAGCAGGATAGGGAAGGTGGAAATTGTGGGTGACGGAAGACTCAGTCCAGTCCAGACCAGACCAGGGAACGCATGATGCCTGCCAGCAAGAAGAAGAACGCCAGCAAGAAAACCAGGACCCCTACCACGAGCAGGAAGACCAGACGGAGAGAGACCAGGCCTACCTCCTCAGCGACGAAGACGAAGATCTGCTTACGGCTCCTACCACAAATAGGAAGACCAGACGAAGAGCTGCAGACCATGGCTACCTCCTCACCTACGAAGAAGAAGAAGAGACGCGATCCACCCAACCACAACCACTCAGTGACGAAGAGCCTGACCAGCCTACCTCTTGCACCAAGAAGCAGCCGAAGCTACGCAAGTTTACTGGTGAAGAGGATGCAGAGGACTTTATCAGAGAGGCTAAAATAATACTGAAGATACAACCTATGAAGAAAGCAGATGCAGCAGCATGGTTACTGGGGGCACTGGAGGGCCGAGCACGAATAGAAATCCTCTCCAAAGAAGCTGAGGAGATAGACACGCCAAGGAAAATCTTCGCCATCCTGGAGAAAAACTGGGGTGAACAACGGGGCCCTACGACACTGTCTTCAATATTCTTCCAGAGGAAGCAGGGCCTTTCAGAGCAAATCCATGAATATGCCTCTGCGTTGAAACTGCTGTGGTCCAAGGTTAACGCCACACCAGAATTTACCATGACTCCAATCATACTGACAAATAAATTCATCAATGGACTTCATCCAGCTACCTTGCGGAGGGACATGAGAAGATTCATTAGGGAGAAGCCAGACTCTTCATTCGAAGATGCCATAGCAGAGGCTCAACATTGGATGAGGGAGGATGGTGGTTTGGACACAGCCTCGGAGCAGATGGCTGTTGCAGACTCGGATGCTATCCAGCGGTTAGAAACGAAAATATCAACACTTACGACTGAGAACACAACCCTCAAAGAGAAACTGCAAGAATGCCAAGCCTCAGCACGGCAGGCCAGCAACAGCAATGGAGAGGCCCACGCCCTGTTTTGATCTGCTGGTGGTGCCAGCACCCAGGCCACCGTGAGGCAGACTGCCAAGCAAAATGGGAGTACCAGCATCAGGCTCAACACCGATGTCCAACAACAAACCCTTTGGAACGCAGGGCTCGACAGCAAAGGCCAGTGAACTCTTTTGAACGGCCAGTGAACTCTTTTGAACGGCCAGTGAACTCTTTTGAACGGCCAGTGAACCGGCCAGTGAACTCCTACCAGCGTCGGGTTCAGCAACAGCCATCGTCCTACCAACGTCGGGCCCCAAATCAAACCCCAGGGAATGCCTTCCAACAGCCACGCCAGACCCAGGAAAACTAGAAACCCCCGTTGCCCACAGCCAGGCAACGGGGGCTAGGAAGCAGACCAGCCTAGCTGGAAAATGCCCGACAGCCACCATCACTATCGATGGCACGGATGTGGATGCCCTCATAGACACTGGAAGCGAAGTGACAACAGTTACGGACACCTGGGCAGCAGAACACTTGAGATGTCTGAGTAGAGAGGACTGCCATGTCACGCTACGAGCAGTAAATGGAGCAGAGGTGCCTTACTCGGGAATTTTCTTCGTGGACATTATGGTTTTTGGCACCTCGCATCCCAGTGTCCCCATCCTGGTGGTGAAGGAGCCCAGGGAACCGTTTATGCAGTCTCGCAAAAGGCAACTGCCGGTTCTCCTGGGCATGAACGTCCTTGGCCCCTGCTTCTCCCAGTCCCCTCCTGGCATCCCCCCTTGTCTGCAGGCTGTTGCCCAAGAAGCCCGCAGAAACGCCAGGGCTACACGAGGAGTAGCGCATTCCACCACTCGTCGCTGCATCCCTGCCCACTCCATAGCCACCATCCAGATCTCCCGTGGCCAACGTTCATCTGGCCCCTCATAGCATCCCCTCTCTCCAGACCCCTCCCAGGAAGACTCCTGACCATCCCCACCCTGATCAGTGAAGACCCTTCAGCACGCTTTGTCAGGATTGCCAACCTGTCTCCAGAGGACCAGTTCCTGCCGGCACGCTCTCCTGTGGCCATTCTTGAAGCGGTCAACGCAGTGGAAGATAAGGGCAAGCCTCAATTCACATTGGGGATCAATGAACTGCTCATCTCCACCACCAGAGCAGAGCCAGCCTCGCCGCCACCACCAGTGCCATGCCCACAGTTTGATGGCACTACGAACCAACGCCACCAGCTGCAGGAGCTGCTGTCCAGGCGATGGGAGGCCTTCATGCAGGACGAGAACGACCTGGGCTACACTGAAGCCGTCTTCCATCGCCTGAAGACAGTGGACGACAAGCCGGTCAGCCAGCCATACCGCCGCATCCCACCTCACCAGCTCCATGAAGTGCAGGAGCACATCAAAGAGCTCCTGGCCAGAGGAGTCGTCACAGAAAGCCACAGTCCTTATGCTGCACCTGTAGTCATTGTCAGAAAGAAGGACGGCAGCATCCGCCTCTGCGTTGACTACAGGCGCCTCAACAGGAAGACCATTGGTGACGCCTTCCCTCTGCCAAGGATCCAGGAGTCCTTTGATGCCCTAGCTGGTGCGCAGTACTTCTCCACCCTTGACTTGGCTTCAGGCTTCCACCAGATAGCCATGCATCCTGATGACCAGCAGAAGACGGCCTTCACCACTCCAGTGGGTCTGTTCGAGTACACCAGAATGCCTATGGGTCTGACTACAGCACCAGCAACCTTCCAGAGACTGATGCAGACCACAATGTCAGACTTTCTGTTCGAGTTCCTACTCGTCTACCTAGACGATCTTCTGGTGTACTCAAAGACATTCGAAGAACACTTGGCTCATCTGGACCGACTTCTGCAGAGAATCATCAGTGCTGGCCTGAAGCTGAAGGTGGAGAAGTGCCAGTTCCTGCGGCGCCAAGTGACCTACCTGGGGCACACCATCTCGGCGGAAGGTGTGAGCTGTGAGGATGGCAAAGTCGAAGCAGTCAGAGAATGGCCAGTCCCAAAGTCGACCTCTGAGCTCCGAAGCTTCCTTGGCTTCGCGAGCTACTACCGGAGGTTCACCCAGAACTTCGCCAAGACAGCCGGACCTCTGCACGATCTGATAGTGAAGGCCACCGCCAACCAGAAGAGGAAGCAGCCAGCAGACATCTCCGGGTTGTGGGATCAACGCCACCAGACTGCTTTTGACTCCTTGAAGGTGGCCCTTACATCTGCGCCTGTCCTGGGTTTTGCCAACTTCAGGGCTCCATTCATCCTGGAGACGGACGCCAGCCATGATGGCTTGGGTGCCATTCTCTCTCAAGACCAGGACGGGCAGCGCAGAGTCATTGCCTATGCCAGCCGTCGCCTCCGGCCCACAGAGAAAAACGAGACGAATTACTCCAGCATGAAGCTGGAATTCCTGGCGATGAAGTGGGCGATTGCAGAGAAGTTCAGGGACTACCTACTGGGGTCCCGCTTCACCGTCATCACCGACAACAACCCCTTGGTCCACTTCCGCACGGCACATCTGGGGGCTCTGGAGCAGAGATGGGCTGCGCAACTAGCGCAGTTCAACTTCGACATCCAATACAGACCAGGAAGACTGAACCCTGCAGATGCCCTCTCCAGGCTGCCTTCCAACCATGGTGCTCCCCCATGCTCGACTGCTGTGCCACCACAAATTGCCATGGCACAGGAAGCTACGTGTCAGAGACAGACAGCAGCCGTTCCTGAACCCCTTGTCCCTGAGACTCCCTCATCGACCCAAAAAGTCCCCACGACTCTAAAATCCCAGTCTGAAATCCTTGAACTCCAACAAGGAGACCCCCTCATTTCCCCCTTCCTGGAGCACTGGCCCTCCAGACCTCCCACTGGAAAGGACCGGGACCAGCGATGCTTACAACGGCAGCATCCCCGCCTAGCCCTGAGGGAGGGCATCTTGTATCGGTGTATACAAGACCAGCAGCATGGGACCCTGGAGCAGCTGGTCCTTCCAAGTGCCCTGAGACCAGAAGTCCTTGTGTCCCTGCATGACCAGATGGGCCACCAGGGATTGGACCGCACCCTTGGCCTCCTACGCTCCAGAGTCTACTGGCCGGGCATGCACCGAGATGTCAAAGACTACATCAAGTCCTGCGAACGCTGCATGCTGGGTCGACAGCTCCCTACTGTAAACACCACTTCTGGTCACCTCCTGGCCTCACGACCACTGGAAGTCCTGGCGATAGACTTCACCAAGTTGGACCAGGCAAGCGACGGCAGGGAGAACGTCCTTGTAATGACGGACGTCTTCACGAAATTCACCCAGGCCGTGCCTGCAAGGAACCAGGAAGCAGTGACTGTCGCCAGGATTCTGATCAGTGAGTGGTTCCAGCACTACGGGGTACCTGAGCGGATCCACAGCGACCAAGGCAGAGACTTTGAATCACGCCTGATTCGAGAGCTTTGTGAGACCTACAACATCAAGAAGTCGCACACCACACCCTACCACCCGCAGGGGAACGGACAGTGTGAGCGGTTCAACCGCTCCATGCACAACCTGCTGCGCACCCTGCCCCCAGAGAAGAAGACCAGATGGCCTGCACACCTCCCAGAGCTGGTGCAGGCGTACAACAACACGCCCCACGCCTCCACGGGCTTCGCTCCGCACTTCCTCCTCTTCGGACGTCAACCAAGGCTGCCCATTGATGACCTCTTGGGGTGTCAAGTCCCAGACTCGGCTGGCACAGTCGACTGGGTCCGACAGCACCGACTGCGCCTCCAGGAAGCCCACCAGAAAGCCTACCAGCAGCTGAAGGAGACTGCCGCCAAACGGGAGAGGTTCACTGACAAGAGGGCCTCGGATCACGCTCTGCACGTTGGTGAATACGTCTATCTCCGCAACCGTGTAGTGGGCAGAAACAAGATCCAGGACTTCTGGAAGCAAGATCTACACCTAGTGACGTCGCGTTCTTTTGATGGGCTGCATGTGTACCGTGTGCAGCCAGTGGCAGGTGGTGCCGAAAAGACTGTACATCGTAAGGACCTTTTACCTGTAACGACACCTGTAGAGCTGGACGAGCCGCCGCACCAGCCTACTCCATCTTCGACCGACTCTGACAGTGAGTCGGACAGTGACGATGAACTCGTGTGTGCTACCAGAAAGTCAGAGTCAGTCAGTGACATTGAACCTGTGGGCATGTGTGTTGTTCCTCCAGTCCCAGCCCCGAGACGTTCTTCGCGACTGGCCTTGAAGGGAGGAGCCAAAGACAGTTCTACTTTGGTATGTAAATAGCTGTTTATAATTGGCGGAAGTTTAACAGAAGAAATCTATCCTGAAAGAAAAGAATTTAATTTTTTTTTTTTCATAAGCATTTGTATGTTAAAGTATTAGTGATGTTGTTAAAACACAAGGCTGGTTTTTTTTTTTATGGTTGGAAACATTGAATGTAGCATGTTTTAAATAAGTTCCCACTGCCTGTCGTTCAGTCAGAAGTCGGAAAAACCAAAATGTATGACTAAAACAGGCTTGGTAATGGAACTATTATTAGTGGAAAGAGCTCGACTCTGAGGTGTTTTGCTTAAATAGCAATTCCTCTGTTGTCAGTGATGGCTCTACTTGTTCTGACTCGCAGAAGAAATTTGTCCAAACACAAATTTTCTGTAGTCGCCTGTGGCTATTGTTGTCAATGCAAAAAAAAATCTTTATCTATGAAGAATCCTGTTTATATATCGGATCTTCACTAGATTGTGGCATTGCAAGCACTGGAGATGAACATTCTGTATTTTACGACTCTACTTGTTAAAATAACATGGATCGTAAATGCCTAAGCTGTGTATTGTGTTGGATATTTTGTTTTCGAAGTGTTTAATACCACTGTTTTATGATTATACTGTTGAAATAACATTTATCATAGAAGCATAAAAATGTGGTTCATTTTATTTTGGAAGTGAAGAGTTAGATTTAATAATGTCAGTTTGCTTATTTGGCAGAAGAAATGTTTCTAGTAGTATGTTGAATTTCATAGGTTTGTCTAGATAGCATTGATATGTTTGTCAGCGCGGACGCTGACAGAGTTGGAGGGGGAGAGATGTAGCCAGGCGCAGTAGATCTAGTACCCGTAGAGCTAGCGTGCGAGACGGCGAGCTAGCGTGCGAGACAGCGAGCTAGCGTGTGAGACAGCGCGACGGGGAGTTATCTCCCATGTGTGTATGCATGTGTGTGTGCGTGCGTGCGCGTGTGTGCGTGTGTGTGTGTGTGAGTGAGTAAGAGATTTTGTAAATAATATTGTTTGTATGCTAGATGTAGTGTGCTAGACTTAGTGCGACAGGAGACTTGTTTAGATAATATTTTATATAATTTTATCGCTGTGTAGTGAATAAGTATCCTTAAGTTAGAGCTTTTGTTTTCATATAGTCTTCATACGGTCTTCGCCTGTATCGGAATGCTGAATAACAAATAAAGAATGACCAGCCAGCTACCGTCTTCCCCTGAGTCTTCTGTTGCCCAATTGTTGAGACTCGTTGCTTGAATTGTTGTTGCTTGAATTGTTGTTCCGCTCTTTCCCTATCTTGTCTTATCCTTGCCTCTCGGCACCATCACATGTATAATAGATGTATTCATACATGTAAATATATGTGTATTTTACACACACGCACACACATACACGGGACGGGATAGCCTAGTGGTCAGAACATTGCGCTCGCAATTTGACGACCCGAGTTCGATTCCCATTCGAGTGGATTTTTCCCCTGGAGTTAACATCAGTGCTGATTCCACTCTCCCCAAAAGTCTTTTGGATGAGATTGTAAACCGAGGCCCTGTGTACGAACGCACGCAGAACATCTTGGCACACGTTAAATCTTGTTCCGCTTGTCGTAAGAGTAGGCCATTGTGTGCCGGTGGGAACAGATGACAAGATTTACAAAGCTGCATACACATGGGGACTGGATGAAAAAAGCACATGAGTGCTTATCCCATTATCCTCGATATAAAAGAATAAAAAAATAAATTAAATAAAAAAAACACACACACACTATGTCACACATACTGTGTCACACACACACACACACACACACACACACACACACACACACACACACACACACACACACACACACCTGTACACTCTCCCAGGACCTCGTTTATCGTCTCATTTCAAAGATTAGCGCCCAGACCACCACTCAAATAGACTAGAAGGAACATGTCACCTTTTGGAAAAGATTTGAACCATGAACCCCAAGATGCATTAGCTTTCCCCTACTGGGCCACATACACCCTTGTCTACACTACTTCCTTCTCTTTGAACAAAACAGCATTGTCGATCTATGATGTTCTCTTTCCTTTCTTTTCTTGCTTTCTTTTAAAATACAAACAATTTTGTTTTTGGTTGGTACCTTCACTAGAGCTCCGAGGTTTACCAGTGGTGAAATTTTACGTAAGCGATATTTTTTGCCCATCACTAAGGTAGCCGCATTCCGACTTCGAGGATGATGTCTAAACACAAAACCAGTATGCATATAATTATTTTCTAAATGTTGTCATCCGTCCCAACAGGCACGCGGTGGTATACTCTTCTGAAAGGCTGAGCGGGTTTAAATGCGTGCGCAAGATGTTCTGCGTGTGTTCACACACGATACTTCGGTATCGTAAGGTAAAAAAGAAAAGAAAAGGTAATGGTGCCCCATAGCCTATGTGGTCGTAGGGGAGCGAGGCATCAGAGACCTCAGCTTCTCTAGGGAGCCAGCATGTTGAAGGCGGCACCCATCTCCTCTCCCTCGCTGCTTCACCTTCCCTGACCCTAAAGAGGGCAGGTACCCATTGACAGCTGGGAGCAAATAGAAAGACTGTACTGAAGCCAAGGTGCGTCTATCCAGTTGGTAACCACGCTGGATGCTGCTTAACCTGAGCTTGGGGAAAACGAGTACTCTGACCACTGAGCTATCACGTCCCCATAGTCCCAGCTCACGTTCTACAAACAAATTAAAAGCAAATAAACAAAAAGCAAACAACAGCAGGTTCTGGACATTAAAGGAAATTGATAAAACAAGGAAAACATTATTTAAAAAGAAATTCAGAAAAACATATTTCAGTGGTTTATATATCTATCATTTTGTCTGGATTTTCTACCCTTTCTATTGTTTTAAATATGAGTGCAAACGTGTCTGAATTATCTCGTATTGAACAGACTAAACATTAAACTGACGACGAAGATAGAGATAAAACTGAAAAAGACAAGAAGCAAAAAATCCGCAAAAAAATAAACACACAGGCACACACACACACACAGACACACACAGACACACACAGACACACACACACACACACACACACACACACCACACACACACACACCACACACACACACACACACACACACACACACACACGAAGAAGAAGAAATAAATAAACACACGCGCATAAAACACCCCCCTCCTCAAAAGTAAAACAAAACTTCCCACTAAAGATCCTACAATCAGGCCATGTCACACACACACACACACACACACACACACACACACACACACACACACACACACACACACACACACACACACACACACACACACAGCAAATCCACACACACACACATAAAAAAGCGAAACAAAACCTCCCAAAAAAGAAAGATCTTATGATCAGCCGATGCAATCATATGACTGCAGAGGAGCTACGTACGCCATGTCACGATTTTCACGATTGTTAAAACCGTCATGCTTTGGCTCTTCCGGGCACTGGAAATCGAAGGTCACGAAAGGTCAACGCGTGGGTGGTTGTGTCGAAACTGATCCGCAGTCTTTCTTTGATAAGGGCCTCCTGTTGCGTCATAGATTAAAAATAGATTTGACCACTTTGTACGTATATGTATGTATGTATACCTGTCGATTTTTCCAACAGACGACACAAGTCATGTGAGCGTTAGTCTGGTGTGGATTATTATCGTCTGCTGTGTTGCCACAAACAAGTCTTTGTGATCTGTTCTGTGCTAGAATTCAGAATGTGGTTTTGTTTTGTTTTGTTTTGTTTTAATGATTCTATGCAAGAGTTTGTAAGTTGTGGAATGGTATGTGCCAGTCATGTCGACATTTTGGCTCAAAGTACATTTTTTTAACCATAAAAAATTGAACGGAAAATCAATTAAAACAGGTACGTTTTTGAACAGATCGTTTCTGATCAAGTCTATTTTGCTTAAAAGAAAACAGATAGTCTAAGACCAATTTAAAAGTAAAAATTTTGTAAAACAGATAGCCTAAGACCAATTTAAATGTAAAAATTTTGTAAAACAGATAGCCTAAGACCAATTTAAAAGTAAAAATTGTGTTTATTCTGCGTGAATG
>CM060320.1:21426266-21428766 GCA_030674155.1 Stramonita haemastoma
AAAAACCACACACACATAAACAAACACACGCACGCACACACACACACACACACACACACACACACACACACACAACACACACACACACACACACACATTTAACACTCAAATACACACACACACATACACACACACAAACACACACACAGACACACACACAAACACACAGACACACACAAACACACACAAACACACACACAAACACACACACACACACACACACACACACACACACACACACACACACACACCACACACACACACACACACACACACACAAAAAAAAACAACAACAACAACATAGCACAAAGATCATTGTCATCCCAAAGCACAATACAGATTACTCAAAATGGGAACATATTTAAATTGAATATAGTATCAACAACAAAAAGTTTATATTTACATTTATCAAATATTCATACCACACTTGGCATGAAAATGATTTATAACATTTCTAATAAATATCTGTGGTACTCCCTTTTGAATGATGTCAAAGTGCATTTATTTTTGATGGAGGAAGGTATTTCATTCCATAATCTGCTACCTGAGTATACGAGAGATGTCATAAAAAAATCAGTTCTAGGTCGAGGAGTAACAAGAATAATTTTATCTCGAATGCTTTTTACTGTAAATCTGTCACAAAGGTAATGCGGGGAAAGGTTGCTCATAATTTTATACATAAGTATGCCTTTATTGTACTGACATCTCATACCAAAAGGAGAAATATTAAGCTCTTTGTAATGACTTATTTCTAAGGAAGAAGATCTAAGAAGTATTAGCTTTAGTGAACGTCTGTATACAGATTCCAGGGGTTTTAAGCAATTCTTACTAGCCAAGTCCCAACAAGTTGATGCATAGTCAATGTCAGGTTGGATGTATGCATAAAAAAATAATTTTCTGGTGTGCTGGTCAAGAAAATGCTTAATTCTATTGAGTTGGAAAACTTTTTTAGCTATTTTCTTGGACAGAGTATAGACATGACTTGACCATGATAGGTTATTATCTATATTAAGCCCAAGAAGTCTGTGTGAATTTACTTCTTCTAATATATCATTACAAACTTTTAATATATTTAAGTCACATATTTTAGCTTTAATGTTCTGACGTTTCTGACGTGTTGTAACTAACATGAATTTTGATTTATTTGGATGTAGGGCCATATGATTTGAGCCCGTCCATGTTACAAGTCTATCAATATCTTTTTGTAGATCTGTGCATACTGTTTTCACATCTTTTCCTGAAATGTGCAAGGTTGTATCATCAGCAAAAAGTTCACAGCAAGAAGAAAGAGGGAAAGGAAGGTCATTGATATATATTGTAAACAGTATTGGGCCTAATACAGATCCCTGGGGAACACCAAATCTTAAAGGCATTAGTGAAGATACTAAAGAATCTTGAAGGACTGCTTGTCTTCTATTAGTAAGGAAAGAGGTCAGTAGTTTAAGTGCTTTGGGGGCTAAGCCATAGATTGTAAGTTTCCTTAACAGAAGATTGTGATCAATGGTGTCGAAGGCTTTGGCAAAGTCCACAAAGACTATTCCTGTTAAAAGATCATTGTTTACATTTAAGTGCCACTGTTCTAGAAGGTTACTGAGAGCTGTATGGCATGAATGATTTTCTCTAAATCCGCTCTGATTTGGGTGGAACAAGTTATTGAATGTAAAGTGTGAAAGTAGATTGCGCTTGAGATGCTTTTCTAAAGGTTTGGACAAAGTAGATAGAATGGATATAGGCCTGTAGTTAGAAGGAGAAGAGAGAGAGAGAGAGAGAGAGAGAGAGAGAGAGAGAGAGAGAGAGAGAGAGAGAGAGAGAGAGGAGGTATAATTATGTGTATATAATTATATAGATACATTATTCAGTACTTACGTCTTTCCACTTTAAGGATACCAGCTATATATATAATAATGTTCTGTCTCTCTGTCTCTCTCCTGTTGTCTGCATATACAGACAGACAGAGACAGACAAATAGACAGACGGAGACACAAATAGACAGAGAAAGAGAGAGAGACAGAAAGACAGAGACAGACAAACAGACAGGTACACACACAGACACACAGACACAGACACACACACACACACACAGAGGAAGAGACAGACAAACACACAAACACACCGGCAAAGAGAGAGAGAGAGAGAGAGAGAGAGAGAGAGAGAGAGAGAGAGAGAGAGAGAGAGAGAGAGGAGGAGAGAGAGAGAGAGAGAGAGAGAGAGAGAGAGAGAGAGAGAGAGAGAGACAGACAGACAGACAGACAGACAGACAGACAGACAGACAGACAGACAGACAGAATAAGGTTGAGAGATTGGAACATTGCAGCAATTTGCGGTTTCTTGGCTTCCGTAATTAACGGTGATGTGAGTGCAGCCTTTGTTTTTATCAATCCCCTTGGCTGGTGCTTATGTCATAAAATGGCCCGTTTTCTGCTATGGGAATTCGGCTGCTGCCTTGTTGATGCTTTTTGTTGTGGCTGTTGTTGGTGGTGTTTTTCTCGGCTCTGGTGGT
>CM060320.1:21438766-21446266 GCA_030674155.1 Stramonita haemastoma
ATAGAGGAAAATATGGGAACACAGGAAGAAGAATGACGTAGATGATGACGATGAAGAAAATAGAGGAAGATGAGCAGGATGGTGATGAGGATGATGAAAAAGAAGACGAAGAAGAGGAAGATTAAGAAGAAGAAGAAGAAGGAGAAGTGGATGCAGCAACAGCACTCTTCCATCTGTTTCTACTCACCCTCTTTTTCTTTGTTTTTTCTTCTTCTACACCCTCCTTCTTCAGAAATGGCTGGTGTCAAAAACATGATACATCTAGTGATAATTTTTCGGACCAAGGCTCTATCAGCCCAAGGCAATATTGTTTGCCCCTGTTTCACTATTTCACTAGACCTCCAGAGTAACTCTGGATCCTAATATTTCGGTAAGACAATAAACCGAAGTTCTGGTATCACAGACATACACACACACACACACACACACACACACACACACACACACACACACACACACACACACACACACACACACGTACGTTAGCATGAAAAATTTCTACCTGAAAAAAAAGAACTCGGTTTAATGTCTCATCCGAAGGACTTTTGGGGAGAGTGGAGTCGGCACTGATGCTAACTTCAGAGAAAGAAATCCTCTTGAACGAGATTCGAACCCGGGTTAGCAGATCACGAGCGCAGTGTTCTAACCACCAGGCTATCCCGTCCCCTTTACATCGCTCTCTAGCAACGAGGGAGAGGAGATGGGCGCCGCCCTCAATATGCTGGCCCCCAGAGAAGCTGAGGTCTCTGACACCCCACACCCCAACGACCACATAGGTTATGGGAATTCCACTCGTGTAATCTAGTGTGACGGTGATAGTGTACCCAAAACTACAGTCGGATATTTCACATCTGTAGATGTGTCATTCGTTTTTATGGATACTTTTTCATTTTGGTTGTATATTTTTGTCTTTTTTCGGTAGTATACTTTATACGGGGGACGGGATAGTTCAGTGGTCAGAGCACTCGCTTTCCCCAAGCTAAGGTTAAGCAGCGTTGAACGTAGTTACCAAGTGGATGGATGACCGTTTGCGTGCCTTGGCTTCAGTACAGTCCCCCCCCCCACCCCCAGTTCACCCAGCTGTAAATGGGTACCTGCCCTCTTTAGGGCCAGCAGGGAGGGTAAAAAAGTAAACCAGAGGGACAAAGAGAGAGAAGAGGAAGAGGTGATGGGCGCCGCCCTCAATATGCTGGCCCCTGGAGATGTGAGGTCTCCGATACCTCACACCCCAACGACAGTATAGGTTATGGGGAACACCTTTACGTTTATACACACACACTTTCTCTGTCGTCTGTCTGTCTGTCTGTCTGTCTGTCTGTCTGTCTGTCTGTCTGTCTCCCTCTCTCTCTCCCCCCTCTCTCTGTCAACACGACGAGCATGCACACACACAAAACAGAAGAAAACAAACAAAAAAATAAATACAGAAGAATTATTAAAAAAAAAAAAAAAAAAGAGGCCAGATCCTTGATTCATTCGTATCGTTGATGGATGAAGGCAGGAAGGAAGGAAGGAAGGAAGGAAGACAGGAAGGAAGATAGGGGCAACAAGATGTTGATGTATGGGCTTCTCACAGTGTGGCTGGCACATTCCAGTCATCTGCAGGACGCAAGCAAGCAAGGTGGTTTACCACACAGATAAGACAGTACAGACCACAGCCTGCCTAGCCAGATGGAGATGGAGAATGAGAGAAGGAGAGAGAGAGAGAGAGAGAGAGAGAGAGAGAGAGAGAGAGAGAGAGAGAGAGACAGACAGACAGACAGACAGACAGACAGACAGACAGACAGACAGACAGACAGAGACAGACAGACAGACAGACAGACAGACAGACAGACAGACAGACAGAGACAGAGACAGAGAGACAGATTTTATTTCATTTACTTATTCATTATTCTTTTATATCGAGGATAATGGAAAAGCACTCATGGTTTTTGTTTTTTTTACATCCATTCCCCGTGTGTATGCAGTTGTGTATTCTTGTCATCTGTTCCCACCCGCAGAGAGAGAGAGAGAGAGAGAGAGAGAGAGAGAGAGAGAGAGAAGAGGAGGAGAGAGAGAGAGAGATTTATTCTTTTATGTCGAGGATAACAGAATAAGCAATCATGTGCTTTTTTTCATCCGTCCCGTGTGTATGCACTTGTAATATGTCATCTGTTCCCACCGCACATCGATGGCTACTCTACGAAAGCGGAACATGATTTAACGTGTGCGCAGATGTTCTGCTTCGTTCGCACACGGGGCCACGTTTAAAGTCTCATCGAAGAGAGAGAGAGAGAGAGAGAGAGAGAGAGAGAGAGAGAGAGAGAGAGAGAGAGAGAGAGAGAGAGAGAGAGAGAGAGAGAGAGAGACAGACAGACAGACAGACAGACAGACAGACAGACAGATGACAGACAGACAGAAAGACATACAGACAGAATGAGAGAGCAAAGAGACCTTGTGTCAGTACAAGTTATACAAGGAGGGGGGGGAGGGCAGCAGGACGGGTATTTAGGTTTTAAGATAGAAAAGGAAAAAGCTAGTATGAAATACAAATCCTGACAGTTAAGCTTGATAATTTCATTTAGGCACAGGAGAAAGGGAGATGGGGTGGGGGTGGGGTTAGGGATTTGAAGAGAGAGAGAGAGAGAGAGAGAGAGAGAGAGAGAGAGAGAGAGAGAGAGAGAGAGAGAGAGAGAGAGAGAGAGAGAGAGAGAGAGAGAGAGAGAGAGAGGGGGGGAGGCTTGATGTTCAGCAAGCTATTATTGATTCCACTGTTGCAATTATTTATTGAATAAAAGTTGTTTCTTCTTCTTTTTCGTGGAACGCTAAGACAGCTTACTGTGCTGTCTGTCATATGAAATAAAAAAAAAATGCGCAGCGCTGCAGTTAAGCGCCTGACAAGTCAGGCCCAGCACATCCTCTTTCTTGTGGGAGAGAGTTGTTATAGTTAAAGTCTTTCTCACAGCTGTCAGTTTCCCCTCACTTTCAGCTCCTCTCAGCTGCTAATTTTCATCCATCCCATCCCAGCCCAGCCCAGGCTCCCAGTTCGGGGCAGCTGGTGCTATTTATAGCAGGAACTCTGACCTCACACATTGTCCCTGGTGAAAAAGGAAGGGACAAAGACGCTAAATTTAGCACTCTGGATTGAGAGATGTTGGATTCGTTGCGCTTGCTCTGGAAAAAGGTAGGAGAATGGACGAAGAGACAGAAAATAGACAAGAAGAGATGACGGAAGAAAAAGCCAGGCAGAAAGAAAGGAGGAAGAAAAGAGGAATTGCTAGCGCGGATGTTCAGAAATGGTGGGTGCTTGTTAGTCTGCATCTTCATACCCACACGCTACCATCTCACTTGGCATACTTCCTGAAAACATCACTGCCGAAACCGCCAAGAAAATAGAGAGCAGAGAGGATACATGAGGAGACAGTAAGAGAGGAGGAGAGAGAGGAACACAAGCGAATTTACAGACTTACACAGATGGAGACTGGTTAAAAAAAGTACACGAGTGCTAAGTATTTTGAAAAAGAATAATACAACCACATGCACACTTACACGGCAACCAGGAACCGCATATATACAACTTACACAGAAAGCATAGCAAAAGACACACAAGTGAAACACCCAACGACTCTAATAAACACATATCATTAACAATAAAACAAAAAGAAGCTGATTAACTTCATTTCCATATTGAAACTGACGCAACCTCTCACCCTCCTTCTCCCTCTATCAAACAACGAACATGACCTCGAGTCAGTTTCACCTGAGTCACTCTGTCAGTCAGTCAGTCAGTCATTCAGTCATACCCCAAAATAGCCCGCACGTGCGTGCATTGTCAGTTTCTAAGCAGATGATGTCAGCTCCGAAGATACCTTGGGCTCTTGACGACTATTTTAAAAGTCGTCTGCGATCTCTCCCCAAGTTTACATGCATGTCAGACCCTCCCAGCGTTTGTTTGTGTGTTTGTGTACGAGTGGTGTGCGTGCGCGTGCGTGCGTGCTTCTTGGGAGTACTTTTTTATATGATGGAATATGTTGTGTTCCTTGTGTGTTTCAGAGGTGGATTATGTTATTGGTGTTTTTTTCTTCTGCACGCGCTAGAGGTAAGGTTTCGTTGTGTTTGTTGCGTGTCGGTATGTGGGGGATGTTTGCTTTCTCTTATGTGTGTGTTTGTGTATGTGTGTATGTGTGTGTGTGTGTGTGTGTGTGTGTGTGTGTGTTGTGTGTGTGTGTGTGTGTGTGGGTGGTGTGTGTGTGTTGTTGTTGTTGTTGTTGTTGTGTTTTGGGGGTGGTGGTTTTTTCTTGTGCTTTTTTTGAGGTGGGTTTTCCTTTCTTTCGTTCTTTTTGTTTTCTTTGTTCTTTGCTTTCGTCTGTTCTTTTGTTCTCTTTCCTTTTGTTTTCTTTTGTTCTTTTCTCTTTTTCGAATTCAATGACGAAGAGTAAGTAATTCAGATTGATATTCTTTACAACTTATATACACATCATTTTACACTTACATTAATTTGAACACTCTTGCACGGTACCCTCGCGCACGCACGTATGTACACGAAACGCGCACAGACACACAGGACACGCATACAGACTCGCAGACACACACACAGACACAGCGCACAGACACACAGACAGCACAGACTCGCAGACGACACACACAGACACAGAACAAACACACTCACACACATGCCCCCCCCCCCCCCCCCCACACACACACTGCCACCACCACCACCACCACCACCCGCAGTACAAAAAAACAAAAACAAACGCGTGCATTCTTATCATCATCACCACTACTATCACCACTGACACAAAGACAAGGAAAACAAAGGCGAGCGGCCTCAAGCCTAAGCCTAACACACACACACACACACACACACACACACACAACAAGTACGCACTTTTGGGACGGGATAGCCTGGTGGTTAGAGTGATGCGCTCGTCATCTGACTCGGGTTCGAATCTCGTTCAAGAGTTTTTTTCCTCTGGAGTTAACATCAGTGCAGACTCCACACCCCATCCTTTTCAGAAGTCCTCCGATGAGACTATAAACAGAGGCCCTGTGCGTGGACGCACGCAGAACAGCCTGCGCACACGTTAAATCCTGTTCCGCTTTTCGGAAGAGTAGGTCCATTGTGTGCCGGTGGGAACGGATGACTAAATTGACAAAATTGCACACACACGGGACTAAAATTTAATGTTGAAACAGCACATTAATGCTTATTCCATTGTACTTGTTATAAAAGAATAAGCATAAAATAAAAAAAATAAAAAGATAAACACACACAGACTGGTAGGTGTACAAAGTGTTAAAATAGTTTTCTAAAAGAAAAAAATATATGAGTTTATAGGTTTGTTTATGAAACTGTGATAGTGAATTGGTTACTGTTCTGCCTAATCTTTGTCTTTCTGTCTCTGTCTGTCATCTGTGCTAAAACATTGTTGATATTCTCTGTCTTCTGTCTTTCCGTCTGTATGATGATGATAAATTGTTGATATTCTCTGTACTCTTTGTCTTTCTGTCTTTGTCTGAGATGACAAACTGTTGATATTCTCTCTTTGTCTCTGTGATGATACATTGTTGGTATTGTCTATATCTTTTTGTCATTCCGTCTGTATGTGTGATGATAATTTGTTGAGATTCTCTGTCCTTCTGTTCCTCTGTCTGTTTTTCTGTATATCTCTCTCTCTTTGTCCCTCTTTGTCTCTCTTTATCTGTCCCTCACTGCCACCCACCCCTCTCTCTCTCTCCTCTCTCTCTCTCTCTCTCTCTCTCTCTCTCTCTCTCTCTCTCTCCTCTCTCTCTCTCTCTCTCTCTCTCTCTCGCTGCCTGCTTTCCGCTTGATTATCAGCTTTGTTATTGTCGTCATTGGTATCATAATATCGTGTTTGTCTTTGTCACCAGTCAGGTTTTTTGTCTGTTAATGATGTTAATGATATTCATGGTGAGTATGATGTGATAATGTTGTTGCGGGTATTGTTATTGTTGCTTACTTGTTCTTCGTCGTCTCTCACTGTCTCTGTCTGCCTTCCTCTCTGTCTCTGTCTGTATATATATATCTCTCACTCTCACTCTCGCCTACTCTCTCTCTCACTCTCCCCCCCCCCCCTCCTCTCTCTCCCTCCCCCTCCTCTCTCTCTCCTTCCTCCCTCCCTTCCCCCCTCCTCTCCCCCCTCCCTCTCTCTCTGTTTTCTTTCCCCTCTCTCCCCATTCCTCTCTCTTTCTCTCTCTGTCTCTCACCCACTCTCCATCTCTGTCTCTCTGTCTCTGTCCTCACTCAGTCACTCTCACACACTGTCTCTCTGTCTCTGTCTGGCTCTCTGTCTGTCTCTATCTCTGTATGTCTCTGTCTCTGTCTCTTTCGCTCTCTCTCACTCTCTCTCTCTCTCTCTGTCTCTTCTCTCTCCTCTCTCTCCTCTCTCTCTCTCTCTCTCTCTCTCTCTCTCTCTCTCTCTCTTCTCTTCCTCTCTCCTCTTTTTCTTATTCCCTCTCTCCTCTCTCTCTCTCTCTCTCTCTCTCTCTCTCTCTCTCTCTCTCTCTCTCTCTCTCTCTCTCTCTCTCTCTCCTCTTCCTCCTGCTGTTCCCCTCTCCCTGTTTCTCTCACTTCCTTTCTCTGTCTCTGTCTGTCTCTCTCTGTTGTCTTCTCTGTCCCTCTCTCTCCATTGTATTACTCTCTGTTCCTGCCCCCCCCCCCCCCTCTCTCTCTCTCTGTCTCCTTTCTCCCCACTTTTCAGGAATCTGTTTTGTGGTTTAGACATGGCAATTTCTCACAGCTGCTCTCGGCTGCTGCTCTGACAAAACACAAAACAAAACAAAACAAAAAACAACCCAATAAATCTGCGTCCACTTCCTCTCTGGTCCCCGGCATGCTCGCAGGCATACATGTAGGCATACCCACACACACATACACACATACACATATATACACGCATACACATTCACACATACATGCGTGCGAGCACATAATATACACATGCAGAAACACACCTACGCATGCACACACATATGCATGCACACGCACACACATATACCCACGAACGCAAAAACTCGCACACGTATACGCACGCACCACCACACACACACACACACACACACACACACACACACACACACACACACACACACACACACAACACACCAACAAAACTAACCCACCCCTCTACACCCACACACCCCCATCCTCCCCACCCCAAACCCTCAACCCCTACCTTACTCCCTCTCCCCCCCTCCCCCCACCACTCCTCCCTACCTACCACCTACCTCGTTTTCCCCTCCCTGTCAAGAGATTAAGATGTGATTAAGATTACCAGCCCCAGTCTGACCGCTCTGTCGATAACCAGCACCACTTCTGGAATTGTCTGGCACCAGCTACCGACAGAGAGTGGTAAATAAGGGAGATTTACAAAAGAAAGGATGGGGTATTAGCCTAGTGGAGGCCTTCTCAACCATCGCTATGGCCTCTCTCTCTGTCTCTCTCTGTGTCTCTCTCTTTGTTTCTCTGTCTCTCTCTCTTCTTTCTCTGTCTCTCTGTCTGCT
>CM060320.1:21456266-21467694 GCA_030674155.1 Stramonita haemastoma
CAAATCAAGGACCTCCCCCCCAAATAAAAAACAAACCACTCGCCAACCAACTAAAAAGAAACCAGCTGTCACCATCGCCGCTGTCGTCGTGGGTAGGAGCTCCGCGTAATGCCACCACCAGGGTTCTTCGCCATCTCTCTCTGTGTCTCTGCTGAGTTCTACGGTCTCCTGTAGGGCCTAGTCCTCCGAAACGACTGACCGCAATGGTGTTGGCAGTGTAGGATGTTGGTGGTCTGCCTCTTTTCCTTCTGTCCTCAACCTTTACCTTGAGGAACTGTTTGGCTCTGCAGAAAGAAAAGCAAACAAAAATTGAAAAAATACGAATCCCCCGCAAAACACACAAACCACCCTCCCACCAAACAACCCTCCCCCCCCCTCTGAATAAGTATACAAAACAACAACAACAGCAACAACAAACCACGAAAAAAATAACGAACAAACCATCGCACAATCCGTATGAGAACGACACACTTAAAGCTAACTGCTTAACCATAGAAACGTGTGTGTGTGTGTGTGTGTGTGTGTGTGTGTGTGTGTGTGTGTGTGTGTGTATGTGTGTGTGTGTGTGTGTGTGTGTGTGTGTGCGCGGGGGGTTATGTTAGATTGTTGTGTTGTTTGCGCAAAGAGCATAATGTGTTGATTTTGACATGGTGACTGCCAGCTAAACGCTCTCTGATGACATGTGTGTGATTCATTCTTTTATCCTTTAATTAACATGTGTCATCCTTTACTCCTAACCTAAATGAATTTCTCTGGGTTGAGAGAAAAAAAGGGGGTATTTGGAATTTGAATTTGGAACTAATTCTCAAACCAACAAAAAAGCCAAACAAAGCCTTAAACTTGTCAACAGTGACCACACACATGTCACCATCACACCCATACCCCCTCCCCTACAAGGCTACACCCTCATCCCCCTCCCCCCCACACACATACACACACACCCTTCCACTTCACACACACATACCCCCTCCCTCCAACACACACACACACACAAACACACACACACACACAATACACAAATGGGTGTCAACACTTACTCAGCCTGAGGCTGTAACACTGTAAAAGGATGACACACACACTATATCCGCACCACAACCACACTGTTGTCCATACACACACACACACACACAGACACAACACACACACACACACACACACACACACACACACACACACACACACACACACACACACAACAACAACAACAACAACAACAACAACAACAACACACACACACACACACACCACACTACACAATACACACACACACACACACACACACACACGCACACACACACATACCACACATACCACACACACACACATACACACACACACACACACACACACCACACAACCACACACACACACACACACACACACACACGGGGCTGTCCTCACCTTGATGACAATGGTAAACCTCCCTCCCCTTGGCTCAGAAACGACCTACAAAGAGATGTCCCCCCCCGACCGACCCACCCCACGGACCAGACCAGCAGAGCAGAGCACAGCAGAGCAGAGCAGTGCCCCCCAGAGGAGCCGCTAGTCTAAACACAATTAGCCGATCCCCGCTCTCTAGGATGCTCCTGAGGCCACGCTGAGTAACCGCTGAGTCGGCTGCTGAGCCTGCTAGGAGGGAGAGGTGATAACGAGCTCCATCACCAACAATGCTACATACACGGTTGACTGGTTTTTGGGGTTGTTGTGTTGTCGTGGGGTTGTTTGGTTGGTGTGTTTGGGTCAGTTGAGATTGTCCTTTTGTTGGTAGTAAGTCCATGTTATTGTAAGTAACTAACAAGTGTTGTGTGGTGGTGTGTGTGTGTTGTGTGTGGTGGTGTGTGTAACGTGACTTTGCATCAATCCTCAACGTATTTGTTTGAAGCTAAGATTTCCACTCGTTTCATCTCATAGTACCTGTCGAAATCCCACACTTGTAAAGTGTCCTGCTTCAACACACTGCAAAGTATACCTTAAATTGTTTGGTGTGCGCGCGCATGTGTGTGTGTGTGTGTGTGTGTGTGTGTGTGTGTGCGCGCGCGCCCGCGCGCGTATGTGTGTACATTGAATTTGTTAAAACTATCAATTGTTATTGGTTGCATGTGTGAGAATGCGTTGAATGCAAGTGCTTTGATTTGTTTTACAAGATACAGTGCTATACATTCCACTTTCTTCTTCTTCTTCTTCTTCTTCTTCTTCTTCTTCTTCTTCTCTTCTTCTTCTTCTTCTTCTTAACATAATCAGCATAGCCACAACAAGCTAGATCTAGTAGCTTATTTTGTGCTCAACATCAAAATTCACATGGCGGCTGATAATCCATACAATGACCAAAAGAAGAAGACAGGAAAAAAAATGGCTGAATAGAATAATGACAGCATGAACATGTGCAGATAATGAAGTGATTAATGATTTTCCCCCAAAAGACATGTCTATTGCATAATTAAGCAAACTTCTGGGGGAAAAAAATGACGGAATCCCTTCCTGTTGAACCCACCCAAGTCGTGAAGACATGAGTTGTTGAATAAGTTGTTTGAACTGGAGCTTTCCCCGTGGGGATGCCGGGGGGCCTGTCAGTACAAACAGCATCCCCACCTTCTGGAAATTCTGTGCTAGGAATGTCCTCTTTTCCATCCCTCTCTGTTTATGCCTGTTTGCTTTTCTTTTTGTCACCTCCTTCTCGTCTATTTTCTGCCTTCTTGGTCCATTCTCCCTCCTTTTTTTTTTTTTTACCAGAAAGACTTAACAGATTTTCTCTCTCATGCCAATTTCGAGGACAATGGAATCGAACACGCATTCATGTGCTTTTTTACACCCAGTCCCCGTGTAAAACTTGGCACAATGGCCTACTCTTATGAAAAGTGTAACAGGATTTAACGTGTGCGCAAGATGTTCTGCGTGCGTTCGCACACGGGGTCTCGGTTTATAGTCTCGTCCGAAAGACTTTTGGGGAGAGTGGAGTCAGCACTGATGTTAACTCCAGGGGAAAAAATCCCCTCGAACGGGAATCAAACCCGGATCGTCAAATTGGAGCGCAATGTTCTGACCACTAGGCTATTGAAGAGAGAGAGAGAGAGAGAGAGAGAGAGAGAGAGAGAGAGAGAGAGAGAGAGAAGAGAGAGAGAGAGAGACACACAACAACAAGCAATCAAGCACCTTTTTACTCCCCCCTTCGGATCTCTGTCTAACATAACACACACACACACACACACACACACAACACACACACACCTCCCCCACCTCACACACACACACACACAACACACACACACACACACCACACACAGATCCTGTAAAAAATCCCCAGCAAAAACGTGACATTTTCGACAACAAGATCATTCCAAAAAGAAAAACCACTGACCGCACCACACACGCGAGCAGCGACACGTATGGACAAGCATTGCTAACACCACTGTCTGTGGCGCCACTGCAATTCATTTCACCTGATCCGACAGACGAGTCCTCGCTGTCACAGTGGCCCCCACCCCTACAAACTTGCCCCCTGGGCAGTAAATTATAGCCCAGAACCCCATCTCTTGCTCCTCATCCGTCTTCGCTTTTGCATGGACAGAAGACTGTGGTCAATACAAGACAAGTGGGCTAGCCTCGCTAAGCCAGGCAAGGCAAGTTGACAGTTTCGTGGGTGTGGAAAAGGATGAGGACGGGCCAGAGAATCGCAGTGTCACCTCTCTCTCCCCGGGGGGGGGGGGGGGGGGTGGGTGGGGGGGGGAGGTGGGGTGGGGAGGAGGGAGGGGGGGGGGGGAGGGGGAAGAAAAGGGGGATGAAGAGATCGGTGGCTTAGAGGTAAAGCTCCTGCCTAGAAAGCAAAAAGTCCGGGTTCAGAAGTCTGCGGTGGTTCAAACCCGTTTGGGCCAAAACTTTTCCCTTATCCATTAGGCCATGAGTGGTGGTCTGGGTGCTAGTCTTTTGGATGAGACAATAAACTGAGGTCCAGTAGTGTTAACATATTATTTAGCGCACGTAAAAGAACCCACTGCAACAAGGGAATTGTCCCTGGCAAAATTCTGTAAAAAAAAGCCACTCTGATAAGTGAAAAGACAGTTGCAGACAGGAAAAGAAAAGAAAAATTACTGGGTGGCGCTGCTCTCGTGGCGACGCGCTCTCCCTGGGGAGAGAAGCCCGAATTTCGTGAAGATAACTATGCCGTGACATAAAGTGGTGTAAAATGTGAAAATGAAAAATGAAAAGATGAGTGAGGCTTACGGAGTCCGAAATGTTGTTGGTGTTTTTTTTTTTTAATGATGTATAAGGATGCCAACAATCTCTTTAGAATCCCTTTCCCCGTCCACCCTCCCCCTCCACAGCTTCACTATCTTTTCTTTAAACAGTTTTTTTTGTAAATCTAGTCATTTACCTTAAAAAAAAATACGTGCATGAAAAAAAAAGGTTTTGTTCCTCCACTAAACTTCTGTGGTTTACCAAATGATGAGATTTTTGCCTGTGCGACTGTACGACTTGGGAACGCGATAGCTCAGTGGGTGAGAGACTCGTTTTGCCTAAGCTAGTTTAAGCAGCATCAAGCGTGGTTACCAAGTGGATGGGTGACCATTTGCGCGCCTTGGCTTCAGTGCAGTCCCCCAGTTCACCCAGCTGTAAATGGGTACCTACCCTCTTTAGGGTCAGGGAAGTTATTAAGCAGCGAGAGAGAGAGAGAAGAGAGAGAGAGAGAGAGAGAGAGAGAGAGAGAGAGAGAGAGAGAGAGAGAGAGAGAGAGAGAGCAATGGCGCCACTCAATAGCGGGCCCTAGAGAACTGGTTTCGATAGCTTGCTCCTTACGACCACATAGGTTATGGACACTTTTTACCTACTGTTCGCCTATTTTGCATTCGTTGTTGTTGTCTCTGATTGAATATACAAACAGATCCTCTTATGCGAATCAATGCACGAGAAACACTTAGCGACACTTAACACGTCACTTTCGGAAGAGTAGGCCATGTGTGCGGTAGGAGCGGATGACAAAATTATAACAAACCAGCATGCACAACAGTGTCGTGTTAGCACCATCCTGAGAAAAATCGGGGTTTGATTGAGCTTGGGATCTTTGCCTGGTGGCATGCTATCTGTGGTCTGTAGTAATGCATGCGCTTTGATTTGTCTTTACATGAGTAGCCTATACAAATTCAGATATATTATTAATATGCCTATGGGAAATGTGTTTTCACCATAAAATTGTGAGAAACTGTTCTCTTGTTCCAATGATGATTTTTTTAATCTATGTCAATAAATAATTACTCGGTAGTGTTATCGTCTCATCTGGAAGACTAGCGCCCAGACCACCAGCCAAGACAAAATTGTATAATGATGAACTGAAAATCCCACTTTGTGAACAACGGTTGTTTTGCTGTCGTTTTTGTTTCGTTTGGTTGTGTGTGTGTGTGTGTGTGTGTGTGTGTGTGTGTGTGTGTGTGTGTGTGTGTGTGTTGTGTGTGTGTGTGTGTGTGTGTAAAAATCTCTTGGACACCACATCATTACAGGTTGGCAGTCAGAAAAAAACAAAAAAGAAAAGCAAACAAATACAGCAAAAATCAAAGCAAAGTTGCAGAATGGTGCATGTGTTAATAACTGCCTGGGACTGCCATAACTTTTAAAAATGGTTTATAAGTTTTTGGCAAGATGATAACAAATCTTTAATTCTGAAAAAAGAGCCTTTGTAACTTCCCGTAGAACAATCATTAGTCAAAACTCACGAGTTCCAAGGTTGTTCTTTTTTCTAACTGTGATTAAGAAAATTGTATACGTAGTGGCATTCTTAATCTTGCATACAAGAGTGCCCAAGTGTTCACTTATAAATACACACTAACATATACGTGCGTATGCGAGCGTGTGCACGCATTTACACAAACAAACCAAAACACAGATAGATTAGATAGATAGATAGATAGATAGATAGATAGATAGGTAGACAGAGAGAGAGAGGAGAGAGAGAGAAGAAGAGAGGAGAGAGGAGAGAGAGAGAGAGAGAGAGAGAGAGGAGAGAATCGTCTTATATCACTTTAAGCAAACAGAGGTTAAATTAGAGAGAAACACACACACACACAACACACACACACACACACACACACACACACACACACACACACACACACCCCAAACAGGATACTGCTCGAAGCAATTCCCAGACAAGATCGGCACAAAAATCTGTCATCAAAATGGTGTTTAAGTATCACACTAAAGCACAAAGTAAGTCGAAAAGCCAGCAGCAGATCAAATTAACCCCTGCTCGAAACATCCTCGCATCTTCTTCTCACGCTTTCCGTTAGAACAATCATTAGTCAAAATCACGAGTTCCAAGGTTGTTCTTTTTCTATTTGTGATTAAGAAATTGTATACGTAGTGGCATTCCTTAATCTTGCATACAAGAGTGCCCAAGTGTTACTTATAAATACACACTAACATATACGTCGTATGCAGCGCGTGCACGCATTTACACAAACAAACACAGATAGATAGATAGATAGATAGATAGATAGATAGATAGATAGATAGATAGATAGATAGATAGATAGATAGATAGGTAGACAGATAGATAGAGAGAGGAGAGAGAGAGAGAGAGAGAGAGAGAGAGAGAGAGAGAGAGAGAGAGAGAGAGAGAGAGAGAGAGAATCGTCTTATATCACTTTAAGCAAACAGAGGTTAAATTAGAGAAACACACACACACACACACACACACACACACACACACACACACACACACACACACACACACCCAAACAGGATACTGCTCGAAGCAATTCCCAGACAAGATCGGCACAAAAATCTGTCATCAAAATGGTGTTTAAGTATCACACTAAAGCACAAAGTAAGTCGAAAAGCCAGCAGCAGATCAAATTAACCCCTGCTCGAAACATCCTCGCATCCTTTCTTCTCACGCTTTCATCCTTGTTGAGTGTTTAGCTGTTAAGTCAATTAATTTCCTCAGACTTGATTAGCAAGCTGGTTTGAAAAATCCTTTAATCCGAAGGTTGTCTCCAAGGTGTCGATTTTTGTCCCGACTTTTGTTGATTTTTTGTGGATTTTTGTCGATTTTGTGTGAAACTAGGGTTCTTTTGTTGTCCAGACTCGACACTTCGCTTCCAGTCCTTCTAGCCCAGTAGTTTGTACAGCGTTGTTGACTGTTAACTTCTCTCGCTTCAAAGATGACCAGAACTTTTATTTGTACAGGTGATCCTTGACACTTTCAAGTCCCATTTCTTTTGACGAGGGCCTGGTTAATTCAACAGGTTCTTCATTCATCCCAGGCGTGATGAACTTGCCAGAGAACATCATTACACCCCGACTGTAAGAGCAGCACGCGCCTCCAGGCTCCGGCTACTACACAAGACAACAATGGAGAAATACAGGAAGGAACAGGAGGACTCCTTGATTAAAGCCGGGAGGAAATCGCCCCCGTTTTTTCTCGTGTAAATGGAAACCTGTATTTTCGCCGTCAAACGTAGTTGTTGGTATTAGGCTATTATTGTCCATCTCTTTGGTCTAGTTTGTTGGGACAGCGGGTAAACAGGGGATGGGAGACAAATTTCGCTTTATGGTTTCTGTTCAAACTCACACATAGGAGGAGAAGAAGAGGTTTTAGAGTTGGTTGCGGCATTTGACAAGGTAACGAGACCACCCTCTTTTTGGCAGCAGAAAGAGACGTGGGAGGAGGGCGGGGGTAAGCCGTCATCGTATCAACAGGGAAGGGGGGACAAACAGACAGGGAAGGTTTTGGTAATAACCTCCCCTGCTGTGTTCTGGTCTTGACTTCCGGTGGTCACTCGTGAAAGCCGGGTGGTATTGATACTTGTGATTAGCACCTGTTGGCGAAGCGTCGTTTTTTTTCGCTTGAAGGGAGTAGGGGGGGGGGGGGGGGGCAGAAGATAAGCGCGTGTCAGTTGTCGGGGATGTCAGCTCTACGCGTTTTATAGCGCGGAGTGTGTGGGACAAGATAACATGTGGTCATTTTCTGTTGGGATTAACTGTGTATTACCTGTATTAACTAGAAAATAAGGATTTTTTTGTGGTTAAACTGTTGTCTTCTGTTGATGTTATGTATGAAGAATGTGTCCGGCTAGTATGGACAACGGAAGAAAAAATAAAGAGAGGATAAAACAAAGTAGAAATAAATTGGCAAGTGTTCTTACGCAATATATGATTTTTTTTTTTTAACTCGCCATACATATACACATGACGTACAAACGGACATGTACATGTATACAATTATGCGACATTGGTCCCCATACATAGATCTACATTGTTTATGCACCCAGGCCACCACTCATGGTCTAATGGATGGGGGAAAAGTTTTGGCCCAAACAAGATTCGAACCCTGCACACTCTGACCCGACTTTTCGCTTTCTAGCAAGGCGCGTTACCTCTTGACCACCGATCCACTATACTATATAATTTATCCACTATCCAGTATTGTTTTTACAAGTCCTTTTGATCTTGTGTACAGCCCATACCATTTAAATTTGCGCTTCTTTTCGATTGTTAGAGGGTTTTCGTAGGGCCCAGTGGTTTGCTGCATTCTGTTATACACGTCTTCGATTGCTTATGTGGTCTTTGTATTATGTATGTAGGCCTATGTAAGACACTAGGCATAGTCGCCTACTGGATGCTAAGTTTTGACACCGCAAACGTGCGGGGGCCGCTGTGTGTGTGTGTGTGTGTGTGTGTGTGTGTGTGTGTGTGTGTGTGTGGTTATAATTAAATAGAGGTACCTTATAATGGATTTTTTGGTTGAAATTCTCTCCTCTCTCCTCTCTCTCTCTCATCTCTCTCTACTCTCTCTCGTCTCTCTTCTCTCTCTCTCCTCTCTCTCTCTCTTTCTCTCCTCAATCTTCTCTCTCTCTCTCTCTCCTCTCCTCTCTCTCTCTCCTCTCTCCTCTCTCTCTCTCTCTCTCTCTCTCTCTCTCTCTCCTCTCTCTCTCTCTCTCTCTCTCCTCCTCTCTCTCTCTCCTCTCTCTCTCTCTCTCTCTCTCTCTCTCTCTCTGACACCAAACAAATAAGGACCACTGATGAATCTGTCAACCACCCCCCCCCCCTTAAAAAAAACACAAAAAAACCCCACCCTCTTTCGTTCTGTGGCCTTGGTGATGGATGAGGATGATAAATGATAAATGATAATAATCCTGATGATTGCAGTGAAAGGTGAGGATAGATTCTGGGAAACGGAGTGACTTGCCGGGCCGTACTCCACTCCACGCTCCCTTTCGTGACAGGATTATCGTGACGTGGAGACAGGACCGAGAGATACCGACACCTGCAGTGTTAGGGAAAATGAAGCAATGCCACTACAAAGTTCACACCCCCGCTATATAAATGGCTTGATGATTCTCGACTTTGAGTCATGTGATGTGATGCACAGATCTAGTTTTCTATTCAAAGTGATGTAAAAAGAGTGGGAAAATTCTGTAAATATTAAGTTTTATGGTGTTGAAAGGGGGGGGGGGGGGGGGGGGGGGGGTGGGGATCGAACCTCCGATGTTCCAGCTTATAGAGTAATGGTTTAAACTGCTACGCCAAGGCGTTGATGCCTTTTTCTTCTGTCGACCTCTGGTTTCAGGGTTGGTTTTTTTTTTTTTTTTTTTTTAACTTTTGCTTTAGTAAAAACAAAAGCAAGCAAACAAACAAAACAAAAAAACCCAGACCAAGGTGTTCCCATAACCTGTGTGGTCGTAGGGGAGCGAGGCGTCAAAACCTCAGCTTCTCTAGGGGCCAGCATGTTGAGGGCGGCGCCCATCTCCTCTTCCTCGCTGCTTTACCTTCCCTGACCCTCAAGAGGGCAGGTACCCATTAACAGCTGGGTGAACTGGGGGACTGTACTGAAGCCAAGGCGGCAAACGGTCACCCATCCAGTTGGTAACGTAACCACGCTCGATGCTGCTTAACCTTAGCTTGGGGAAAGCGAGTGCTTGACAACTGAGCTATTCCGTCCGCACGTAATCAAAATTACTTGTTCCAGCTGCGTTTTACATTTTAAGTTTGGTGAAAGAATGAAAAAGAAACAAGGAGGTTGGGCAAGAAACAGCAGAGAAGAAGAAGAAACAACAGAAGTCGGGAGGGGGGTGTTGAGAGATGGAGGGAGATGAGAGAGAGAGGAGAGAGAGAGAGAGAGGAGAGAGAGAGAGAGAGAGAGAGAGAGAGAGAGAGAGAGATGATTTATGTGGTTTTGATAACAAGTCGGCAGTTCTAAGAAATTTCCAGTTTCCCACGAGAGTTTTCGTTTTGACAGAGAGAGAGAGAGAGAGAGAGAGGAGAGAGAGAGAGAGAGAGAGAGAGAGAGAGAGAGAGAGAGAGGAGAGTGTAGTGTTGTAGTGAGAGAGCGAGAGTAGTGTGTGTGTGGTGTGTGTCGTGTGTGTGTGTGTGTGGTGTGAGTGTGAGAGAGAAATAGGAGGTGTGTGATGATGTGTGGGGAGAGTGTGTGTGGTGTGTGTGTGGTGGGTGAGAGAGAGAAGAGAAGAGAGAAGAGAAGAGAGCAGGAAGACAGACGAGACAGAGAGACAGAGAGAGAAGAGGGAGAAGACGACAGAGAGATGCTGTGAGGCTTGGGGGGGAGGGAGAGGAGGATGAATTGTCTGCTTGTCAAGGTGTGTGCCTGTACTTAGCAAAAATGAGTGATTAAATGCAGGTTCTTCCCCTCCCCTTTCCACCAGTTCCCCCATCCATCCTCTCAATCTCCTTTGTCTTCTTCTCTGTTTTCTTTTGTGTGTTTGTTACATGTTCTCCTCTTTCTCTGTCTCTCTGTCTGTCTGTCTCCATTTTTTTTCTTTCTCTGTCTCTCTCTCCCGTCTCTCCCTCCCTCTGTCTCTCTCTCTCCCTCTAACAGTACCTGTCTGTCTGTCTGTCTGTCTGTCTGTCTCTGTCTGTCTCTGTCTCTGTCTCTCTCTCTCACTCTCTCTTTCTCTCTCTCTACTCTTAAAAAGCTTGTCAAAGCTTTCAATTACACTCATAAAACAAAATTCGTTCGTTCGTTCTCTCTTCTCTCTCTCTCTCTCTCTCTCTCTCTCTCTCTCTCTCTCTCTCTCTCTCTCTCTCTCTCTCTCTCTCTCTCTGTCTGTCTGTCTGTCTGTCTGTCTGTCTGTCTGTCTGTCTGTCTGTCTCATGTATGCGTGTGTGTGTTGTGCGCACGCGCACATGTCAGGGTGTTGTTTGTACTGGTGTGTGTGCGTGCGCGTGCGTGCGGGTGTGTGTGTTTGTGTGTGTGGTTGTGTGTGTGTGTGTGTGTGTGTGTGTGCGTCGTCGTGGTGCGTGCGTGCACATACACGCAATGAGTGATTGAATTCAGTTTCTCTTTTTCGGTTTTCTTCTGTTTATTATGTATTCTGCTCTGCTTCTTTTTTTCTTTTTAGTGTGTGTGTGTGTGTGTGTGTGTTGTGTGTGTGTGTGTGTGTGTGTGTGTGTGTGTGTGTGTGTGTGTGTGGTATTTTTCTTT
>CM060320.1:21467794-21472794 GCA_030674155.1 Stramonita haemastoma
AAAGGCGTCTCCTTAGTTATGGGCAGGGCTGCAAATAGTATCGATTGAAATAAGAATATTGCTGGTGTAAAGTGCACGTGTATGTGTGTGTGTCCGTGTACGTGTGTATGTGTGCGTGTTGCGCGCACGCGTGCGTGTGTGTGTGTGTGTGTGTGTATCTGTGTGTGTCTCAATTATATGTGATTATAGGAGCAAAGTTTAAATTGATGAGGGGTCTCCTTAGTTATGGTAGGGCTGCAAATAGTATCGATTGAAATGAGAATATTGCTGGTGTAAAGTGAGCGTGTATGTGTGTGTGTCCGTGTACGTGTGTATGGTGTGTGTGTGTGTTGCGCGCGTGCGCGCGTATGTGTGTGTGTATCTGTGTGTGTGTGTGTATGTGTAGTGTATGTGTGGTGTGTGTGTATGTGTGTGTGTGTGTGTGTGTGTGTGTGTGTGTGTGTGTGTGTGTGTGTGTGTGTGTGTGTGTGTGGTGTGTGTGTGTGTGATGGTAAAACTGGGGATACTGGAGTGGGCACAGGGCCCGATGCTGTGATGAGACTTATCCAGGTGGCATTCTTTGTGGGTTTCAGCCTGTTATCTTTCTATTTTTGCTGTCCTGTTTTCTTTTTTGTGGTTGTATAGAAACGATGAATTGGACAAGATGGCTGACACCTCCGGTACAGCATGTTTTTGGTTTTGCTCTGGGGGATGAGTGAGTTGAATGTTGAACTGACACACTTTTGAAAGTCCTTTTTTTTTAAGGACAGCGATTCATATTTTGAGGGGATGGGTGCCTGTTGGATATTGGAATTAGGACGAATATTGGTGTGATTTTTTATGCTTTTCCCCAATTTGATATATAATACCTTTTGAATTATTTCATCATTATGCTTTCAACTTTTGCCAATTTAAAGGGAAGGAAGGGAAAGACTAGGGTGTATTACCACCTGTATCGGCTGCATGAACGTAGATAAACGCACTAATGGGTGTGTGCCTGTGTGCGAGTAGGCATACACTGACACAAACAGAAAAAAATGAAAAGAAAAGAAATATATACACTATGACACATATGCTTTCCACAAAAAATTAAGCTGAATGTAAACAAGCATTCTTTGAAGAAAAGGTGTTGGCGCTGCAGTGATAAAAAGAGACTTGGCTCTTCCTGACTGTTAGTATGGTTCGCAGCAACCCTGCTTTTGCGGCCCCCCCCTCCCCCCCCCCCCCCCCCCCCCCCCCCACCCCCCCTCTCTTTTTGGGAGCATGACATGTACATGTCCCGTGATCCTGGCCCGATAGTCAACAACAAGTACTTCACTGATTGTTTGTTTTTGTTTGGTTGGTTGGTTTTGATTTTGGTGGGTTTTTTTGGTTTTGTTTTGTGGGTTTTTCGTTTTAAATCTGTTTTATAGTTTGTGTGGGGATTTTTTCTTCGATTGTTAGTCTTTTTTTTCTGAACTGATATGGACATTTTTGTACAAGGGTGTTTGTGTACATGTTTGGATTCTTTACATGAAGGTAACTCACAGCAGAGGAGTATAATTTGCTATGAAGAAAGGTGGGCACATAGCATTAGCAAACAAGCAGAAAATACTATGTTAAACTCGCATGACAAGCATGGCTGATATAATTATTTCATCCTTGAACTGCCAAGGCCTTGGAAACTTTCATAAGCGTAAAGATGTTTTCCAATTTCTAAGACAAAAACAACACTCAATATATTTACTGCAAGATACTCACTTCACACAAAAAACAGAACGTCAGATAAGAGCTGAATGGGGATATGAATGTATTTTTGCATGTAATAACTCTAGATCACGAGGTGTAGCCATTCTCCTTAATAACAATTTTGAATTTAAAATAAGGAAAATAATTAAAGATCATCAGGGAAATTACATTATCTTAGTGTTAAATATCATGGGAATAGAGTTAGTGTTGGTAAATGTATATGGACCAAACAGAGATGAACCAGTCTTTTTTCAAAATATACAAAGAAAGATAGAAGAACTTACAATTCCTAACATAATAATAGCAGGGGACTGGAACCTGGTTCTAAATCCAAACCTTGATTATTACAATTATAAACATATTAATAATGTTAAATCACAAGAAACGGTTTTGGGAATGATGTCCAAACTTGAATTGGTCGATATTTGGAGAATGCTAAACCAGGAAATAACTAGGTACACATGGAGAAGACCAACCCCATTGCAGCAAAGCCGACTGGATTTTTTTCTAGTATCTGACACTCTTATTAATAAAGTGAAAGATACAGACATCCTGTTTGGATATAGGAGCGATCATTCGATGATAACGTTGGATATTGCTATTAAAAAACAAGAAAAGAAAAAAGGCTTCTGGAAATTTAACTCATCCTTACTCAAAGACAAAGACTATGTTAAACAAGTTAACCATACGATCGGAAGAGTAAAGAGGCAGTACGCACTACTTCCTTATGATCGAGAGGCCATAGACGAAATACCTAATGACCAAATTCAATTATCAGTTTCAGATCAACTATTTTTAGACACATTGATTATGGAAATAAGAGCAGACACAATATCTTACGCTATCAGAAAAAATAAAGACAAGAATATTAACGAAGTAAAGCTGGAAAACGACATTCAAAATTTAGAACAAAAATTGAACTTAAATGAAGAAGATATGAAAGTTATCGTGAAGAAAAAAGAAGAACTCAGCAGACTTAGAAAAACCAAAATAGATGGTATTCTCCTAAGATCTAGGGCGAGGTGGGCTACTCAGGGAGAAAAGGTAACAAAATATTTCTGCTCCTTGGAGAAAAGAAATTTTGTAAGCAAACAAATGTTAAAATTAAAAACAGATCAAGAATCTGTCTTAACTGACTCGGGGGATATTTTAGAAGAAACCAAAACATACTATAAGAAACTGTACTCTAAAAGATCAATAGGTGACTGTAATTTAGACAGTTTTAAAAACAACTTGCCCAAACTCAGTAAAGAAGAGTCAGAACAGCTTGAAGGACTAATTACCCTAAAAGAGGCATCTGAGGTTTTAAAAAAGATGGACAATGATAAAAGCCCAGGAACAGATGGTATAACAGTAAACTTTTTCAAATTCTTTTGGAAGCAGCTAGGTCAGTTTGTAGTTAGATCTTTAAATGAAGGATTCTATAAAGGAGAAATGTCCTTAACACAAAAAGAAGGCATCATAATTTGTATACCTAAAGGAGATAAACCTAGAGAGTATTTAAAGAATTGGCGACCGATTTCTCTGTTAAATGTTACATACAAGATAGGATCAGCATGTATTGCAAATAGAATAAAGACTGTATTACCAATTTTAATTAACGAAGATCAGTCAGGATTTATTAAAGGGAGATATATAGGAGATAGTTTGAGAACAATATATGATGTAATAGATTATTTGGAAGCTAAGAATTTGCCAGGGCTGTTAATTTCAATTGACTTCGAGAAGGCGTTCGATTCTGTCCGCTGGACTTATATGCACAAGGTGCTTCAGGAATTTGGTTTTGGAAAGGCAATACAGAGATGGGTCTCGTCCTTCTACAATAGAATACAATCATATGTTACAGTCAATGGAAAGGTATCATCGAGTTTTTGTATAGAAAGAGGATGTCGCCAAGGCGACCCAATATCACCTTATCTTTTTGTTCTATGTGCCGAACTATTAGCTTGTAAAATTAGAGAAGATAAAGAAATTAAAGGGATAAAAGTAGCAGACACTGAATTTAAGGTATGTCAATATGCAGATGATACTTCATTCACTCTAGAGGGTGACAGTAGATCGTATACAAGGTTATTCCAAATACTTGAAGCATTTGAATATCTATCAGGCTTAAAATTAAATTATGAAAAAACAATGAATGTTTGGCTTGGGAAAAAAAGAAACTCCCCCGTTATTTACTTGCAGTCAAAGAAAATGGAATGGAATCCAAACCGATTCAAACTCTTAGGTCTCTGGTTTACAAATAATCTTGCTGACATGACAGAAATCAATACAAATGAGAAACTTTCAGAAATAAAAATACTATTTAATATATGGTGTCAAAGAATGGTTACGCCGTTAGGAAGAGTGGCAGTGCTTAAATCACTGATATTATCAAAACTGGTGTATCTGTGGATTCTGCTGCCAAACCCCCCAGACATAAGAATAAACCAGTTACAACAAATGTGCTATCAGTTTGTATGGGATAATAAAACAGACAAAATCCAAAGAAAATACTCAGTGCAAAACACTCTAAATGGTGGCCTGGGGATTCCACACATAAAAACATATCTTCAGTCCCTAAAAATATCATGGATAAGAAAATTGTACTTCCAGAAAGGCAAATGGGGGAAAATGATACGTTACTTTGTCCTGATATTGACTCACTAGGTAGTTATGGTCCAAAACACTTTGTAGGAAAGAGAGTAAACACCTTTTGGAAAGATGTGTTTTGCTCATACGAACTTTTTTGTAAACAAATCGACCTAAAAGAAAGTCAAGAACTAGCAGCTGAACCAATATTTTACAACGAAAAATTTAAAGTTGGCAATATATCATTCTACTACAAGAAATGGATGCAAGGTGACGTGTTCTTAGTAAAACACTTATTAAACGAAAATGGTGACTTTTTAAGTCAAGAAGAGTTGTCTCAAAAATTAGGATTTACGATAAACTTTTTAGAATATATGAGTTGTATAAGATCGATCAAAAAATACGCAACGGAAAGTAATATAACAATAGATACTAACATTAGCAAAGAAAGAACAAAAGCATTAAATAAAATAGCATCGGTAAATAAGGGATCAAAGTCTTACTACAATGTTATGATAGAAAGAAATGAAGTTTCTGACATCAAAGCGTTCGTAAAATGGAACAATTTTTTAAACAATAAAATTGTATGGGGAGATGTTTTGAAAAAAATTACCAGAATTAAAGAAATAAAGCTAAAATGGTTCCAGATCAAAATATGTCATAGAATCCTGGTGACAAATGGCATTTTAAAAAAAATGCAGGTTGTTAACAGTGACATGTGT
>CM060320.1:21485294-21492794 GCA_030674155.1 Stramonita haemastoma
AAGAAAGAAAGAAAGAAAGAAAGAAAGAAAGAAAGAAAGAAGGAAGGAAGAAGGGAAAGAAAGAAAGAAAAATAGAAAAAGAAAGAAAGAAAAAAGAAAAGAAAGACAGAAAAGAAAGAAAGAAAAAAGAAAGAAAAGAAAGAAACAATTTCACAAAAAGAAAGAAAGAGTAAAGCAAAATATTCCAGCTTCTTTACAATCCAGCTCATTGTAAACATTCAAACATCATTCATACACGACAGTAAAGCCACTTACCCCAAAATGTAATCCAAAGGAAAAAAGAAAAAAAAGCACATCACAATAATTATCCTCTTTGGCAACACTGGCAATGATATACCCACAATATAAACAGCAACGAAAGCAGTATACTCCAAGACAGACTATGAACTCTAATTTGACCATGATGCACGTGAAACACGAACAGCGAAATCCCGGATGGTCAAACTTGCTCTGTCTGATGGTCTCTTATATTATGTAACTCACTATACATAGTTGCGTCGAGAGAAGGGCGTGGTTTAAATGCTTATCATAACTATTAAAAAAATGAATAAAATGAAATAAACACATATTATAACTGTTTTCAAACTTGTGAGGACTAAGTTACAGTTTTTTGTCACTTTTTTATTATCAAGAAGATGTTATTTTGTGTGGAGAAACAATAATATTTTCATCATACTGAAGAACACTGTACATAATGATCAATGACACTGTACATAATGATAAATGACACATTAATAATTATCAATGATGTGTAAGTGATAATAATGTCTTCACGCAGCATCACGATATTTTCAAGAGATCGTAGAACTCCAGCAGAGACAGAAAAAGATGGCGAACCCTGTGGCATTCTTTGGAGCTCCTATTGACGACTGCGGCGATGGAAACAGTTAAGAGTTATAAATCACTGATTCATTTTTTATTTTTTATTTTATTCTTTTATATCGAGAATAATGGACTAATAAGCACTCATGTGGCTTTTGCATCCATTCCCCATGTGTATGCGGTTTTGTCATTCTTGTCATCTGTTCCCACCGGCACACAATGGCCTACTCTTACGAAAAGCGGAACAGGATTTAACGTGTGCGCAAGATGTTCTGCGTGGGTTCGCGCGCGGGGCCTCGGTTTACAGTCTCATCCGAAAGACTTCTGGGGAGAGTGGAGTCAGCACTGATGTTAACTCCAGGGGAAAAAATCCCCTCGAACGGGAATCGAACTCTGGTCGTCAAATTGCGAGCGCAATGTTCTGACCACTAGGCTACCCTGTCCCCCTTCAAGGAGAAGACTGCTATTGACAGGCTTATTCAGTGTTACAATTCAATATTTAACGACTACTAACTATCTGTACGCACATGCAAAAGTGCTTTCCTTTTTTTTTTCTTTCTACGCTTATCATAATACGTACGGGACTTTGGTAGTATGGCACTATGATGCATGAAAAAAAGTTCTTCGTAAAGTATTCCCGAAACCACGCGAAACTAGTTCACTAGAATATTTTAGTTTGTATGTCATGTTCGTAACGATTGTACATATTGGTGACCATTGGAGAAAAAAATATATATATAAAAAACGTTCCCGACATGTGAGAGTGAAAAACATTCCCTATTACTGTGTCGATCCCCCCCTACCCCCTTACCCCCCCCCCCCCCCCCCCACTTTTTGTTATTTTTTCTTCTTTATTTCCCCCACTTTCTCATGTTTTTCCTCTACACCAAAAACCACAAAGTAATGATGGAATAACAATATACTTTGACGTAAACGCTCCGACGAGCATGTTAACAAACAACCAAAAAATTAACCCCGATCCCCCCCCCCCCCCCCCCCCCCCCCAAAAAAAAAAAAGTCCTTCACATGAAACTATAAATCGAGGTCCCATGTGCGAACGCACACAGAACATCTTGTGCAGATGTTTAAACCCGTTCCGCTTTTCAGAAAAGTAGGCCACTGTGTGCCGGTGGGAACAGATGACAAAACTGCATACACACGGGGACTGGATGTAAAAAAAAAAGCAAATGAGTGCTTATTTCATTATCCTCGAGATAAAACAATTAAAAGAAAACTTTCATTTTCAGAATACAAGCGTACCTAGCCTATGGGTAGAAAAGTCCCTGTCTCAATGAAACAAGATAGATCACCAGTGCTTGGCTTTCTTTCCTGATTCGCCTTTTAAAAAAAAAATTATTTGTTTTAACTTTTATACCACTTTATGTCACAGCAGATTTCTCTGCGTGAAATTCGGGCTGCTCTCCCCGGGGAGAGCGCGTCGCCACAAGTGCAGCGCCTACCCATTTTTTTTCCCCTCAGGGATGGTGTCTAAACTCGACACCTGTGTGCATGCTGGGTTGTTTTTTTTTTGTTTTAATTATTTTGTCATCCACGCCTACCGGCACACGATGGCCAGATCTTGCGAAAGGTGGAACGGGGTTTTACCGTGTGCGCAAGATGTTCTGCGTGCGTTCGCACACGGGGCCTCGGTTTATAGTCTCATCCGAGTCCGAATCAGTCTTCTTGTGTAGCCAGACAGATTGTCGGCTTTGCCCCAAAATACAAAAATTTACGCAGAATAAACAAAATTTTAAACTTTGAAATTGGTCTTATTAAACGATCTGTGTTCTTTTAAACAAAATAGACTTGATCAGAAACGATCTGTTCAAAAACATACCTGTTTTAATCGATTTTCTGTTCAATTTTTGTTTGTTACAAAAATGTACTTTAAGCCAAAATGTCGACATGACTGGCACATACGATTCCACAAGTTACAAACTCTTGCATACAATTATTGTAAATAATAATAATAATAATCAACAAAACAAAACCACATTCTGAATTTCAGCACAGAACAGATCACAAAGACTTGTTTGTGGCAGCACAGCAAACGATAATAATCCACACCAGACTAACGCTCACATGACTTGTGTCGTCTGTTGGAAAAATCGACAGGTATACATACATACATATACGTACAAAGTGGTCAAATCTATTTTTAATCTATGACGCAACAGGAGGCCCTTATCAAAGAAAGACTGCGGATCAGTTTCGACACAACCACCCACGCGTTGACCTTTCGTGACCTTCGATTTCCGGTGCCCGGAAGAGCCAAAGCATGACGGTTTTAACAATCGTGAAAATCGTGACATGGCGTACGTAGCTCCTCTGCAGTCATATGATTGCATCGGCTGATCTTAAGATCTTTCTTTTTTGGGAGGTTTTGTTTCGCTTTTTTATGTGTGTGTGTGTGTGTGGATTTGCTCTGTGTGTGTGTGTGTGTGTGTGTGTGTGTGTGTGTGTGTGTGTGTGTGTGTGTGTGTGTGTGTGTGTGTGTTTGTGGATTTTTTGCTTCTTGTCTTTTTTAGTTTTATCTCGGTCCTCGTCGTTAGTTTAATGTTTAATCTGTTCAATGCAAGATAATTCAGACACGTTTGCACTCATATTTAAAAGCATAAAAAGGGTAGAAAATCCAGACAAAATGAAAGATATATAAACCACTCAAATAGATCTATGTTTTTTCTGAATTTCTTTTTAAATAATGTTTTCTTTGCTTTATCAATTTCCTTTGTTGTTCAAAACTTCTGCTGTTGTTTGCTCTTTGTTTATTTGCTTTTATTTTGTTTGTAGAACGTTAGCTGGGACTATGGGAACGTGATAGCTCAGTGGTCAGAGTACTCGTTTTCCCCAAGCTAAGGTTAAGCAGCATCGAGCGTGGTTACCAACTGGGTAGATGCGCCTTGGCTTCAGTACAGTCCTTCAGTTCACCCAGCTGTAAATAGGTACCTGCCCTCTTTAAGGTCAGGGAAGGTAAAGCAGCGAGGGAGAGGAGATGGGTGCCGCCTTCAACATGCTGGCTCCCTAGAGAAGCTGAGGTCTCTGATGCCTCGCTCCCCTACGACCACATAGGCTATGGGGCACCATTACCTTTTCTTTTTTTTTTTTTACCTTACGATACCGAAGTATCGTGTGCGAACGCACGCAGAACATCTTGCGCACACGTTTAAACCTGCCCAGCCTTTTACAAGAGTATACCACCGCGTGCCTGTCGGGACGGATGTCAACATTTAAAAAACATAATTATGTATACTGGTTTCGGGTTTAGACACCATCCTCGAAGTCGGAATGCGGCTACCTTAGTGCTGGGCAAAAAATATCGCTTACGTAAAATTTCACCGCTGGTGAACCTCGGAGCTCTAGTGAAGGTACCAACCAAAATAAATGTTGTTTGTATTTAAAAACTAGAAAGAAAAAAGAAAAGAAAGGAAAATAACATCATAGAGGGGCAGTGTTGTTTGTTGAAAAAGAAAGAAGCAGTGTAGAGAAGGGTGTATGTGGCCCAGTTGGGGAAAGCTAATGCACCTTTGGGTTCACGGTTCAAATCTGTTCCAGAAAATGATCTGTTCCTCCTAGTCCTTTTCAGTGGTGGTCTGGGCGCTAGTCTTTAAAATAAGACGATAAACGAGGTCCAGGGAGCGTGTACAATTTTTAAAGCTCACATAACAGAACTCACGGCAGCAAGAGAGCCCATTTTTGGTAGAAAATATCTTTTATTTGGCAAAAAAAAGCAGCAGCAACAACACCCAAAGCCAAAGAACAAACAAAAGGTCAGGTCAGGTCAGGTCAGGTCAGGTGAGCTGTCTCCATCGCCGCTGTTGTCAGTAGGATCACCACGCAAATCCACCAGGGTTCGTCATCTCTCTGTGTCTCTGCTGAGGTCTACAATCTCCTGTAGCCCTCCTTCCCAGACCACTGACCTCAGTGATGTTGGCAATGTAGTAGGATGAGAGTAACAAACAAAAGTAACAATAGCAAAAATATAAGATGACGGAAAAACAAACAAACAAGAAGAAAAGCACTCAGGACGAGAGACAAGGCAGAGGTGTTGCTACTCTTTCTGAAAAGAGAAACCCGAATTTTAAAAAGGTAGAAAAAAAAAATGAGGTAAAGGTGTCCCATTACCTATGCGGTCAGTTGGGAGCGAGGCGCCAGAGACTTTAGCTTCTCCAGGGGCCAGCATATTGAGGGCGGTACCCGCCTCCTCTCCCTCGCTGCTTTACCTTCCCTAACCCTTAAGAGGGCAGGTATCCATTTACAGCTGGATGAACTGGGGGACTGTACTGAAGCCAAGGGGTGCAAACAGTCACCCAACCACTTGGTAACCACGCTCGATGCTGCTTAACCGTAGCTTGGGGAAAACGAGTGCTCTGACTACTGAGTTATCCCGTCCCCAATCCCGAATTTTGCATTTAAAATTTATTTTATATTTTATTTTATACCACTTTATGTCACAGCAGATTTCTCTGCGTGAAATTCGGGCTGCTCTCCCCGGGGAGAGCGCGTCGCCACAAGTGCAGCGCCTACCCATTATTTTTTTTCCCTCAGGGATGGTGTCTAAACACGACACCAGTGTGCATGCTGGGGTTTTTTGTGTTTTTTTTGTCATCCGCTCCTACCGGCACACGATGGCCCGCTCTTCCGAAAGGCGGTACGGGATTTTAACGTGTGCGCAAGATGTTCTGCGTGCGTTCGCACACGGGGCCTCGGTTTATAGTCTCATCCGAATGACCTTGACATTCAGTTCGATTTTTTCGTCAAACTGGGAAGAAAGGCCGAGCTGGGTAGGAACCCAGAAACTCGCGGTTTATATATTGGCAGGCGAACGTCTTAACCATCCTGCCACAGTCCTTCTATCTATTAAAATAGCAGTGCAATATAATGCAGTACGCGATCTGTTGTTTTTTTCTCTTGAGAATTTCTGATCAGATTCTGATTTCTGATATTGGACTTTCTGTCTCTACTGCACAATTCAATGCAATCCTCCCCCGTGGGAATGCCGGGGGTCTTCAGTATAAATAGCATCCCCACCTTCTGGAAATTCTGTGTTTGGAATTCCCTCTTTTCTATCCCTCTCTTTGTTTCTGCCCTATTCCTTTCCTTCTGGTCACTTCCTTCTTGTCTGTTTTTCTGCCATCTTGGTCCATTCATCTGCTTTTTTCCCCCAGAAAGACTCAAACGATAACAAATTCTCTCCCAGGCCGAAGTCGGATGCTCTGGGCCTGACTTGTCAGGCGCTTAACGGCAGCGCAACACAGTTTCGCTCACATGACAGACAAACAACACTTGCTGTCGTAGTAGCTTTCGACGAAGAAGAAAATGCAATCCATGTTAGGCCACCATAGAGCCAACAGCTATTGTTACTGGGTCATTTTGGTGGTCATTCGGATGAGACTATAAACCGAGGCCACGTATGCGAACGCACGCAGAACATCTTGCACACACGTCAAAAAACCCTGTTCTGCCTTTCAGAAAAGTAGGCATTGTGTGTCGGTAGGAGCAGATGACAACAAAATAAAAAAGCCAAAATGTACACGGGTGTCGTGTTTAGGCACCATCCCTGAGGAAAAATCGGTCAGTTGGAGTCCCCAGCTGTTCAGGGCTGTAGGCCTATATGGCAACGTTCTGGTAGCTCCTGCGACGGCACTGGAAACATTCGTATCGACGATTGCCTTTCCAATGGACCATTCCAGCGACGTGTGTATGTGTGTGTGTGTGTGTTGTGGTGTGTGTGTGTGTTGTGTGTGTGTGTTGTGTGTGTGTTGTGTGTGTGTGTTGTGTGTGTGTTTGTGTGTGTGTGTTGTGTGTGTGTTGTTGTGTGTGTTGTGTGTGTGTGTGTGTGTGTGTGTGTGTGTGTGTGGTGTGTGTGTGTGTGTGTGTGTGTGTGTGTGTGTGTGTGTGTGAATGGTATGGGGGGGTGTATGTGTGTAGGACACGGTGTGTGTGTGACACAGTGTGTGTGTAAAACACACACATATTTACATGTATGTATACATCTATTATACAAATGACTACATGACAACAAAAGCAACAACAACAAAATGGCAAGCTCTCCCTCTCCCCCCCCCCCCAAACCCTTTACTAAAAATGCATTTGCCACATCCCTCTCCCCACACTCCCCACAACCCCACACCTCCCACCACACCCGCTCATTGGTCAAGGAATTCAAATCCTACCAACATGCATCACCACCACCACCATCCATCAGCACCACCAACCAACACCAACAGCACCCACAACCTTCGCTATTCAAAACTAAGCAGCATCCTTTAAAAAAATAACCCGCACCCTTCAAAAACTAAAGGCATCAACCAAACCCACTGATAAATGGACCCAAACCCTTCATACACCACCACCCCTCTTTTTTTTAGGGGCCATGACCCCTAGTGCTGTTGGGCAGAATTACAGGGGCTGTCCAGTTCTCCCTGTGAGGGTGAATTATTATAGAGATACCACCAGCAGCACTGTACTGGCTGTTTTGTCTGGTGATGAGGGTGGGTTGTATGTTTGTCCATCACGCTCAACGATGACCTCCAAAACAGCACACACAAGGAGGCAGCTGCTGTTTCAGAAATAAATTGGGCAGAAATTTGATTATAGTGGAGCTGCCTTACCCACACAGCACACACCCCCACTCTCTCGGCCTAGAAGGGTATAAGGACAGTCAGTGTTGGAGATGTT
>CM060320.1:21500294-21502794 GCA_030674155.1 Stramonita haemastoma
ATTATTTTACGTGGAAAAGCCAGATGAAAGTTTGGCTTGCAACGCCTTTCTCTGACCATACAAGGGGCACAAAGGGACGGGACAGCCTGGTGGTCAGAGTAATGTGCTCGTTATCTGCTGACTCGGGTTCGAATCTTGTTCAAGAGATTTTTTTCCACTAGAGTTAACATCAGTACCGACTCCACTACCCCCAAAACTCCTTCGGAAGAGACTTTAAACCAAGATCCCGTGTGCCAACGCACGCTAAACTTCTTGCGCACACGTTAAAACTCGTTCCACTTTTCAGAAGAGTTAGCCATTGTGTGCCGGTGGGAACAGATTAGAAAATTGACAAAACTGCATACACACGGGGACAGGGTGTAAAAAAAGCACATGATTGCTTATTCCATTATCTTTGAAAGAAAAGATTAAAAGAAAAAAAGGATAGTGGAAAGTTGGCATTTGGCTTTGATTTGATTTGAGTTGGCATATTGGCTTTGATTTGTTTTTTTGCAAGATATAGAGCTATATAAATTCCATGTATTATTTTTTTATTTATTAAGTTGGAAGCATTCAACCCTCATGAACAGGAGAGGGAGGGAGGGAACTGTGATAGTCAATAATATACAGACACAGCAGCTTCAAGCCTTTACTTTCTGAGAAACCCCCTTTCTCTTTGCATACACGTAAATAAAAGACACATGGCTCCATGAAAAAAAAAGGAATAAGAAAAATAGAAACTTTTGATAAAGTAGGGAAAAAGAAGAAAAAGAAAGCAATATATCCAGATATGCTCCAACAGACATATTCACTCATTAGAAATTCATGAAAGTAGATGAAATATGGTGGTCAGAGTGATGAGATCCTAATCTGTTGACCCTGGTTCAGATTTCATTCAGAGATCTTGGAGAAGACAGAATCTGAGTTTCACACGCCAAATGACAGAAAAATCAAGGAAAATGATCTTGATATACAGTAAAAAGATTCAGTCAAAGATAAGCGATGGTACAGTTATAGAAAATAAAGACAAAAGAGACAGGCAGACATAATAAAATATACATAGAATAAAGTAGACACAACACAAACAGATTCAGAGACTGCAAGTTTCTTTGTCTAAACTTCTCTCAGAACTCCCCCCACCCCCCACCCCACCCCTACCTCAATCTCCCAACCAAGTCTCTCTCCCCCATACATCTCCTCTCCCCTCCTTAAACTTCACTCCTCCACCTCCCCCACCACTTTCCCCTCCCATCCATCCCCTCTCCTCCCAACAAGTTCTGTTTTGAAAATCTGTTTCCTTTTCTCCCCCAGCACAGTCCTGTCTATTCAGAAGAGGGCCTAGGGGCTGAAGGTCTTCAAAGTCAGGGATGGCAGCTAACTGTCTGTTTACTGGCCACGTGTATGTGGCAGTAGTAGTGTGCCCGGCCGGCAGTAAAGAACAAACCCCTGTCTGGAACTGACAGACCTTGCTTGTATTGCCCTGTATTGTAAGTCTTCTGGAATCCTCCCCCCCCCCTCTCTCTCTCTCTCTCTGTCTGTCTGTGTGTCTCTGTCTGTCTGTCTTTCTGTCTCTGCCTCTGTCTGTCTCTGTCTCTGTGTCTGTCTGTCTCTGTCTGTCTGTCTGTCTCTCTCTCTCTCTGTCTGTCTATCTGTCTGTATGTCTATCTGTGTGTGTGTGTGTGTTCTCTCTCTCTCTCTCTCTCTCTCTCTCTCTCTCTCCTCTCTCTCTCTCTCTCTCTCTCTCTCTCTCTCTCTCTCTCTCTCTCTCTCTCTCTCTCTCTCGAAATTTTGTGTGAAACGGGTTTTAACATAGTTTGGATGCAACAAGGTGTTGGGGATGTAAAACTTTTCTTACGTATGTTTAAACAAAGATTAATAGATATGTTCATTCAAGAATGGGAGGGGACTATAAGAGATAAAGAGAGGTATGAAAATTACAGATCATTTAAAAGTATTTTTGTAAAAGAGGAGTATATAAACTCTATTGATGTCTACTGCTTTCGAGTCGCAATTACTCAAGCCAGATTTAATGTTCTACCCCTTAATAATAATGTATATAGATATAGTGAGAATAATCGAGAAAAAATGTGTCCCTTCTGTAAAACGAAAGTTGAAAATGAAGCTCACTTTTTATGGGAATGTTACGTATACCATGACTTGAGAGAAAGATTCTTAAGTAAATGTATCAATGTACCATTGCACGATCTGTTCAGTGGAACAAATGATGAGTACAGGCACAGTTTGTCTAGATATGTTTTTCATTCTATCAATAAAAGAAAGAAAATGCTAATTCAGGATGTATTTTGAAAACTTTTATGATTCGTTACGTAATTGATATGCATGATTTCCACAATTTTCCCTAGAAATTATGTTTCTGTGATTTGGTTTTGTTTCATGTTAGATTCATAATCATGATTTAGAATAATGTGTGTTTTTCTTCTTTTGATCAGCATGAATCTATACCTTTTGTGCATTTGCCTTGCCTATGATACGAATGAACCCTTTGTTCCATCCCAAGCCC
>CM060320.1:21510294-21512794 GCA_030674155.1 Stramonita haemastoma
CCCTCTCTTTCTCAGTCTCCCCCCCCCCTCTCTCTCTCCCTCTCTCTCTCTCTCTCTCTTTGTTTTTCTTGCTTTCTTTATTCAACTCAAAATCATCATTGATTCTTACTTCTCATTTTCGTTTCTGAATCAGTGACTTTATAACATTACCTTAATATTGTATCTCTGTGTTAATTCTTGCCTGTTGTTTGATACTTGGTATGGTTCCTTATTTTTGGTATTTGGATCATTATAATTGTTGATTTTATTTATATTTTTATTGGCAGTATCTCCCCCCCCCCCCCTCCAATAAGGATATTAGTTTAAAAAAATTTCCCCCTTTTATCCAAATGTATGATTTATGTCACATGTATAATTTTTGACAGATGGTGGTGGATTGATGTTTTCAGTTGTTTATTCTCTTCTCTTGTTTGCTCTTTACCTATTAACACTTTTCTATTCTTTCATTATCAAAATCTTATTGTGACTTCTGATTTTTGTCTTCTGATCGAGTGCATTTTTATTACCTTATCATATATAGTGTCCTTATTCTTGTATGTTGTCTGGTTTGCATAAAGCTTTATTGTTTAGTATTTTTTCAACTTGATGTATCCCTGAAAAGGGCGGGGACTGGATGTAAAAAAGCACACAAGTGCTTATCTATTATCCTCGAATAAAATATTTTGCCTTGCCTTTGCCTTGCCTTGCCTTGCCTTTCTCTCTCTCTCTCTCTCCTCTCTCTCTCCCTCTCTCTCTCTCTCTCTCTCTCTCTCTCTCTCTCTCTCTCTCTCTCTCTCTCTCTCTCTCTCTCTCTCTCTCTCTCTCTCTCCCCCCCCCCAGTCTAATATGATTCTTTATCAAGCTCAGAGTTCAAGACATGATCACTGCAGTCATGATTTACAAGAATCAGTTGGTGGTTTGCTTGTTTGTTTGGTTTCATTTCTTTCATGTTCAAATGATATGTTACATTTCAATATGCTGATTCTCCTCCCTCCCCCAAACTCCGTGTATTGTGGCCTAAAGCCAATGTACATATTAAACACGTTCAGAGTTCAGAGTTCAGAGTACCCCCCTCCCCCCCCCCCTCTCTCTCTCTCTCTCCCCCTCCCTCTCTCTCTCTCTCTCTCTCTCTCTCTCTCTCTCTCTCTGCTTCTCTCTCTCTGCTTCTCTCTCTCTCTGCTTCATTGTACATGAACTGACAACAAGGTTTCCCCTTACGGAGCTCAATATGTTATGGCAAAGACTTGAGTTCCACTGCACAAACACACTATTGTTTTCAGTCTCACACACACAAAGGAGGATTAGGAGATATCGGTGTATATGGGGGGGGGGGGTTCTTTTTGTAAAAAAGGGGGGGAGAAAGGTGGCGGTGGGGGGGTAAAAAGAAGAAAGAATGGGGGTATGGGGGGATAGGATGGGGGATGGTGGGCAGGGTTGTGTGTGTGTGTTCTTCTCTCTCTCTCTCTCTCTCTCTCTCTCTCTCTCTCTCTCTCTCTCTCTCTCTCTCTCTCTCTCTCTCTCTCTCTCTCTCTCTCTCTCTGTATGTGTGTGTGTATGTATGTGTGTGTGCGCTCTTTTGCGTGTTGTGTGTGTGTGTTCTTTTTCTCTGTGTGTGTGTGTGCTCTTTTCCGTGTTGTGTGTGTGTGTTCTTTTCTCTCTCTGTGTGTGTGTGTGTGTGTGTGTGTGTGTGTGTGTGTGTGTGTGTGTGTGTGTGTGTGTGTGTGTGTGTGGTGTGTGTGTGTGTGTGTGAGCTATGCAAAACAAGTACAGACAAGCCCAAGGTAAAGACAAACACTTTAAATACCTGTCGACACATGCAGAATTCACAACAAAACTAAGCTAACTGCATCCGTAGAAAAAGAAAAACTCTTAAGACAAGTGCAGTGTACAGAGTTGATCTGGAGTGAAACGAACCTCTTTCAATGTCACTGTCTATCAAAAAAAACACACCTGTAAACTAACAAAAACATGTGATTTAAAAATGATTGCCACAAATTATCTGGTTGTCATTGATGTGGGGATGAAACAGGAACAAGAGGAATTAATTAATGTGTAGGCTTAATAATACGTTGAGCACTTTTATGCTCTGATTTTATACCATGCAAGGCAGGGCAAACTTACTTTTCAAGAACATGAAAATAAATCATTCTGGGTTGTTGTTGTTGTTGGTTGTTGTTTTTTTTGACAAGATCGAGATAGGGTGGATTTTTTCTGATTTTGTTCGTTTGGCTTTTTAATATTTGTTTGTTGGCTTTTGCTTATAAATAGATCAATCAGTGTTTTTAAAAATAAAAAAAAGCAATTACCTCCCTCTCCCTCTTCCTACCCTGCCCCCCTCCCCCACCCCCTCCCTTTATTTATTTTTGTTGTTGTTGTTGAGTATTTGGTGTGGGACTGCGGAAGTCTGAACGGTGACTTTGTAAAAAAAAAAATCCTTCTTTAAGTTCACTTTCTAGCATTACAAGAGCAATAGTAAAACAATCCAATCCAATACAATGCATTAAATCATAATACAGTACAA
>CM060320.1:21520852-21540852 GCA_030674155.1 Stramonita haemastoma
TCTCTCTCTCTCTCTCTCTCTCTCTCTTCCCCCTACCCATCACACTTCGGGCCCAAGTTCGTCCCCCATTGAGAGGGGAAGTTATCAGGGTGGGGGTTGAGGATAAGGACAGGAGGGGGTTGGGGGTGGGGGATGGGGGGGGAGGTCCTAACCCAGCGCACACATTGGCGCACGTGTGGTCAAGCAGATGAGGGAACGGCAATAACGCACGTACCGGATTTTCCAGGTGTGCACAGCAACAGACAGACAGATATAGAAACAGACAGACAGATAGACAGACATATAGGAAAACAGGGGTACAGACACAAAATATTCTGTATGGTTTGGGGGCGGGGCGGGGGGTGGGGTGGGGGTGTTACAATCACATCATGTGTGTGAATTGAAGGAAAGAGAGGAGTGGGGGAGTGGTGGCCAGGAGAGAGGGGGAAGGGTATGGAGATTTTTTTTTTTTTTAAACAATGACCACTGAATTCATCAGACGGTCAGTCAGCCATTATCAATCGATGTTTTCTGCTTCTGCTTCGTTGGATTTTTTAAAAGGTAGTTTTTGTTTGCTGAAATTGTTCTTCTGACAGTTTTGATTGAATATTTAAAAGCCTTTCGTCTTTATTGTTTTTGATCGTGTTTGTTGCTCTCTCTCTCTCTCTCTCTCTCTCTCTCTCTCTCTCTCTCTCTCTCTCTCTCTCTCTCTCTCTCTCTCTCTCTCTCTCTCCCCCCACTGCTTGTGATTTTTTTACCAATAGAAAGGAAGGGTAGCAGAAGGGCTTTAGAGATATTTCCAGCTGGAGGTTTTGTTCTGTTAGACCTCTATTAGCTGACCCCAATACTTGCCTTCTCCTACTTCTTTACTAATTATCAAAAATTAAGATTGATAATGGGATTTTCCCCCGCGACCACACAATCCCTTCAGTCATCTCTGTCTCTGTCTCTGTCTCTCTCTCTCTCTCTCTCTCTCTCTCAAGAATGCAAAGAAGCAGTGCACCAGCATCATTATCACGCCTGCATGCACACACTAGTGTGCACCACATGTCAGTTTGAAAACACATGATGCAAATGTGGCCACTACACCGCACGTGGGTGGACATAGTCAGGACCTAGGTTAGGCCTGAAACCTGAGCCACTTTTGCGGTGGTCAGCAGGAAATGCTGCTCTGCGCATGCACGTGCGAGTGACCGCTACTAATTCGTGTTCTGCTGACCATGATGTACCCCAAACAACAAGCAGCGTAGAGTGCTACTACTAACTGACCACAGAAGCATAGAAAACACGACGAGGCAGTTTTTATTATGGGGAGAGAGAGAGAGAGAGAGAGAGAGAGAGAGAGAGAGAGAGAGAGAGAGAGAGAGAGAGAGAGAGAGAGAGAGAATAACAATAATCTTTATTTTTCAAGGGTTACAGAGTGAGTATTAGGCCTACATACTTTTTTTCATCCGGCCCTTGTCCTGATCAGGGAATATAGCTAAGAAAAAAAAATGGTAAAAAGAAAAGAAAAGAAGAGAGAAGAGAGAGAGAGAGAGAGAGAGAGAGAGAGAGAGAGAGAGAGAGAGAGAGAGAGAGAGAGAGAGAGAGAGAGAGAGAGAGAGAGAGAGAGAGAGAGAGAGAGAGAGAGAGACAGATAGACAGACAGACAGACAGAGGGAGACAGACAGACAGACAGACAGACAGAGAGAGAGAGAGAGAGAGAGAGAGAGAGAGAGAGAGAGAGAGAGAGAGAGAGAGAGAGAGAGAGAGAGAGAGAGAGTATGGGTAGGCTGTTAGTTCTGTTCGGGCGAACGGTCGATTGCCCAAAGTGCTGAAATGTTTATTTGGCAAAGAAATTGTCCACGTCTCGTTAGGTCTGAGCAAATTAGGCTTGTTTGGGGTAGGAGGAGGTGGAGGTGGAAGAGGAGGAGGACAGGGAGGAGGAAGAGGAGGAGAAGGAGAGAGAGTATCCCTTTCGTGTGTGTTCTTCAGGGCCTACATATGCACGTGCGTGTGTGTGCAGTAACATAAATCATAATTAATGGAAAGCATGGATTGTTTCTGGAAGGTTTTGCCTTTTCTCAAAAGCGAGCGACTCTTAAAATCTGTATGATGTGTAAAAAGAAAATCTTGATCATACTGTGATACCCCCATTCCTCCATTCATCTATCCATCCGTCTTTCGGCCCTTTTCTACAAGAAAATAAGCTGTTTTTCTATCTGTCTGTTTTTCTTTTGTATTTTTCAGGGGTTTTTTGTTCAAAATGTTTGGTTTTAGGGGAGATAATTCTTTCTGTCTGTCTGTCTTTCTATTTGTTTTATCTCTGCTAACTTGCTCTACTCTTTTTGATCACTTTAACAAATATTACGCAGTTGCTGTCTATCCCACCTCTTACCAAGTTTCATTTTCCATGCACACATACACACATATCTACATAAACATATACATGCTTACTCTTCGGATTCTGTAAGAATAATACACAACTGTAGAAATTGGACCCTATGTGACAAATTAAAGGAATCAGCAGATTATTATATCGGTATATCTTGTGAGGCAATTTTAAAGCTCTATACTTAATTTGCAGGAATGCATTGGCTTATGAAAAATCTGCTAAATTCTGCAACCCAAGGGCAACAGTTGCTGTAGCATCTGCTGCAGAGACCGTGCATGATCTGTCTATCGGACTCACTTGTTACAAAGCATATCTTCACATAATTATAGAAAGCAATTTTTAACAAATCTAATCATTTCAAATTTGAAAGGTGGAATATCTCCACTTAACAAATCTGTTTTGAAATCGGAAATCCCATTCTTAAAAAGACAATAATTTCAGTTTGGAAAGGGAGAGCACCTCTATCATGAAGAGGAAATCAGCAAACTAACAAAGCCAATAGTCTCGTTGTTATAGACAATCACACCTTTAAACAAAGCCCTTACTATCACTGTACCTCGAGGAAATACTAGTACCCTGGCTTTGTCCCGATCAAGGGGCAGATTCACCTTCATGGGATTCATGATTCAGATTCTCCAGAATCTAACCCCCCCCCCCTCTTTACACTCATATCTCTCCCTCCCCCTTCCCCATCCCGCCCCCCCCCCCTCTCTCTTTACTCTCCAAAACCCAATCAACGTCCAATTAATCGCTAGGCCTGCTGTTCTGTTGATGATAAAAAAGTCCATGGGCTGGTGAGTGGCTATAGGCATTAGATTCTCTTTAGGAGGTCTTCAGAGGTGAATAGTGCAGACCAGCTGAGTCGTAAAATTTAATCTCTGCTTGTTCTACGTGGCGTTTGTTTCCTTATCTCCGCCCTTTAATCTAGTCTGTGTGCACTGGGTAAGCTTGTTCGTGCTGCTGGTGGTGATGGTGGTGATGGGGGTGATAATGGTGGTGGTGGTGGTGGTGGAGACAAAGAGATCAAGACTGTGGAACACTACTGGTGTAGCTCCTCCGGTGCGGAGACAAAAAGCTTGATTCTACTGGTCAGTTGAAGTGGTCAGCTTGAAGTGACAGGCGCGAGACGCCCACCCCTAATACCACCTATACTACCCGAGCTACTTTACTGCTAAGGTTGAATGGCAAGAGAGGTTTGAGGATATCGTTTGGGGAGATAATGACGATTAATGCTTTGGAAAAAGATAATTTGATACAATGCATGGAAGATCCTAAGCTTCAAAGTAATTCATCCAATCATATAGGTACCCTGTGGGTTAGTAGCTTCATGGATAATAGTCTGCGCTGGATAGATCATAAGTTTGATCCTCCATCCCCCTCTTTCAAAGTGTTATTAATTTACTTTGATGTGTGATTGGTCCGCCCCGGCCGGTTCCTGCATTTGTGACTGAACTGCCTGTCTTCTGGCCAACCTCCCCCCCTCTCTCTCTACATACCTTCCAAACCTCCCCCTATACTCCACCCCCACCTCCCTCTCCGTCCCCTACCTATTCCTCTCCCCCCCTCCCCCCCCCCCCCCCCCCCCTCCCCCCCCTCCCGCATGCCCTACCCATCCTTATTCATCCTGACAACTGAGTCTATCCATCTGCTAATGATCGTTCATAGGCTTGGCGCCAGTCCTTTGAAACCTACCCGATTATTCTGCCACTGTCCCTTTGGCGGGGGGGGGGGGGGGGGGGGGGGGGGGGGGCCTTGTCTGTCTGTACTGCCCCCTCCCTCCCTGTCTGTCTGCCTGTCCACCTGTCCCTACTGTGGCCATAGTTCTCACTGGTCATCCCTTCGGCCACTGTCCGCTCTTCCTCCTCTGCTGCTGCAGCTGTTTCCTGTCCACTGTCCAGCCCCAGGAGGCGAGAAAGGGAGGGGGTGGGGGTGGGAGTGGGCGGGTGTTGGAGGGTGGGAGTGAAGAATTGGAGACTAAAGAGCGGGAAAAATGGGTGGGTAGTGGCGGAGTGTGAAAGAATTTTAGTATGAATGTGAGGGATTTTTTTTGTTTTGTGCATTGTTTGTTTCATTTTTTTTTCTCTTTTCTGTTCTGCTGTGATCTATTGTGTGCTGTTTTTGATTCTATTTTGGTGGTCTTTTTGTGTTCTGTTCTGTTTTTGTCTTCCTTGCTTTGATTTCTTCCTTTGTTGTTTTCCTTTGTTGTTTATTTTCTTCTGTTTGTTCTTTCTTGTTTCTGTTTCTGTTTTCCTTGCTGAAATGTCTTTCTTTCTTATCGTTTTTGTTTTCGTTCATTTTCTTCTGTTTTTTTTTCCTCGTTTCTTTTTTTGTGTATGTTTTCTTTTCGTTTGTTTCATTTTCTCCTTCTTTTTATTTTGTTGCTTTCATTCTTTTCCTTTGGCTTAACCCCCCCCCTCCCCCTCCCCCCCTCTCCATCCACCTGGTCGTTGCTTTCTTTTGGATTAGTTTCTTTTTTCTTTGTTATTCTCAGGTGATGTTTTTTGTTTGTTTTGTTGCTGTTTGTTTTGTTTCTGTCTTGTTTTTTATGCTCATTTCGTTTCGTGTCTTTCTTTCTGAACTGATTTTCCCTCTCCTTCTCCTCCATCTACCACCTTCACAACTATTACTACTGCTGTTGCTACTGTTGGCGCCTCTACAACAACAACAACAACAACTACTACTACTACTACTACTACTACTACTACTACTACTACTACTACTACTACTACTACTACTACTACTACTACTACTACTACTACTACTGCTGCTGCTGCTGCTGCTGTTGTTGTTGTTGCTGCTGCTGCTGCCGCGACTACTGCTACAACGAGAGGAGAGAGAGAGAGAGAGAGAGAACACTGAACACTGAACACTGAAATGGTTTAATGGTACCTTGGCCTTGGACCACAATACACCAGGTGAAGGGGCAGGGGTGTGAGTGTATTGCAAAATGTAAGCATGGATAAATATCATATATACTATGGCAGTGAAAAAAGCATGGATGAGTTTCACACATACTGTAACAATGATGGATCAAAGCATGGATACATTTCCCACATACTATAGCAATGAAATGTAAAACTGTTGATAAAGTTCACACATACTATAGTAATAAAAGGAAGGCATGGATAAATTTCATGCCTACTATGGCATTGAAAAATGAAATCGTGGATAAGTTTCACACATACTATAGCAATAAAAATGAATGCATTGATACAAGTCACATATACTGTTGCAATAACAATTGAAAGCATGAATGAGTTTCACACCTACTTTGGCAATGAGAAATGAAATTATCATGCCAATGTTGTTATGTGTATAAGTTTGACACCTACTATAGCAATGTAAATGGATGCAATGATGAAACAAAGCATGGATACATTTCCTACATACTATATCAGTGAAAATTAATGTGAAACCGTTGAAAAATAAAATCGTGGATAAGTTTCCCGCATACTTTAGCAATGAAAATGAAAACAACCATGAATCAAAGCATGCATACATTTCCCACATACTATAGCACTGAATTATGTAGCCATTGGTAAAGTTCACACATACTATAGTAATAAACAGGAAGGCCTGGAAAAATTTCATGCCTACTAGGGTATTGAAAAATGAAATCGTGGATAAGTTTCACACATACAATAGCAATGAAAATGAATGCATTAAAAGACTCCACACATACTATAGCAATAAAAATGAATGCATTGATACGTCACACATACTGTAGCAATAAAAACTGAAAAAAATAAAATAAAAAAAAAAAAAAAAATAAAAATAAAAAATTCCACACCTACTTTGGCAATGAAAAATGAAAGCATGGAAATTTCCCACGTACTATAGCACTGAAAAATCAAAAAAATTAATAAAGTTCACGTATACTATCGCAGTGAAACATGAAAGCATGGACACATTTTACACCTACTATAGCAATAAAATATTACAACATAGAAAAATTTCCACTCATACTACGGGCTGGAAGATGGGAGAAGAGAGAGAGAGAGAGAGAGAGAGAGAGAGAGAGAGAGAGAGGAGAGAGAGAGAGAGAGAGAGAGAGAGAGAGAGAGAGAGAGAGAGAGATTCTAGGAACTTGTTTAACATACATTTGCTGTTGGGCCATATATACCATACAACAAAGGATAACAGCTATACTTTTCATCCGGTAGACCCATTTTGTTTCTATACATACCCCAAGACTAGTCATCAAACGTTCTGCAGAATAAAATTTTGATAATTCATTATCCTCCAGCCACTAGTGCCAATATAATCAAACATATAAGAAGACATCAATGAATAACAATTATAGTAATAATTTTGGTTACACATAAATAACACATCAAAAATGAAACAGCCCATCCATGAATGTCAATACTAGTAGCCATAAATGGAGTTCTTCCAATGAATGATCAAAGTACTCCGCAGACTTTGCTTAAACATCACTTCATTAACAATTGTCACCATTTCAAAAAGACCCTTTGTTAACTTTATGACACCAAAAATAAATAGCAATCACATCATTCTGACAAAATAGAAATATGTACATTGTTTCTAATCTGACTAAATTGCAACATCATCATCCAAAATACGAAAAAGGGAAAATTTTTTTTATTGTACCTAATATTTATTAGCCATTACTATTTACTTTCTTCTGGAGACAACAACTTGACAGAAAAAGACAAAAAGTTACTGAACGAATTCTATTAACAATTTCACTTAGCTCTGGAGATAAAGTCGTGAGGTGGCAATTGCATACAACATTTAGTTAACCGGCTCGTACCTTCTAGTTGAGCCCAGTGGAGCATTGTCTTCTCCTCATTGCATAAAAAATGAACTTCGACAACTGTAAAGAACAACGTGATTCACTAGCATCAAAAATAACAAATATAGGCCTATAAAGAAAATCATTAATAAATTTTACTCTAAGATCTGTATACATTGGACATAATATATATATCAAATGATATTCATCTTCAGCTACATTCTGACAAAAAGGACACATTTTGTCTTGAATATTATGGCTGTATCTCTGACGATTACTATTCAATGGCAAGACATTTAATCTGGCTTGTGACAAAGCAACTCTAAAGCAGTACACATCAATGCTACAAATATAAGATTCTTTTTCAAACACAGTTTTAAATGATCTGTAAATAGAGTATCTTTCATGTTCACCAATAACACTTTGCCATTCCTGAATAAACATATCTACCATCCTTTGCTTGAAAATTTTTAGAAATTGATGTACTTCCCCAACACCCTGCTGTAACCATACAATATTAAAACCACACTCGCATAATAACACTCTTATGTTAGAAGCCCAGCATTTTTTCTCATTGCTATCAAATCTTAACTGCACATCGTATGCCTGACGAGGTAATCTGTGATGGTCCATCTGAAGAATTTTAAACCAATAACGCAAAGCAGCAATGCTTGAATTAATATACAAAGGATATCTTCCAAGTTCTCCATAAACCATTTTGTTTGGAGTTTTGATAGGAAGTCCTAGAAAACGCTTGCATGCCATTAAATGAATCTTTTCTATATATTCTAATCGACTTAATCCCCAAACTTCAGAAGAATACAGTAATATAGGCTGTATTTTTATATCAAATACTTTAAAGAATATCTGCTGGGTTATATCCTTATTTTTCCAAAATGCCTTTATTAAACTAATTAAAGCCTTCTTACCTTTCATAATTTGATTTTCAACACCAACTTTGATGCTAAGCTTTGTTGAAAAATTGAATCCTAGATAACAATACTTATTTACTACTTCTAATTGAACATTTTCGAAAAACCATTCTTCATCTCTTCCCAGAAAACCACCTTTTCTAAAAACCATAACTTTAGTTTTATCTTTGTTTACTTTTAATTTCATTTTTGAACAGCATGTTTTCAGCACATTCAACTGGTTTTGAAGACCAACAGGTGTAGATGATAACAAGACGACATCATCTGCAAACAGAAGCACAAACAATTCCATGATACCTGGTATTAGCTGAATGCCATGCCTACCTTTCTCAGACATATCATTTGCTAGCTGGTTGATAAACATTTGAAACAGAGTAGGACTCAAAACGCATCCTTGTCGTACCCCTAATGGACACTCAAAAAGCTCAGAATATTCAAAATTCGATCTGACGTATGATACTAAAGTGTTATACATTGCTTGAATTGAACAGAAAAATCTCCCTTTGACACCCTGATTTCTAATACAATGTAATAATTTATCATGTCTTACTGAGTCGAATGCTTTCTTAAAATCGACGAAAGCAACATACAGCTTCTTACCTCTCTGGGACAAGCACTTCTGCACAACAGAGTATAGACAAAAAATATGGTCAGTAGTGGAATAATGTTTGCGGAATCCTGCTTGATTTTCGGATATTAAGTTGTTTTCTTCCAACCATGAGTAAAGCCGTTTATTTAATATTGTACTGTAACATTTTGAAATCGTACTTAGTAAAGAAACACCTCTATAATTATCTACATTCTCTGTGTCACCTTTTTTATAGATTGGTATGACAATAGCTTTTCCCCATTCCTTTGGATATATGCCTTTTTTAAATATTTCATTAAAGAGTTTGTGTAAAAAGGGGATAGAAATTTTGTTACCTGTCTTAAGCATTTCTGCAAGTACCCCATCCTTTCCACATGCCTTGCAATCCTTCAGTTTACTTACTGCATATGTGACTTCTTCTAAAGATATCTCAGCATTCAGTGCGTGTTGGTCTTCTTCTGAGAGGTCAAGGTGATCTTGACATTCCTCGTTGCAATCATTACAATCTGTACAGAACACATTTTTAAAATGAACATACCACTCAGTGAGAGATATATTGTTTTTGTGCTTTGCTCTTTCTTTCCCACACCCCATTTCAGATAGCTGCTTCCAGAATTTTGAGGAATCTTTGATATTTGCAGCAAGCAATTCAACTTTTTTCTTTCTATAGCTTCTCTTTTTTATCTTAAGTAAAACTTGTAAATTTTTCTAGCATTAATGTACTCTATTCTATTTTCTTCAGTCCTAGACTTTCTGAAACCTCTCAAAGATTGTCTACATTTCTGTTTGGCTTGCTGACATTCATCATCAAACCATTCAGATATATGTTTTTGTGAATTAGGATAAATTTTTCTTACCATGCAACTACTGGCTGATAATAAACAATCTACAAACATATCAAGTGCACTGCTATGTCATCTTCTAAAATATTAGTTGCTAACTGAATCTTATCATGTACCTTAGCACTAATTAGATTATCTACATAAACCTGTTCTTTTTCTTTATCCCATACCACTTTCTTAATACATAAGTTATCCCTCTTATTTTGATTATTTTCAGTGCTTAATGCTGTAGAATATGTCAATACAACTGGTAAATGATCAGATTCCGATGAATCTTCAACATCTAAGGACATACCATGAGACATCATATACATACCATACGACATGACAAAATAATCCACGGTGCTGCATCCCGTGTTACCTAGGTAGGTGTAACTGCCATCAAATTCACATTCACACAAACCATTTAGAATAATAAGATCAAAAGAATTGCATATTTCCAGTAACTGATCTCCAAACATGTTTTTGTTTACATCCTGTGATTTTCTGTAAAAGGGAGACTGATAATTCATTCCACTATCTAAGCCATCATTTAAATCACAACAATCGGTATTTCTGGAGCCAGTTCTTGCATTTAGATCTCCACATAATAACAAATGAAAGTCATATAATTCATACAAGTCCAACAGTGTTTGTTCTAATATTTCTAACCGTATCCATTCTCAATGTTTCTCCAAACAGTAGAGTCATGTGGTGGTATATATGTACAAATCCAAAATATATCCATATTGGTTCTAAAAAGTTGCTTATCAATATTCAGAATGATCGTGTTATCTATATCAAAATCAACCTTGGTTACAAACTGTGCAAACTTCTTCTTTATCAAGACAATGACTCCTCCTGAATATCTACCCTGATATGAAATCTTCTTTGCCACAGGAACTGAATATAACATAGTCACTGAAGAGGGTAGACTCAAAATTTGAGCCAACAAAAGTTTCGGTCAGACAAATAAAATCATGGGATTTTATGTATCTGACAAAATCTGTAATTTCTAACTTGGGGAGCAAACCGTTTACATTAAAGTTAAGGAACTTGATATCATCTCTTTGAACATTATTTGCGAAAGTAACAGTATTTACAGGAGTCTTACTTGCTTTACATCTGCTGTTATTTTTTTCCCCTTTATTTTACAACTATTTACATTGGCCCGGCCGAATTCCTATTGTGGGGGAGAGCCCCGTTCAGTGCGCTTTCTTGTGCGTCCTCTATCTTGAGCCCCTTGTGTTTGCTCACTTGACTGGACACGTTTAAAACTGTCCAGAATGCTGTTCTGACTGACAGCCCTGCCCTGACAGTCTTTCTCTGTTGGGTCTGTTTAGGGGAGGTTACCCCGGATTGCCTGTGTTCTCCAGGGGTAGCGTCCAAAGTGGACGTATCTCTCACCCCAGTGGAGACTGTATTTGCGGGTTGGGCTGTGTCATTGCCCTGCATGTTTGGGTCTGTGACACTAGTGGCCTGTTGGACTGTGTGTATATCCCTTGCCATTGCCACAGCAGTTTCCCCTTGTTTCCCCCTGGCGCTTCCAGATGCACCTCTTCCTTTTCCTATTCTACTCTTTGTTTGTCTACAACATCCCTTTGGTTTACCGCTTGACCCCCCTTCTCTGTTCTGTACCTTCTTTTGCTTACTTACTGCTGTTGTCATAGTAATACTGGAGACTACTGTACCTTCCATGGCTTCTACACTGAGTGATTTCTCAGTTTCAAAGTTTTTGTTCCCCGTTTGATCTTGTACGGAATCATTCCGATTTGTCTCCTGTAGGTCTCCAGCATCATTGTTAGAGACTGGAGGTTTGTCGCCCATGTCTTTTTCTTTGTCTGTAATGTCACTATTGTCCAGTTCACTGTCGTCTCCAATGTAACCGTCAGTCTGTGGGATGTCACTGTCTATTCTGTCCCTAGTTTCGTCTATGTTTAACTTGCCTAGGGCTTCTTTGAGGAGACCAGTGTTTCTATGTGCTTGAATGTGCACTGACTGTCTTTGTGATTGTTCCACAAGCGGGGATACCTGGACTCTGGATTCTCTGTCAGAGTCTGCCCCTGGTGAGCAGTTCTGCTGGGATACCTGGCTGTACGTGAGGATCCCTGGTACCACAGGTTTAGTGGTATAACCCCGTCTTTTGTGTATAAAACTTGTCCTGTTGCCTTGGTCTCTCCTCTTGGAGAGGGTTTGTGACTTTGGGTCTTCTCTGGTGCCCCTGAATGAGTGAGGCTGGCCGTTGAACAGCGCCCCTGACTCAGGCTGCGTTTTCTCCATTTCTGCTCCTCTTCCCGCACAGTCTCGATCCCCCCGATGGTCCCCCTGAGGACTCCACTGACAGTCCCCCCGATGGTCCCCCTGAGGACTCCACTGATAGTCCCCCCGATGGTCCCCCTGACGTTCCCCCCGATAGTCCCCTGAGGACTCCACTGACAGTCCCCCGATGGTCCCCCCAACGGTCCCCCCGATGGTCCCCCAACGGTCCCCCTGAGGACTCCACTGACGGTCCCCCCGATGGTCCCCTGACGGTCCCCCGATGGTCCCCCTGACGGTCCCCCCGATGGTCTCCCTGGCGGTCCCCCTGACGGTCCCCCTGAGGACTCCACTGACGGTCCCCCCGATGGTCCCCCTGACGGTCCCCCGACGGCCCCCCCGACGGTCCCCCCGATGGTCCCCCCGACGGCCCCCCCGACGGTCCCCCCGATGGTCCCCCCGACGGTTCCCCTGATGGTCCCCCCGATGGTCCCCCTGATGATCCCCCCCGATGGTCCCCCTGACGATCCCCCCCGATGGTCCCCCTGATGGTCCCCCTGACGGTCCCCCCGATGGTCCCCCTGACGGTCCCCCCGATGGTCCCCCCGACGGTCCACCTGACGGTCCCACCGATGGTCCCCCTGAGGACTCCACTGACGGTCCCCCCGATGGTCCTGTTGACGAAGTCGTGGCCATTCTTCCCCCTGTAGAACATGGCTGGCACCCCGTGATTCCTGCTGTTGATAGTGGCGGAAGGAGTTGTAGTGTGGCTTTAGCGGTTCTTTATCCTTGACGACGAGTCGACCATTTACAAAATATGCCGCTTTGCCCTGGTCCCTATAGAAATTCATCATTTCCCTCTGATGCGATGTGAGGTCGGAAGTCACGCGTATGCTGTTTCTGCGCAGAGCTTCACGTAGCTCCTGGTCCCGGAGGATGCTGATCTTGTCCCCCCACCGGCAGAATTGAACCAGCAGAGGGCGTGGCGAGTCGTCCTGGTGAGGGCTGCCTATTCTATAGGCGCGATCAATGTCTGACCTCTGCCAGACATCATCAGAGGAATGATAGTTTAGGATGTCGACAATAAGATCTTCGCCTGTCATTTCAATCCCTGCGCCGAGCTCATCAATGCCAAAAAACTTTAAGTTATTTTTCTTATTTTCTACTTCCGCCGCTTCAAGCTTTTCTTCCATCCGGTCGAGTCGCTCTGTCATCAACTCTCTTTCCTCTCGAAGTTCTGTAATATCCTCCGTATTTCTCTCCACACCTACCTTCAGCTCACTTATTTCTTCTGTCAGACGTCGGAAATGCACATCTTGCTCTTTAAATTTGTCTTCAAGTAATCTAAAGATGTTTGACGAGTGAAGCTGGAAACAGTTCATCAGCTGAGAGAATCTCCAGTCAACATGTTGAAACACATTATTTTCATCAGGTCCAGGGTTCACCTCAATATCACTGCTGCTTAACAGAACAACTGTGCATAGGCAGTAAGCCAGTCTGCGCGACACCCGAAAAAATGTAAAGATGAGCGCAGTGTTCACCTCGCTTGAAAACAGGTTGCCTGTTAACATGATGAAAAAAATGTCTACTTGGTATGCCTTGTCAACAAACAAACATTTTTTATATTTACAATTATCTGGCAAACTACACAGTATTTAGTTTTGAATTTTGTACATTCTTTGCACCGATACCTTATCTTTTGACCTGCAAACTTTCAGATCATTATACTTAGTTGGTCACCTGTACATACTGAAAATAACAGAGAGCGAAATGAAAGCCGCCTTCTGTGTCAAAGCTCGAGAGAGAGAGCCGAGAGAGAGAGAGAGAGAGAGAGAGAGAGAGAGAGAGGAGAGAGAGAGAGGAGAGAGAGAGAGAGAGAGAGAGAGAGAGAGAGAGAGACAGACAGACAGACAGACAGACAGACAGACAGAGACAGACAGACAGACAGACAGACAGGCAGACACAGACAGACAGACAGACAGACAGACAGAGAGAGAGAGAGAGAGAGAGAGAGAGAGGAGAGAGAGAGAGAGAGAGAGAGAGAGAGAGAGAGAGAGAGATGAGGTTCGAATCTTAGGGGAATTCAATTTTTCATGCCCCATTCTAGATCTACATAACGAGATAATGTAGTGTCGCTAACATGAACCCGACATTGTCGCTAGTTTTAAGAATACCTCTCTTTTATTTTCTCTTATATCTCTTGTTTTTGTGTTGGTGGTGCTGAAATGTTAGTTCACTGCTGGGATTCTAACCATATCGATTTATTGACAAGTTGCATTACTTTCGGTTAATTGTTTCCTAAAAGTGTTTTTATTCATTTATTGATTCTTTTATTTTGAAGATAAGGGAATAAGCGCTTATGTGCTTTATCTATTTTTTTTTTAACACACACTCCACGTGCGCATACAATTTTGTAAACTTCGTCATCCGTTCTCACTGGCACAAATGGCCTTCTCGTCCGAAAGACGAAACGAGTTTTAACATGTGCGCAAGATGTTCTGTATGCGTTCGCACATGGGTCCTCGGTTTAGGGTAAAATTCCCTTGAACAGACGTTTCGGGGGTGGCTTCAGTCTGGGCTCGAACCTGGGTCGTCATATCACAGCGTGATGCGCAACTATTTAACCACCAGGATATCCCGTCCCTGTCTTTCATGCTTTGAGTTAAAAGTTGAGCTTGCATGCAATATGCAACTCTTTCATGTACCTCTAATGGTATTGAATAGGGAGGAAAAGGTTTTTTTTTAGGAGTAAATCAGTTAACTAAGCCGTGCATCTACCATCTCTTGGCAGCATTCATTCTCGGAAGACTATGGAGTTGTGCTCTAGGTGTTAATTCTGGGTCAGCGTCGGTTATGGCAGGCCAGTCAGACACGGGAATGACAGTCCCTATGCAGACCTGTGCACCCCCTTACTACTGATTTCAGTATTTTCATGGCAATTTTCAGTATTTTTCACCGAGTTTCAGTATTTTTGCGTGTTGTTCGTGACACACTTTTTCAACATGAAGCATAAACGTCTTTTTTTTAATTGGGTTTTTGTATCTGTATTTGTTTGCTCATCCCCCTTCCAATTTCTTTCCATTGTACAAAAGCTCATAAGCTTTTTGTTTTATCAACTAGCAAATCTGGACAGGTCTAGTCTGATGACTTCATAAGTGATGTAATATACAGAGTGTAGAATTGGGAGAGAAAAAAAAGAGGAAATTGAGCCGGGGTCCAGGGGCCGCTTAGGCCCCTGGTGGGGTGCAGGGGCAAAGCCCTGCTGGGGGGTCCAGGGGGGCAAAGCCCCCCTGCCGAAAACAATTTTTCGCATTTTAAAGGCAGTTTGGAGGCCTCTCCAGGCACCATTTTGTGCAATGTGGAGGCATATGTGTGTGTGTGTGTGTGTGTGTGGTGTGTGTGTGTGTGTGTGAGAGAGAGAGAGAGAGAGAGAGAGAGAGAGAGAGAGAGAGAGAGAGAGAGAGAGAGAGAGAGAGAGAGAGAGAGAGAGAGAGAGAGAGAGAGAGAGACACTCAGACCTTCCATAAAGAACCACCAGAGTATGTCAAACTTGTTATAAAAAGATCTATTCTGGGTAGGGGTAATATAAGTTTGTGTGTACCACTGTGATGGTTAATGGAAAAAGTGGAGAGAGAGAGAGAGAGAGAGAGAGAGAGAGAGAGAGAGAGAGAGAGAGAGAGAGAGAGAGAGAGAGAGAGATCAATACACACTATGGTGAAGATTTAAGAAGATCCTATGTTTTTCTCATTTTATTTTTAATCTGATTTCGGAGTGGACTCACAATGACAGTTTGCATGGCCAGAAAACAAGTGCTGGTAGTGTGTGCTCTGCTGCTGTCCATACGCCAGCAAGCGTGCGTGACAAGCAACTTAGACGAAGCCGTGTTCGGTGTGACATAACTTCAGAGAGAGTCTTGATGTAACTTCAGTAACACGTCACTTTGCCGTTTTAACGATCAACTGATCAACTGATTTTTCGAAGATGCGAGAAATTTTACTGTTCCATGATTTTCCAAGAAATCAGCGCTTCTATAAATGAAGAGCCGTGGTTTGCTATGTTCCGACCGCATTCCAATTTTCGACACCACTTGCGAATGAAAGTTCAACTTTCACTAGCGAGTAGCCTGATGCGAGAGACGTAGCGCAGGTTTCAAACCTTACTCGGCAAAACGAACAGCCAATTTTGCTGCTTATGCATCTATATCCGCAACTGTACCTCTTTTAGCCCCATCCTGGCCTGTTAGTGTCATTTTGCATTCACTCCGCGTCTTTCTTTGCTTATAAGTGTATCAGTTTGGTCTGTTTCTCCGCGAAAGTTTACACTTTCCGCCATTTTGTTTTGAAGATACTGTTGTGCACATGCGTAATCAGGGGAGATAAGTGACTGAATGATAGGGCTTAGCAGACGACGTAACGCGAGATAAACGGCATCGCTGAACGATAGAAGACGACGTTTTCGATTTCCGGATTTTTCGTTGACAAAAATCGGATTTTGATTAATAAAATCGTATTTCCGTATTTTCCAACTTTTTCCGGAACAAATACGGAAAAATACGGAAGGTGCACAGGTCTGCCTATGGCAGAGGGCACAGATGAAGTCTGACGCTGGTCTGTCTGCCTGGTCTGCAGCCTTTCTTCTCGTTTTCTTTGCCTCGTGCTGCCGAGGCAAGTGTCTCTTCGAACTTGGAGAGACCTTTCTGCACCGTCTGTCTCCAGGCTGACTGTTCGAGGGCTGACGCTTCACAGTTGCTCTGGTCGATGTTCAGGGCTTTGAATCGCAGCTGTGGTCTGCCTGTGGGACGTTTACCTCATCAGTGCAATACATATGATGTATTTGTGCACAGAAGCAGAAGAGTTAATGATATATCTCCATAACACGTTGAAAACACCAGCCGAACTCTCGTAGACAATTATTGTTAATTCCCTCCCCCCTCCTTTTCCCTATAATTCTGTCACCTCTTCCTCTCACCCCCACACCCTCCACCACCATCCCACTACGCATACCCCATTGTTTACTTTCGTCGTGGCTGAGATAGGTGGGTGGGGGTTGGGGTGGGGCGGGAGAGTGGGTAGATGAAGAGGAAGGAAGGGAGAAAGGGGGTGGTGGGGTGGGGGAGGGTAGGTAGGTCCTCCGGGTTTTCAGGGGATTAATTGATTATGGTAGCATGACTCTGCCTGTCAGTGTCCATCCCATTCCCTGTTCATTACTTTGAAGTGGACTGTTCCAAAGCTGGAGAGCATGCACACGGTGGAGTTTATTGTAGGTGAAGTGGTGAAGTGGGTGTGTGTGTGTGTGTGTGTGTGTGAGTGTGTGTGTGTGTGTGTGTGTGTGTGTGTGTGTGTGTGTGTGTGTGTGTGTGTGTGTGTGTGTGTGCACGAGCGCGCGTGCATGTATGTGTGTTTGTGTGTTTAAAAAAATGAAATCTTTTATTTAGAAGAAAATGAATAAGCACTCATGAGGTTTAAGTTTTTTTTTATGCATCAAGTGATCATGTGCATGCTGTATCGCAAATTTTATTATCCGTGTGTGGTGTGTGTGTGTGTGTGTGTGTGTGTGTGTGTGTGTGTGTGTGTGTGTGTGTGTGAGTGTGTGTGTGTGTGTGTGTGTGTGTGCGTACGTGCGTGCGCGCGCGCAAGCGCACGCGCTCTCAAGTGCGTGCATGCGTGCGTGCGCGTGCGTGCGTGTTCTGTTAAAGGCCCATTCACACATAAGTTAGGTAAAGAAAGTTGTAATTTTTTTTAAAAAGGAGAAAGCGAGGGAGGAAGGGGCTTTGAAAAAAGGACAGGTTGAATCCTAATTGTATTTGCCTTCAAAGCGTGACACTTATAAGAGGTAGATACACCGGATGTGTGTGTGCACGCTACTCCACACTTAGCCTAAGTCCTTTTAGGGGGGTCCATTCCGTACCTTTTCTCCCTGTTTTTTTTTTTGGTTTGAAATATAGATAGCATCCCCACTCTCTGGAAAAATCTTTGTTTGAAATTTCTTTGTTTTTTACCCACATTTCCACCCATGTTCTCTCTCTCTCTCTCTCTCTCTCTCTCTCTCTCTCTCTCTCTCTCTCTCTCTCTCTCTCTCTCTCTCTCTCTCTCTCTCTCTCTCTCTCTCTCTCTCTCTCTCCTTCGGATGAGACTATAAACTGAGGCCCCATGTACGAACGCACGCAGAACATCTTGCTTACACATTAAATCATGTTCCGCTTTTTGAAAGAGAAGGCCATTGTGTGCCAGTGGGAACAGATGACAAAATTTACAAAACTGCATACACACGTGGACTGGAAGTAAAAAGCACACAAGTCATATTCCATAATTCTCTGTATAAAAGAATCAATCAATCAATCAATCAATCAATCAATCAATCAATCAATCAATCAATCAATCAATCAATCAATCAATCAATCAATGTCTCTCTCTCTAGTTTCCGATTCTCCAATCCATTAAGAATGTCTGACAATTTCTTTTCTTGTAATAATGTTAACAACGCCCCCCCCCCCCCCCCCCCCAAAAAAAAAAAAAAAAAAGCAAAAAAAAAAGCAAGGCATGAATGAATGAGTAAATAACTTTAAAAAAAAAGGAAAGTACAGACCAAAAAAATCATTGGCACGCTGAGTAACATTTATTTTTACTCGTGAACTTGAAGCGATTCACCCAGTGCATTCCGTATAAAACACTTTCTTTCTTAATTTTGTGAGGCAGAGTAATTTTTCGTCATATTGTGAGTATCAGAGTATTTTTCAGTCATACTTGGTAGAGAAGTACCTATAGGAATAATCTAAATCAAACGGAGGGATATGAAAACAAACTGGAACAAGACTGGCACATGTCAAGGTCATTTTTGGTTTGGGTTTGGCGCTTTGTCCCGGGCTTTCGCGCGTGGTACATTCCCGTCACTGTGGCACTGACGCTACGATCACACATAAACTGTCACTCAATGATTTGGCTTGTCATACCAGATCCAGTTTATAACAGTAAACTATGTATTTTAGTCAAGGAAAACTGGAATCTATGATGTACAGGCGGCGTCACAAGCTGATTGTATTGTGTATATATATAGTAATATTTGCCCTTTCATCAAGTGGGCCTGTGGCGCAATGGATAACGCGTCTGACTACGGATCAGAAGATTCCAGGTTCGAATCCTGGCAGGCTCGAACATTTTTTTTTTTTTTTTTTTCGGATGGAGAGGCATAATTATGGAAGTGTAAAAATGTTCTTATTAAAATAAGTATTACAATTTTTTTTTAAAGATCACAACAAAAGTCACTGGTGTGTTGGATTCATTTTACGTCTTTTCACAAAATGTGATATACTATTAGACATTAAAAAAAAAAAAAGTGTGTGTGTGTGTGTGTGTGTGTGTGTGTGTGTGTGTGTGTGTGTGTGTGTGTGTGTGTGTGTGTGTGTGTGGAGGGGGGCGGGGGTAGGAGGAGGAGTTTTGGAACTGGGGAAGAGGGTTAATTTGCTAAATCTACACGGAACAGCGGGCCTGTGGCGCAAGCGGGCCTGAATCTTTAAAAACAACAACACAAACAAACACAAATGTAAATAATTCTTGAATACAGAATAGTAAATGTGTGTGTGTGTGTGTGTGTTGTGTGTGTGTGTGTGTGTGTGTGTGTGTGTGTGTGTGTGTGTGTGTGTGTGTGTGTGTGTGGTGTGTGTGCGCGCGCGCGCGCGCGCGCGCTCTCTCTTATCGCATTTCGTTGCAGTTGTCACATCCTCCCTATTGACATTGGACGTTTTCATAGTATTCCACGGGAAGACAGAGAGTATGTTCAAAATGTAATAATTATGTCAGTTTTAGGGGTAATTCTATTTTATCATGGAATATTCCTTATTCAAACAATCACGGCAAGTTTTCATAGTACGGCGTTTCCTTAAACATAAATATTATGTCAATTATGATACTTGTATGCTGATGCAATGTAAATCTCGACAGGTTCTTTTATATCTGTCAAAATTTATCAGATATGCCAGAATTTCACAAAAGTGCCATTTGCTTTCTTTCGCAACTGAATAAATGTTTTCGATAACCTAAACTCAATTTTTAAAAAAAAAACGTGGAGTTTAAACATTTTAAAATGTCTTTTATTTTCATTGTTTCTTGATTATTTTATTTTTGATGTTCCTTCCATACTGGATACTGATTTTCCAGTTTCTGTTGTTACTAGTTATATAATTATTTTTAAAAGTCAATTGCTGTCAGGTTTCTTCTTCTATTGAATGTGTTTGTAATCCTCCATACCCCAACCGGTGTTAGCAGCAATTACATCTTGAATCTTGTGTCAAAAAACA
>CM060320.1:21550746-21555746 GCA_030674155.1 Stramonita haemastoma
GAGAAAATACGGTTCCGTTGACGTTAAAACATGTGACAAGTCAGCCCCAGCGCATCCGATTTCAGCGTTGGAGAGAATTGTTATCTGTCTGGAAAAATGAAAAGCAAGAGAATGGACCCTAAGAAGGGAAAAGAAAAAGGTGGCAGGGAAAATAAAAGAACTCTTGTTACCACGTAGCCCTGACTTCCCCCTCCCCCGTCCTCCCCTCCCCTCCTCCCCCCCCCATTTCCCACCCACATCCCATGCAGTTCGCTCCCAAACACAACCACACCACCACCACCACCACCATCTCCTTCCACGATTACACTGCAACTCCTCCCCCCTCCCCCCAACCTCCCTCCCCCTCCAGCCTCCCCCATCCCCATCCTCCCTCCCTCTCTGACCCTAACTGACCGATCCTGGGTGGAGTGGAGTGGAAGACCTACATACACTAGGCTGCATTAAGTGTTTTGTAGTTAATGAGTGACAACACCATCGGTGCCTTGCCTCGTTAGCTGACCCTGTGTCATTAACGACTGACCATTACCGCATCATGTCGGCCTCTCGGGACTAACTGGCACTAGGCCTACGCCACTGAGCCATCCGAGGTCCGAGGCTATAGTCTGTACATGTATGTCTTGTATAGAATGGTAGGAAGGGACGTAGGTAGGTCCCTAGAAGGTATGTATGTAGTATGTATGTATGTATGTATGTAGTATGTATGTATGTATGTATGAAGACTTGATAACCAGTTCCCATCATTCCTCTCTCTGTTCTGCCTTTCTCAAAGTTTTGTTGAGTTCTAGGCCTGTCCATTCGCTGATGTTGTCCTTCCATCTCTTCCTTTGGTCTAACTCTTTTTCTTCCTCCCTGGACATGACAGTGCCTTGCAGTATTGCAGTATACTGCAAGTATGTATGTACCACTCTTATACTAGTGGGCGGAGAGGTGTGTTCAGTTTGATGTTGTTGGTTTTTGTTAGCTGGGTGGGGGAGCGTAGGGTGTTGTTGTGGGAGAGACATAATAATTGTTGCAAAAGGGGGGGTGGGGGTGGGGTGGGGGTTGAGGGTGGAATAAGGGTGTGGGGGTGAGGCAGGACAGGGGTTAGTGTGTGTGTGTGTGTGTGTGTGTGTGGTTAGAGCTTTTAGCTCGCGATCTTCTTCGTCGACGCGAACGCTTCAAACAGCAAAACATCATTGTCCGTCATAATGCGTTGCGCTGCCTTTAGGCGCCTGACAAAGCAGGCCCAGCGAAGCCAAATTCGGTGTGGGAGAGAATTGTTATGTTTTAAAATCTATCATGGGGAAAAGGCAGGAGAGTGGACTAAGAAAAAAGAAAATAGTCAAGAAGCAGGTGACAGGAAGGAAAAGAACAAGGCAGAAACAAAGACAAAGACAAAAAAGCGGGAATTCTTAACACAGAATTTCCAGAAGATGGGGATGCTATTAATTTTGTACACGTTGGAACTGGTGATCTAAAGACGTGGGTTCCAACCACCTCCATTGGAAGGGATTTCCCCCCTGGGGGTCTGATGCATGGGTAACAGCTTGCCCTCCAAACTTACCCAGGCTTTGCGCTCTAAGAGTCTAGAGCGCAACTCCATGGTCTTCCGAGACTAACGGATGCCTACTACTAATTTCAATACCAACTCTTTCGGTCTCTGTCTGTCCGTCTGTCTGTCTTTCTGTGTATCTGTCTGCTTGCCTGTCTGTCTGTCTGTCTGTCCGTCCGTCTGTCTGTCTCTCTGTCACTGTCTGTCTGTCTGTCTGTCTGTCTGTCTGTCCGTCCGTCTGTCTGTCTCTCTGTCACTGTCTGTCTGTCTGTCTGTCTGTCTGTCTGTCTGTCTGTCTCTCTCTCTCTCTCTCTCTCTGCGTGCGTGCGTGCGTGTGTGTGTGCGTGCGTGCGTGCGTGTGTTTGAGTGAGGGAAGGGGCAAGAGGGGAACGAGTTTGCTTAGGTGTATGGATTATATATCCGCTTTGTCTGTTCGTCTGTTTGTGTCTATGTCTGCCTATCTCTCTGTCTGTCCATTCTTCTGTCCATCCGTCCGTCCGTCTGTCTGTCTGTCTGTCCGTCCGTCCGTCTACTTCTTTGTCTGAAAGGGATGTTTGTGTCTATGTATGCCTATCTCCCTGTCTGTCTGTCTGTCAGTACGTCTGTCTCTCCCTCTGTCTGTCTGTCCGTCTGTCTGTCTACTTCTTTGTCTGAAAGGATTGGAGGACTTATCTTGTCGGAAAAGGGTGGCAGGATATTTTCCGCTAGCCACCCGGGATTTCAAAGAAGTCAGTCAGGTCACACCCATCATCTGCAGTCAGCTTCCAGTCTGCTTAGCGTTCTGGTTCATCGGCATCGGCGTCGTCTTCTTCTTGTTCTTGTTCTTCTTCGTCTTCTTGTTTTTGTTCTTGTTGTTGTTGTTGTTGTTGTTGTTGTTGTTGTTGTTGTTGTTGTTGTGTTGTTGTTGTTGTTGTTGTTGTTGTTGTTGTTGTTGTTGTTCTTCTTCTTCTTCTTCTTCTTCTTCTTCTTCTTCTTCTTCTTCTTTCTTCTTCTTCTTCTTCTTCTTCTTCTTCTCTCTTTGTATAGTCTGGTTTATCTATCTGTCCTCTTGTCTGTCTGCCTGCCTGCCTTTCTGTCTGTCTCGGTCTGTGTCTGTCTGTCTGTCTGTCTGTCTGTCTGTCTGTGTCTGTCTGTCTGTCTGTCTGTCTGTCTGTCTTTCTCTCTCTCTCTCTCTCTCTCTCTCTCCTCTCTCTCTCTCTCTCTCTCTCTCTCTCTCTCTCTCTCTCTCTCTCTCCTCTCTCCTCTCTCTCTCTCTCTCTAATAGCATATGTGCATCAGTCTATAAACTACAAGCAGATTAGTAATTTTGATAAGTATGGAATTGAATGTGTATGGCTGCAAATCCATTTGAAAGGATCAAAACCAATGCTGGTTGGTTTCTTATACAGAAACCTAGATGAGCGCACAGAGTGGTTTGATCGTTTTGAACAAATGATGGACGACGTTTCGAGCCATTCAACTGAAATTATCTTGCTAGGTGATTTTAATATTGATTTATGTAAACCTCACAACAAATGGAAAAACCTATATGAATCATATAACCTTTCACAATTAATTAACACCCCAACAAGGAAAATGTTGTCTTCTGAAACATTAATCGATCATATCTATGTAACTAACCCAACTAACATAATAGAAACATCTGTGCCTGTGTTTGGACTTAGTGATCATTTTCCTGTTTGCTTAACCTGGTCCAAAAAGGGCGCCAAAATTCCCATATGTCGACACAAATGTGTTTCTTTTAGAAGTTATAAATCGTTTCATACTGAAGAGTTTCTGTCTGATTTATGTATGGCTAATTTTTCTGAGGTGTATCAACACAATGATCCAAATGAAGCTCTGGCTGTTTGGTACAAAACTTTTCTGTCTGTCTATGACAAGCACGCACCACCAAAAAAAACACGTGTTAAATTCAAAGAAAAACCACCTTGGCTAACTGACGAAATAAATGCAGCCATTTTAATCAGAGATTCCCTGCTACGATCATCAAGCAGAGATGAAAATTTCAAAAAGCAGCGAAACAAGATAACAGCAATGAAAAGAGCTGCAAAAAAGAAATATTTTAGTGATCTTATTTCATCGAAAAAGGATACCAAATCACTTTGGAAAGCAATAAACCAGCTGTCAGGTAAGCCATCTGTATCTCTTCCACCTTCTTGTAATTTATCAGCTGTAAGTATCAATAAATATTTCAGCACAGTAGGTGAAAAAGTTGTTCCTGTAGATTTTACAAAATGTAACAAATTACGTGCATTAAAAGATTTTTGTGATTCCCGAAAAATAACTTCTAAGTTGAAATTTGGGTTTATTGGTGTACATGAGGTATACAAAGAATTATGCTTATTAAAACAGTCAAAATCGCGGGGCTTCGATGACATTGACAGCAGAATTTTAAAGATTTCGGCACCCATAATTTCTGAACATATAACATATATTTATAATCTCTGTTTAGAAAAATCCTGCTTTCCTCAAGCATTTAAAGATGCTAAAGTAATACCACTCTATAAATCTGGTGACCCAAATGATCCGTCAAACTACAGACCTATTTCTATCCTGTCCACGTTGTCTAAGCCCCTTGAAAAACACCTTAAAAGTAATTTTCAATCTCACTTTATTAAGTATGATTTACTTCACCAAAATCAGAGTGGATTCAGAAAAAACCACTCCTGTCATACTCTACTAACAAATATCATTGAACAATGGCATGAAAACATCAATAACAATTTGTTATCAGGAGCCGTTTTGTAGACTTTACAAAGGCATTTGACACAATTGATCATGATCTTCTCTTAAAAAAACTAGATATGTATGGCTTATGTCCCGAAGCAGTTGAACTTGTATCGTCCTTTCTGTGTAATAGGCAACAAGCAGTATATCAAGATTGTATTACCTCCACTTTTATGCCAATTAATCATGGAGTTCCACAGGGATCAGTTTTAGGTCCCATTTTATTTTCAGTTTATGTAAACGATCTTCCATTGAATATCTCCACTACGTGTGAACTATTTGCTGATGATACTACGATCCATAATAAAGGTAAGGATGCAAGTTCGCTTTGTTTTGAAATGCAAAAAGACATAGATAAACTTATTCTTTGGTCTAAACTTAATCATATGGCTCTCCATCCTGAAAAGTCCAAATTTATGTTAGTTACGACAAGGCAAAAGCGACAAAACATTAGATTGAAGTTACCGGACCTTAAAGTTTGCAAAAGGCACTTAGAAGAAGTAAATTCTCACAAATTGCTTGGCTTAAATATTGATAACAATTTATCTTGGTCTATTCATCTTTCAAATTTGTCTAAAAAGTTAGCCCAGAAAATCTTTCAGCTCAACAGAATAAAAAATTTGCTTGATCAACATACCCGCAAGCTTTTCTTTCATGCTTATATACAGCCTGACATAGATTATGCCTCCACATGCTGGGATTTAGCCAGTAAAAAATGCTTAAAACGATTAGAAAGTTTGTA
>CM060320.1:21560746-21563246 GCA_030674155.1 Stramonita haemastoma
TGTATGTATGTATGTATGTATGTATGTATGTATGTATGTATGTATGTATGTATGTATGTATGTATGTGTGTGTGTGTGTGTGTGTGTGTGTAGGAAACTTCGCTCCTGGTGTGTGTGTGCGTGTGTGCGTGTGTGTGTGTGTGCGTGTGTGTGTGTGCGTGTGTGTGTGTGTGTGTGCGTGTGTGTGTGTGTGTGTGTGTGTGTGTGTGTGTGTGTGTGTGTGTGTGTGTGTGTGTTGTCTGGAAACGTTCGCTCCTAGTGTGTGGTGTGTATGTGTGTGTGTGTGTGCGTGTGTGTGTGTGTGTGTATGTGTGTGTGTGTGTGTGTGTGTTGTCTGGAAACGTTCGCTCCTGGTGTGCGTGTGTGTGTGTGTGCGTGTGTGTGTGTGTGTGTGTGTGTGTGTGTGTGTGTGTGTGTGTGTGTGTGTGTGTGTGTGTGTGTGGAAACGTTCGCTCCTGTGTCAGTTGATGGATTTGGCCTGCCTTGTTTTGACCACAGAATTCTATCCTTCGTTCTTCTTTCGTGGGTTTTATGAAGCCTGAGACAGAGCGCGCGCGCGCGCGTGTGTGTGTTGTGTGTGTTGTGTGTGTGTGTGGCTTGTGTGTGTGCGCGCGCGCGTGTGCGTATGTATACATGTGTGTGTGTGCGCGCGCGTGCGTGTGTGTGTGCATGTGTGTGTGTGTGTGCGTGTGTGTGTTGTGTGTGTATATGTATGTGTGTTGTGTGTGTTGTATGTTGTTGTGTATGTGTGCTGTGTGTTGTGTGTGTTGTGTGTATGTGTGTATGTGCGTGTAAACGTGCACGTTTAAATAATGAAGTCTCTGGCCTCGGCTGGAAACCCGATGCCCAGAAAAAAAAAACTGCAACAGCAGAGAGAAGGGGAGAGAGAGAGGGAGAGTCAGGAGACATGATGCCCTTAAAACAAACAACAACGTTAATGCTTCCTATCCCCCAGTGCAGAGAGGAGGAGAGGATCACATGCCAATGACAGACTACTAGTATATGTGCTTTTTTTTTTTTTCAAGACTGGCAGACAGACAACACAACACGTACTGCACTACTACTTACTAGCTGATTGAGGCACTCCCAGGGAAAGAGGATCCTGGCCTGACCCCCACTGTACCCCAGTAAACCGAGAAGAAGCTCTACAGCCACTTGGAGAATCTGCAACATACATACATACATACATACCCCCTCGCTGCCTTCATCGCCGAGAGAGAGAGGCAGAGCTGTCCATCTGACGACACAAAAGAAAACAGTAGTCGGGGGCTTTCAGTGCTGTACTTAGGTCACCCCCCCTCACAAACACTACCTTTACATCCCAAACTCTCTCTCTAGTTCTGTGAATCATCCCTCCCTTCCTTCCCCCTCTACCCCCTTCGTATTCTGTCATTCTTCCTCTTTTTCTCTTTCTGTTTTTTTTCTTTTCTTGTTCTTGTTTTTCTTGTTGTTTTTGTTTTTCTTGTTCTTCTTCTTTCTTCTTCTTCTTCTTCTTCTTCTTTTTCCTCTCTCCTCCTCTCTTCCTTCTCTTCTTCTCTCTCTTCTTCTTCTTCTTCTCTTCTTCCTTCTCTTCTCAGAGACTCTGTGAACTAAAGTTGGGTCAGCATCTATATATCAGGGTATTATATAGCCTATAAGTACCAAGTGAATGTGTCAGACAGACCCTTTAGACGCTGCGCTGGACGGGTTGAGAGAGTGCGTGACTGTGGCAGGCAGGCAGGCAGGCAGGCAGTAGGCGTCATTAGCAGGACGATTGGCGAGGCCAGCATACCTGCCTGCCCCCTTCACCTACCTGTCTGCCCTCATCATCAAGGGCTTTCTGTCTTGCCGCCCTCGCTTTTCCCCTCCCCTCTCCCCTCTCCCTTCCACCTTCCTCCACACACTTTCTTCTACCCCTTTCTCTTTTTCTGGAATTCTCCGGTGTTTTTTTTTTCATTCTGGTTTTGGTAGTTTCCTTCTATGTTATTGGTCATTTGGCCATTTTGCAGAAATTGTCCACAACTTTGGTTTTCTCTGCCTGTATTGACTGGCACGTAATTCTCACGAAATTTGTATTATGATTTTTTTTTATATAGATTCTTTGAGTGTTGTTAAAATGATTAATGCCTTCGAATTTTTTTAAAACTATGAAAATTAATGTGATTGTAAATGACATAGAACATGTTCAATGAGCTCGAAATAGATCTAGGTAACAGGAGAAGAATTTCCATTTTTGCTTTATATTGTGTTGAACTACTGCGGGATTGAATGGTGCATGTCAAGTGGGGGTTGTTCAGTGTTGATTTTGTTTCTGGATGTTTTGTTTGATCCTCCTTATACCTAAAAGGATGACAGGAATAAAAGTGTTTGAAGTCTTAAATTCGTCGTGCCTTTGGTTGGTCACTTTACTTGCTCGGTGGTTGTGTATATGACATTCTTTTCTAAATTGATTACGTCAGTTGTAGGTTGGTTGATTGATAAAAAAAAATTGACACACATTCAAGAAACATAACAAAGGCAA
>CM060320.1:21568246-21573246 GCA_030674155.1 Stramonita haemastoma
AATCCCCCAACTCCCTATTTAAATAAGCCAACCAAAGCAAAACAAAAACAGCCAACAAACCTCCAACTCTACAATCAACCAAACAAACGAACGAACAAACAAAAATATGAAAAGCTAACTTGCATCTGTCCCCTCCCACCTTCCTCACCACTCCCCCCCCCCCCACTCCCCAGACCCCACTCCCTATTTCTCCCCACCTCTCCCTCCACCCCTCACTATGCCAAGGAAACGATTTTCAACCCCCTGAACAGAACCCCCCCCCCCCCCCCCCTCCCCCTCCAAAAAAAGTATCGACTTTGACAATTGCCGTGTTTTTCTCAAGATAGGCCACGGGAGGGTTTTGCGTATTCGATTTACAAGGGGGAAAAATGAAACGCATGCGCGTGCACACATTCACACACACAAGCGTGCGCGTGCGCGCATACACACACACAATCACAGAAACACACATACACACGCACACTCATAGTCACAGAAACACACATGTACACACACAGAAACGCACGTACACACACAGAAACGCACGTACACACACAGAAACACACACACACACACGCACCACAAAAACACACGCGCAGACACACACACACACACACACACACACACACACACACACACACACACACACACACACACTTTCCCCTATATTACTCTTCAACCACTGGCTTCCTTCCTTTTTATGTCAACGCTCCTCCTCCTCCTCCTCCTCCTCCTCCTCCTTCTCCTTCACTCTCATCCCTGTAAACCTGATATTACTTGTGAAGAAGTAAGACGTTGAACCCAAGACAAAAAAGACCAGAGAGACAGAGACAGAGAGAGACAGAGAGAGACAGACATAGATAGAGAGACAGAGGGAGAGAGACAGAGACAGACACAGAGTTAGAGAGAGACACACAGAGAGAGAGAGAGAGAGAGAGAGAGAGAGAGAGAGAGAGAGAGAGAGAGAGAGAGAGAGAGAGAGAGAGAGATTCATTTGCGCCCCCCCCCCCCAAAAAAAAAAAAAAAAAAAAAAAAACCCAACACCAAAAATGCCTACAGAAACAAAGCAACAAGAAAATAAAAGCAAAAACCAACAAAGCAAAACAACGAAAAAATTGGGGGGGGGGGGGGGAAGGGAGAGAAACAACCACTAAGCAAACACAAAATGAAAAAGATATTGTTTGGGTACACACGCACGCACGACACACACACACACGAGTGCGCACGCACACACACACGCACGCACGCACACACACGCGCGTGCGCACGCACACACACACGCACGCACACACACACGCGCGTGCGCACGCACACACACACACGTACACACGTACACACACACACACACACACACACACACACACACACACACACACACACACACACACACACACAGGTGTCAGGTGCCTAGAGGGTTGCACTCACGATCTGACGGCCCAAAAAAGTTTGAGCCTGGCTGGGTTCGAGCCACCACCGAGACGCCATTTTAAAAAGATTTGTTTTTCTCTCCTGGAGTTAACATCAGTACCACTATACTCCACTACCCCTGAAAGTCTTTAAGATGAGACTATCAGCTGATGTCCTGTGTGTGGTGGACACGTGGTCAGCTGATCTTCTGAAGGATTGCTGGTCATCAGCTGATAGTCTCTTCTTAAGGACTGCTTGCAGGACATCTTTCGGAAGAGTAGAATATTGTTTGATGGTGGGGACGGATGACAAGATATACCAAACCGCATGTTTGTGGATATTTCATGTAATTTGTTTTTTTTTTTAAAAGAACACAAGTATTTACGAAATATAACACACACGCACAGACGCACGCATGCACGTACACACACACGCACTCTGTCTGTCTGTCTATCTCTCTCTCTCTCTCTGCACACACACACACACACATACACACACACACACGCGCGCGCGCGCTCGCGCACGCACGCACACACACACTCTCTGTCTCTCTCTCTCTCTCTCCCCCCCTCTCTCTCTCCCTCTCTGTCTCTGTCTTTCTATCTCTCTGCCTCTCTCTGTCTCTCTCTGTCTCTCTCTGTCTCTCTCTGTCTCTCTGTCTCTGTCTCTCTGTCTCTCTCTCTGCGTGCGCATTTTGCACTTTTTAAGTAACAACACACACACACACACACGCGCGCGCGCACGCACGCCACACACACACACACACACACGCGCGCGCACGCACACACACACACACACACACACACACACACACACACACACACACACACTCAACCCACCACCAATCCCTCTAAACAACTACTTACTACCTTGGAGGAGAGAGAGGGGGAGGGTGGGTGTTCTTGTTGTAAAGAGGTTCTGCTCGTTCGTTTATTCTCTGTTTGTGTGCATTCCTACAGGGCTTTCTGCTGAAAGAAAAGTTTGCTGCCTATGTGTGCACCAAACAATCATCCAGTTTCCACCATCCCCCGTTTTCTTCCTTTCTTTTTTCTTTTGGTTTTATTTTTTCTATCTTTTTTACTTTTTTGCCTGCACCAGTGTTTGTAGTTTTTGCCCCCACACATGCACAAAGTACACGAGTAAGGAAAAATGAAGTGGGTTGGTGGTCTACCTGCTTAGAAAAAAGCGAAGAAGTCCGGGTTTGAAGTGTGTGGTGGGGGGTTCGATCCCCGTTTGTGCTCGAAACTTGTCTCCCCTCATCCACTAGACCGTGAGGTGAGGGGTGGTCTGGTTGCTAGTCTTTCGAATGAGACGATAAACCGAGATCCCATGTGTCGTGTTAGTTTATTGCATGTGAAAGAAACCCCACGTCGACAAGAGAGTTGTCTGGCAAAATCATGTAAAAAAAACAAAACAGCAAAAAACAATAACAACCAAAGCAAAACAATCCTGATAAGAAATAAAATACATTATGCAGACGGGAAAAGAAAAAAAATAAAGGGTGGCGCTACTCTTGTGGCAACGCTTTCTCCCCGGGGAGAGCATCCAGAATTTCATGCGGAGAAATCTGTTGTGTGGTATATATAAAATACAATAATCTATCTATCTATCTATCTATCTATCTATCTATCTATCTATCTATCTATCTATCTATCTATCTATCTATCTATCTATCTATCTATCTATCTGTCTGTCTGTCTGTCTGTCTGTCTGTCTGTCTGTCTATCTATCTATCTATCTATCTATCTATCTATCCCTTAGTCTGGCGACCGTGGGGGCACCCCTGAAGACTTGACAACTAGTTCCCTCTATTCCTCTCTCTGTTCTGCCTTTCTCAAAAGTTTTGTTGGGTTCTAGGCCTGTCTATTCGCTGATGTTGTCCTCCCATCCGAGGTCTGCCTCTTTTTCTTCCTCCTTCGACAGTGCCTTGCAGTATTGATTTTGCAAGTCCTTTTGATCTTATGACATGCCCGTACCATTTAAGTTTACGCTTCTTTACGACTGATAGAAGGTTTTCATTGGGACCAATGATTTGCTGGATTCTGTTCTGCACTTCTTTGTCGCTTATGTGGTCTCTGTAGGAGATGTAATACAATAATACAATACAGAAACCCACATCATAATATATATTATGGGGACACTCCTTGAAATGCAAGCAAGGGTATTTGAGTGCAAGTGGGTGTTGATGTTCTGCTTTTGTGTGTGTTCGTACGCACGTACTCTTACGTACTCACACACACATATACAACACACATACACACATGCGCGCAGTCACAGCTCCCCCAAACACACACACACACATATACAACACACATACACACACATGCGCACAGTCACAGTCCCCAACACACACACACACACACACACACACACACACACACACACACACACAACACACACACACACACACACACACACCCGGGGAAGGAAGGGGGTGTGATTGCTAACGGTAATGGGTGCCTAGCCCCTGAAGGTATTAAGCGTGACATGTTTGTTTTACTTGTATTCTATCGCTTTTCCTTTGGAAGGTTCTCTTTTGCTTTTGCTTTTGCTTTTGTTTGTTTGTTTTTCTTCATTCCATTTTTTTCATTATGATGGGTTCGGTTTTTTTAAAGTCTTTTTTTCTTACTTTATTTCTAAGCTGGATAGCATGACGAAATAAGGAACAGCATTGTTTATTCAATGCAACATCTGGAAATATAGAAGCGCAATCAGGATTGTGAATGCAAGTGGGTGCGGGTGCACACACATATGTAAGCATGCAGGCAGGCCCAATTGCATGCATGTACACAAAACACACACGCATGCATGCACCACACACACACACACAAACACACGCACGCACGCTTGCTTGCACGCACGCTTGCTTGCACGCACATACTAATACACACACACACGCACACACACACGCACACACACTCCCCCCCACCCCCACCCCTACATATACATACACTCTACACACATCCCAACTTGATGAACATGTGCTGAAAAGATGTTGTCCATCCCAAACATAATGATTATTGTCGGTGCCAATCTCACACCCGCTTGCTACGTATAAATGCCAACCTAACTCATCTTCGGTGATTCGTAAAAGAAAAGAAAAGGCACGGGAATTGTTTTTGGGCCACTTCTGATTGTTTTTCTCCTTGGACGAATCCCATTATCCACACACACACACCATGCCGACAACACACAATGGCAACTGTTGTTGTTGTTATTGTTGGGTGTTCCTTAGATTAACTTCCCTGTGGGGTCACCCAAATTTATTAGTACTCTCTCTCTCTCTCTGTCTCTCCGTCTGTATCTGTGTCTCTGTGTGTGTGTCTCTGTCTGTCTGTCTGTCTGTCTGTCTGTCTGTCTGTCTGTCTGTCTGTCTGTCTGTCTGTCTGTCTGTCTGTCTGTCTGTCTGTCTCTCTCTCTCTCTCTCTCTCTCTCTCTCTCTCTCTCTCTCTCTCTCTCTCTCTCTCTCTCTCTCTCTCTCTCTCATCACACACCTAGCGGGATAGCCTTGTTGGTAAGAGCGATGCGCAGTGTGGCAGTGATTATCCTGACCCGGGTTCGAATCCTGTTCATTTGGGATTATTTTCTTCTGGAGTAAACATCAAATGCTGACT
>CM060320.1:21580746-21583246 GCA_030674155.1 Stramonita haemastoma
ATAACCCGTATGTTGTTCATATCATGCTCTGTTACACTGGGTGGGAATTTTTCTCTTCTCTTCGTGTTATGCTACCTGCCTTCGCTGCACGTGCTCGTGTAGATTGTGTGCGTCTTGTTTCCGTTGTGGCTATAGCATAGAGATGGAAAGTACGGCAGGAGAATTTGCTTGTTGTGAGTGTGTTTGTGTTGTGTTGCGTTGTGTTGTGTTGTGTTGTGTTTTGTGTGTGTCATGTCAAGTCAAACTTTTATTTCCAGATGGTACATTGAATAAACAGTACAATTGCTTTTTTTTTTCATCAAGCCATCCATCTAAGAAAAAAAATCATATATATGCATATTTGAGAAAGGGAAAAAACCTTAAGGTAGTGTGTGTGTGTGTGTGTGTGTGTGTGTGTGTGTGTGTGTGTGTGTGTGTGTGACTTTCTTCATCTCTCTATTTGGTTCACTGTCTCTGTCTGCCTGTCTGTGTGTCTGTCTGTTTGTCTATCTGTCTGTCTGTCTGTCTGTCTGTCTGTCTCTCTCTCTCTGTCTCTCTGTCTCTGTCTCTGTCTCTGTCTCTGTCTCTCTCTCTCTCTCTCTCTCTCTCTCTCTCTCTCTCTCTCTCTCTCTCTCTCTTTTTAAGAAAAATGACAAAGGTCACCTTCTCCTCACAGCTGACTCTTACCACCACCACCACCACCACCGCCACCACCACTCTAACCCCCACCCCCCACCCCAGCTACCTTCATCCCCCTGATTCCTCCTTTCCTCCCCTCTCCTTTCCCCTTCCTTTACTCCTCCTCCTCGTCCTCCATTTCTTTCCCCATCTTTTGTTTTCCTCCCATCTCACCCCCCACCCTCCCTCTGTTACCCCGTGTCATCTTTTGTTACACAACTCGTGTTTTTTGCGCACCGACAGGTTTTGCACGTGCAAACCTGTGTACGCTGTGTGTGTGTGTGTGTGTGTGTGTGTGTGTGTGTGTGTGTGTGTGTGTGTGTGTGTGTGTATGTGTGTGTGTGTGTGTGTGTGTGTTCATTTGTGTGTGTGTGTTTGTGTGTGTGTGTGTGTTCGTTTGGTGTGTGTGTGTGTGTGTGTGTGTGTGTGTGTGTGTGTGTGTGTGTGTGTGTGTGTTTTGTGCATGTATTTGTGTAATTGTGTGTGTGTAAATGTGTATGTATGTTTGTGTGCGTTATAATCTCTGTGTGTTTGTGTGTGTAATCTGTGTGTGTGTGTATGTGTATGTGTGTGTGTGTTCGTTTGTGTGTGTGTGTGTGTTCGTGTGTGTGTGTGTGTGCATGTATTTGTGTAATTTGTGTGTGTAAACGTGTATGTATGTTTGTGTGCGTTATAATCTGTGTGTGTTTGTGTGGGTGTATAATCTGTGTGTGTTTGTGTGTATGTGTTTGTGTGTGTGCAGCCTATAATCTCTGTATGTGTCTTCATGTTGTTGTTGTTGTGTACACTGCAGGGCAACATCTGTGCGCGCGCGTGCGCACATGTGAATGTAGACATTACATTCTACAAAATGTTGCTCACACGTGCCTCAGTTTGCGCATGTGCGGAATGACATTACATCCGGGTACAAGTGTGTGTTACTACCACCGAGAACACACAACATAAAAGTACTTGGCTATGGGGCACAAGAGAGTGATTCAGATAGGTAATGATGCTTTGGTGAGAATTGTGTCAGCTCCAGATATCGCTTGGATAGGTTGAATGGCTGTATTGTTTTGTATTGTAATATATTATAGTGTATACAACGTGTATATTACGTAACTATCTTTCTCTTTTCCTAAGCTCGGTGAACGGGATAGCTGAAAGGTCAAAGCACTCGCTTTTCCCAAGCTAAGGTTTTAAGCAGCATTGAGCCTGGTTACCAGTTGGATGGGTGACCATTTGCGCGCCTTGGCTTCAGTACAGTTCCCCCAGTTCTCCTAGCTGTAAATGGGTACCTGCCCTCTTTAGGGTCAGGGAAGGTAAAGCAGCGAGGGAGAGGAGATGGGCGATGGGCCTTCAATATGCTGGCCCCTAGAGAAGCTGAGGTCTCTGATGTCCCCTACAACCACGCAGGTTTTGGGACACCTTTACCTTTTTTTCCTGGGCTACAGCTCCAAAGTTCATCAATGGTGAGAAATTGACGTATGCATCAAACCAGGGAGAAAGAGGAAAGCGTTGCCAGATACAGCCTCGAACCGCCCTGGGGACTCCAACTCCCGATTTTTCCTCAGGGATGGTGTCTAAACACGACACCTGTGTCCATGCTGTTTTTTTTTTGTCATTCACTGCTAAATGCGCGCGCACGCACGCACGCACACAACGACACCCACACACGCACCATGCACGCACGCACGCACACACACGCACACACACACACTCACTCTCTGTCTCTCTCTCTCTCTGTCTCTCTGTCTCCTCTCCTCTCACACACACTCACACATACACACACACTCACGCACATACACACACACACACACACACACACACACACACACTCACGCACATACACACACACACACAA
>CM060320.1:21595746-21600746 GCA_030674155.1 Stramonita haemastoma
TTGCAGTGTTGCACAAAGTTGCACGTGCTGCATTGTGTCAGTCCGCTTTTCCACCCCCTCCTCCCTTTCTTTCCCCTTTTTCCCCTTCTCTGTCTCTGTCTCTGTCTCTCTCTGTCCCTCTGTCTCTCTCTGTCTCTGTCTCTCTCTCTGTCTCTGTCTGTCTGCTGTCTGTCTCTCTCTCTCGTTGCGTTTGCGTCTCTCTGTCTCTGTCTCTCTCTCTCTGTCTCTCTCTCTTTTTTCTCTCTCTGTGTCTCTCTCTGTGTCTCTCTCTCTGTCTCTCTCTCTGTCTCTCTCTCTCTCTCTCTCTCTCTCGCGTTTGCGTTTGCTTCTCTGTCTGTCTGTCTGTCTGTCTGTCTGTCTGTCTGTTTGTCTGTCTGTCTGTCTGTCTGTCTGTCTGTCTGTCTCTCTCTCTCGTCTCTCTCTCTCTCTCTGTCTCTGCTCTTCTCTCTGTCTCTCTGTCTCTCTCTCTCTCTCTCTCTCTCTCTCTGTTGCGTGCTTTATTTTCTTTTTTTTTCTTCTTACTGTGGAATAGAAGGGGTGGTGGTAATTGAAAAAGACGGTGGAAAGGATGGTAGTGGTGGTGTGGTGGTGGTGGTGGTGGTGGTAAAGGGGGGGGAGATGTCAGAATGTGTGTGAGTGGGGAGTGCATGTGTACGTGTGTGTGTGTGTTTGTGCGTTGTTGGTGTTTGTGTGTGTGTGTGTGTGTTTTTGTGCGCAATGCGTGCAGGTGTGTCTACAAGAGAGAGAGAAGAGAGAGAGAGAGAGAGAGAGAGAGAGAGAGAGAGAGAGAGATATTGATAGTCTTTATTGCAAAGACAAGAGTAACACTGGTATTTAAATGCCTTTTTTTATTCGTGTGTGTGTGTGTGTTGTGTGTGTGTGGTGTGTGTTGGTGTGTACGCACATGCATGTGTGTGTAGTGTGCGTGTACATATGTGAAAGTATATATTTATAAGACAGACAGCCAGACAGACAGACTGACAGAGAGAGAGAGAGAGAGAGAGAGAGAGAGAGAGAGAGAGAGAGAGAGAGAGAGAGAGAGAGAGAGAGAGTGTGAGTCCGTGTGTGTGGTGTATGTATGTGTGTGTGTGTGTGTGTGTGTGTGTGTGTGTGTGTGTGTGTGTGTGTGGGTGTGTGTGAGTGCCTGTGTGCAAGTCTGTGTGTGTTACAGAGATAAGAGACGGACAGACAGAAGAGAGAGAAGAGAGGCGAGAAACAGAGAGACAGGCAGAGAGTAAGACAGACAGAAACAGACAGACCCACAGACAAGAAGATGGATGATGCACTGGATGTTGCACAGTTTCAGATGATACTACTACTATAGTGCAGGGCTGCCAGAACAAAACACTGCACACCACAGACAATACAAGGCCTTGTGACAATGGGGGGCTTCTGTACACATCTCATGGACACCACCCGTTTGTTTGTTTTTCTCTCTGTCTCTGTCTGTCTGTCTCTCTCTCTCTCTGCTCTGCCTACTGTGTCTCTGTCGACTCTCTCTCTCTCTCGTCCTCTTCCATCTCTCTCTCTCTCTCTCTCTCTCTCTCTCTCTCTCTCTCTCTCTCTTCTCTTCTCCTCTCTTCTCTCCTCTTCTTCTCTCTCTCTGTCTCTCTCTCTTATTCTTCCGCTCTGTCTGTCTCTCGTGTTTCTGTCTGCTCTCGTCTCTCTGTATTCTGTCTCTGCTGCTGCGTCTGTCTGTCTTTTCTGTCTGTCTGTCTGTCTGTCTTCGTCTCTGTCTCTCCCTCTCTTCTTCTCTCTATCCCATCTCTGGCTTCTTCTTCTCTCTCTCCAAGCTGGTTGTGCATTTTGCTTATGCATAGCCCAAAAAAAGTAATTCAATATCATGGGGTGGTGGGTCGCTGTCTGGTTGGCTGTGTGTGTCGGTCACGTTTTTTAAGAAAGCACCACAAAATGGGAGAAAGATGTGGGGGGAGGGTGATGGGGAGATGGAAGGGGGGGGGGGGGGTTGATGAGGGGAAATTACCTGCCACTTTTTGTTCGTCAAACTGTTCTGTCACTCGTATTTCTCTGTCTGTCTGTCTGTTCTGTCCTTTGTCTGTCTGTCTCTGTCTGTCTTCTTCTGTCTGTCCTTCTTGCCTGCTTTTCTGTTGCTGCCTGCCTGCTCCTGCCTCTCTCTTCTCTCTCTGTCTCTTCTCTGTCTCTCTCTATTTCTCTCTCCTCTCTCTCATACACCCACTCATCACATCTCATCATCTCCACTCCCCTACCACCACTCACCCACACCACACACACACCATTCACTTCATTGTGTGTGATGTGTGTGTGTTGTGCTTGTGCTGATGCTGTGCTGTGCTGTGCTGTGTTGTGCGTGCGTGCATGCGTGCGTGTGTATGTGTGATCTTGTTCTGTGTTGTGTGTCGCGCGTGTAAGTGTGTGTGTGTGTGAGTGTGCGTGCGTGTTGTGTCTGTGCATCTATTTACGTTTGTATGCGTGCGTGCATGTCTGTGTTATGTTATGTGTCCGCATGTGCTCGTACATGCGTGAATTGTGTATGTGAGCGTGTGTATGTGCTATCTGTGAACAAATGTTAAGGTATGACGAAAATCATATTTGTTTGTTATTATTCAATTGTTGTGTCTTCTTATAGCTGTTGAGTTCCTTGAATGCTATCATCAAAGAATCTCTGTTCATAAGACCCAAAACCACAACTCCGATCCATGTTGTCCTGTGTGTAATACTGATAGTTGTTAATTAACGTGTAGGAATATGTATGCATCCGTCAGTCTCGGAAGACTATATGGAGTTGTCGCCAGGCTCTAAGAGCGAAGCCCGGGTAAGTAAGTTGGAGGGCAAGATGTTACCCATGCAGCAGACCCCCACCCTCTCCACGTCGCTGAATGGTCCATTGGAAAGGCAATCGCCGATACGAATGATTCCAGTGCCGTCGCAGAACTGCCAGAACGTTGTCCATATACAGCCCCGAGCTGCCCTGGGGACTCCAACTCCCCGATATTTCTTTAGGAATGGTGTCTAAACACGACACATGTGTGCATGCTGGTTTAAAAAAAATTGTCGTCATCCCCTCAACCGGCACACAATGGCCTGGTCTTCTAAAAGGCGGAACGGGTTTTTACGTGTGAACAAGATGTTCTGAGTGTGTTCCCACACCTCGGTTTATAGTCTCATCCAAGGATTTTTAATGTAACACGACCCTTTTGTGTGTCTTTTTTTCCTTGTTGCTGTTGATGTTTAAAGGATAAGTATGTAGCAGTTTTGTTATCGAAGGCTCTGACTCCTGTATAATCTGCTTGCAACGACTTTTTATTTTTTTTTAAAAGTGTAAGAGGTAACAAACTATAGTGAAATGAATCATTGAATATCAATCAGTTCTGACTCTTTTTTTTTTCTTTCCTCGACAGGAGCTCTGAGGTTCATCAATGGTGAGTTTTTTGCGTATGCAACCTTTTTTTTAAAATTATCATTATTTGTTGTAATATTTTATGATTGTGATGGGTGCGTGTTGTTGTCGGATGCTGTATTGTAGGTATATTCCGTGAGTATGTTTACATGTTTACTGTTTTTATGCATGCCTTTTAGGTATGACCCCTCCTTGAATTTCTCTGTATAATGTGATTGAATTGAATTGAAAGTTACAGCAGAAGTCAAGTTAAGCAACAATCAAAGTTAAAGCAACAAGTCAAAAGTTAAAGCAACAATCAAAGTTAAAGCAACAATTCAAAGTTAAAGCAACAATCAAAGTTAAGCACAATCAAAGTTAACAACATCAAATTAAAGCAACAACAAAATAAAGCAACAATCAAAGTTAAGCAACAGCTAAACAACAAGTCAAAGTTAAAGCAACAACAAAGTTAACAACAAGTCAATTAAAGCAACAAGTCAAAGTAACAATCCAGTACACAGTCAAATTCAAAACAACAAAATCATATCAACAAAATTAATGAAAGCAACAAATCAAAGTGAAAGCAACAACTCAAAGTTCTTTCACTATATAGTACCTCCTCACTCATCGAGCTCCCCTCTCTGTGTAAAAAACAACAACAACCCAAACAACCCAAAAAATAAAAGAGTTTTGGCCTTTCACTGAACGTATGCAGTGCAGCCGACCTATGATGTAGAGGGAGCATCCCCAGCATGAATGAGATAGTTTTGCATGCAGTGCCATTTGGCATCGTACTTAACTTCACACCTTGCTTAATGTCTTGTGTTTTCTTTTTTCTTTCTTTTTTGGGGGGGGGGGGGGGGGCAGGGGGGGGGGAGGGGGGTTGCTGTAAGTCTTGTCTGTCATATCCCCTGTGAGTATATTACTGCTTAGTTCCCGAAATTTTCTTTTTTTTTCTACAGCTTGCTAGTAAGTAGCGAGCGAGGTAGTTACTTGACTTGGTGGTGGTGGTTATTTGTGAGTGGAAGTGAGAAAGTTTGTGGGCACTTTTTAACATTGAGATTGGTTTGAGGTGTGTGTGTGTGTGTGGGGGGGGGGGGGTTGTTTTGGGGTCGGGGATTGTCGTGTTCCTCGGCTACAGCTCCGAGGTTCACCAGTGGTGAGATTTTTGCAAAGAGGAAGATGATGAAAAAGGAGGAGGAGTAAAAGGAGTACAGAAAAAAACTGAGCATGTTCGCCACCCTGGAATCACTGTGAGATCAGATTCTAACTGCAATAGAACAGAACCATGTCGCTAGCTAGGAAAATATCGATCTATCTATCTATCTGTCTATCTGTCTGTCTATCTATCTATCTATCTCTCTCTCTATCTCTCTATCTATATTACACACACGAAAGATCGCACTCACACACACAAACGCACGCACACACACACACACACAGGCGCGCGCGCACGCACGCACACGCACACACACACACACACACACTTTCAAAAATATATTGGAGATTAAGTATGTCATACATCTCTTGACCTTAAAGGGGATAAATGTAAATTTTTGTTGGGTGCCTTCACACTCTGGATTCTTTCCAAATGAGTGGGCAGATAGAGCTGCTAAGAGAGGTGCAAAACATGAATGGG
>CM060320.1:21623246-21626376 GCA_030674155.1 Stramonita haemastoma
TGTCTGTCTGTCTGTCTGTCTGTCTGTCTCCCTCTCTCTCTCTCCCCCTCTCTCTCTCCCTCTCTTTCTCCCCTCTCTCCCTCTCTCTCTCCCTCTCTTTTTCTCTCTGAATAAAATTCATTCATTCATTCATTCATTCATTCTCTCTCTCTCCCCCTCTCTCTCTCCCTCTCTTTTCTCCCTCCCTCTCTCCTCCTCTCTTCCCGTCTCTCCCTGTCTTTTTCTCTCGCCTCCTCTCTCTCTCTTCTATATCTCTGTCTGTCTGTCTGTCTGTCTGTCTGTCTGTCGGTCGGTCGGTCGGTCTGTCTGTCTGTCTGTCTGTCTTCGTCGGTCGGTCGGTGGTCGGTCTGTCTGTCTGTCAGTCTGTCTGTCTGTCTGTCTGTCTGTCTGTCTCCTCACTTTCTCTTTCTGTTCTGGATTCCACTCCTTCTTCATGTCTCAGTCCAACCCGCTCTCCTTCCTACCTGTGTACGCGCGCGCGCGCGCGTGTGTGTGCGTGTGTGCGCGCGTACGCGTGGTGTGTATATATGTGTGTGCATGCGTGTGCGCGTGCGTGGGGTATGTATGTGTGCGCGTGTGTATGTATGTATGTATGTATGTATGTATGTATGTATGTAATGTATGTATGTATGTATGTATGTATGTATACGCATGTGTGTATGCGCGCTTTCGTGCGTATGTCTGCATGTGTTTATGTGTGTGTGTGTGTGTGTGTGTGTGTGTGTGTGTGTGTGTGTGTGTGTGGTGTGTGTGTGTGTGTGTGTGTGTTTGAATACGTGCATGTGAATGGAATATCTATGCATGTGTTTGTTGTGTGTGTGTGTACGGGCGCACACGTGTATATATGTGTATATTGTATATGTGTGTATCCACGTGCTTGCACGAGTGTGCGTGTGTGTGTACTGTGTATATGTGTATGAAGTCTGTATGTGTGCGAGCGTGTATGTGTGTGTGTGTGTAGGCTACTCTGTGTATGTGTGTATGAAGACTTTATGTGTGTGATTGCGTGTGTGTGGTGTGTGTGTGTGTGAGTGAGTGCGTGCGTGTGTGTGTGTTTGTGGTGTGTGCGGCGCGCGTGCGCGCACACGCAGGCAGTGGAGAGATAAACGGTAACTAAGTTTGTTGAAGAATGACGGCGTGTTTTAGCTATTGTCAGCGTTATTGATTGAAAAGAGACGTAAAAAGGTTTTGGGAGCACTTCCTCTTCTGCCTTCCTGTGATTTGCACTGAGATTTTCTTCCTTTCTGTCTTTCTTTTTTCCTTTTTTTCTTTCTTTTTTTTCTTTTCTGTCTTTTTTTTCTTCTTTTCTTTATTACTTTTCTTTTCTTTGTTTTTTTTCTTCTTGTTTTCTGTCTGTCTTTCTTTCTGTCTGTCTTTTTTCTGTCTTTCTTACTGTGTCTGTCTGTCTGTCTGTCTGTCTGTCTGTCTGTCTGTCTTTCTTTCTTTTTTCTTTCTTTCTTTTTTCTTTCTTTTTTTCTTTTTTTCTTTTCTTTTCTTTCTTTCTTTCTTTCTCTTTTTCTTTTCTTTCTCTTTTTTCTTTCTTTCTTTCTTTTCTTTCTTTCTTTCTTTCTTTCTTTCTTTCTTTCTTTCTTTCTTTCTGTCTTTCTCTTTCTTTTTTTTTTCGTTTTTTTTCTTTTTTTCCCCATTTTTTGTTTTTTCCTTCTTTCCTTTTCTTTCTTTCTTCTTCTTTTTCGTTTTTTTTTCTTTCTTTCTTTCCTTTTCCCTTTCTTTCTTTTCGTTTTTTCTTTCTTTCTTTTCTTTTTTCCTTTTTGTCTTTTCTTCGTTCTTTGTTTTTTCTTCCGTCCTCACTTTCTTCTTCTTCCTACTTGTAATTTGCACTGAGCTATCCTTTCTTTCTTTCTTTTCTTTCTTGCTTCCCTTTCTCTCTTTTTGCCATTCATCTTTTTGTGTGTTGCTGTTCTGTTATTTCTTTTTCATTTTTCTTTTTAAAATGATATCGGCCCCTACTGTTAAAAATAGATATATAAATATTTCACATTTCTCTCCTCCTGTCTGTCTCTGTCTGTCTATCTGTCTGTCCGTCTGTCTGTCTGTCTCTGTTTGTCTGTGTCTCTCTCTCTGTCTCTCTCTGTCTCTCACTGTCTCACTCTGTCTCTCTCTCTGTCTGTCTGTCTCTCTTCTCTTCTCTCCCCCCCTCCCCCCTCTCCCTCCCTCTCTCTCTCTCTCTCTCCCTCCCTCCCTCTCTCTCTCTCCCCTCTCTCTCTATCCCTTCCTCCCCTCTCCCTCTCTCTCCCCACCACCCCCACTTCTTCCTCTCTTTACCACACCACCTTCCCCTACCCTCCCAACCCCCGCCCCCCGGTTTTTACTTATTTCTATTTATTTAATAAAAGTCCCGTGTCTCCTCCTCCTCCTCCTCCCACACAGACAGACCCTGATAAACGCGTGGTGGTATTTGAAGCATGGAGACCACAACAGGGCATTGTACTCACAGACTGAAGAAGCCATTGCCTGAAGACTGTGTGTGGCTGCCACAGTGTATCCACAGTGTATACAGACAGTGTTTATCTCTCATTCCTTTAGGCCTACTGATGAAACGCTAAATGAATGCTCTGCCTCTCTGTCTCTGTGTCTGTGTCTGTGTCTGAGTGTGTGTTGTTGTCTGTCTTTTGTCTGTTCTCTCTGTGTCTTTTTCTGTATTTCTGCCTATCTTTATTTCTTTCTATTATCTCTGTCTTTCTCTGTCTCTCTCTTTCTCTCTGTCTTTTTCTAGGCCCTTGTCTTTCTCTTGTTTCTTTCTATATCTCTTTCTCTGTCTCTCTGTCTCTGTCTGTATTTTATAAATATATTCTTTTATATTGAGGATAGTGGAATAAGCACTCGTGTGGTTTTTTTGGGTTTTTTGTTGTTGTTTTTTTACATCCAGTCCCCGTGTGTATGCAGTTTTGTAAATCTTGTCATCTGTTCCCACCGGCACACGAAGGCCTACTCTTACGAAAAGCGGAAGAGGAGAATTGAAACGTAATGCGCAAGATGTTCTGCGTGCGTTCGCACACGGGACCTCGGTTTATAGACTCATCTAAAGGACTTTTAGGGAGAGTGGAGTCAGCACTGATGTTAATTCCAGGGGGAAAATCCCTTGAACGAGAATCGAACCCGGGTCGTCAAA
>CM060320.1:21626476-21631476 GCA_030674155.1 Stramonita haemastoma
CCTAAGAGAATTGGGCTTTTTTCGTCTTATATGAGTGAAAGTGGTATAGTTGGTCTCTAAGGACAAGGTTCTTTTAAGGTGACAGCCCCGATATGGCCTGTGCGGTCGGCGGGGCTCTAAGCAACATCACTGGATTGCATTGGATTGGTTTGTTTGTTCTTTTTCCGTCTGGACTGCCCCCCTCCCCCCCCCCCCCTCCTCCCCTTCCTCGTTAAACAGCTCTATCATCTGAAGTCCTAACTCATCACTCTCAGCAGCAGCAGCAACTGCAACAACTACAGCACTAGCAACAGCAGTAGAAGCAACAGCAGCACTAGCAACAGCAGCAGAAGCAGCAACAACAGCAACAGCAGCAGCAACAACAGCAACAAAAGCAGCAGCAGCAACAACTACAGCACTAGCAACAGCAACAGCAACAACAACATCAGCATCAGCAGCAACAGCACCAGCAAGAAGCAACAGCAGCAGCAGCAACAGCAACAACAGCAGAAAAGGCAGCAGCAACAGCAGCATCAGCAACAGCAGCAACAACAGCAACAGCAACAAACAGCAGCAGCAGCAACAACAACAGCAACAGCAGCAACAGCAACAACAGCAGCAGCAGCAACAGCAGCAGCAACAACAGCAGCATCAGCAACACCAGCAGCAACAACAGCAACAACAACTACAGCAATAACAGCAGCAGCAACAACAGCAGCAGCAGCAGCAGCAACAGCAGCAGCACCAACAGCATCAGCAACAACAGCAGCAACAACAGCAACAGCACCACTACCACCACCACCACCACCACCAGCAGAAGCAGAACTATAACAGCCATGTTGGCTGCAGGCACACCAGTACGGAATAGAAGACTGACTGATGAATGAATCCTCCTGTAAATAGAGGTTGGTCTGGCATCTGTCATCAGGAGTAGGGCAGGGCTGGCTATTGAGGTCTGTGTGTCATAACAAGGCTGTATTGCCCTCAAGGGGAGAGTAGGGGTTAATCCTTTCTCCATGTCCAGTTTGATGAAAAGTATGTGTAGTAGTAGTAGGAGGAGGAGGAGGAGGAAGAGAGAGAGAGAGGAGAGAGAAGAGGAGAGAGAGAGGAGAGAGGAGAGAGAGAGAGGAGAGAGAGAGAGAGAGAGAGAGAGAAGAGAAGAGAGAGAGAGAGAGAGAGAGAGAGAGAGAGAGAGAGAGAGAGAGAATGAATGAATGAATGAATGAATGAATGAATGAATAATCTTTTGAATGGGTAATCTTTATTTTTCAAGGGTTACAGAGTAAGCATTACATACTTTTTCTCATCCGGCCCTTGCCTTGCCTTGCCTTGCCTTGCCTTGCCTTGCCTTGCCTTGCCTTGCCTTGCCTTGCCTTGCCTTGCCTTGCCGAGAGAGAGAGAGAGAGAGAGAGAGAGAGAGAGAGAGAGAGAGAGAGAGAGAGAGAGAGATACAGTACATAGAGATAGAATGAATGGTATAGCAATCAGGTCGATGATAGGCTCTTAGTAGTATAGTATCCTTACTGTGTCAAAAGCCTGGATAGAAAAGATTTACACGATTTTTTTTTTACTTGCCATGACAATGTTTTGCAGATGGAGAAAAAAAAAAACAACTTAGTAAACTCTGCATTTATTTGGTTCATGTTTTATGGCTAGAACTTCTATTCGTACTTTTTACTTTTTTTTTTTTAGCTCGGTAAAATATGACCTTTAAGTGTGGCACAACACAACGATTCTTCTTCAGGCGCCATCAGTGTTATTTGTTGTTTGTTGTTGTCGCTTAGGGGCATTTTGTCTGCTTTCTTGTGTGTGTATGAATTATGTATTGTGTGTGTTGTTGTGTGAGCGGTGCGCTTAAGACCCTCAGGGCAAAAGGGAATAATAACAACAACAACAATGATTTGCCTCAATAATCCATGCTGTCATTTCAATAATGCAGGATAATTGTTTCCTCTTGCAATTCTATAGTAGACAGGTTGAAAAGGATAAAACTCGTAAACGTGCATGCTTTCTTTAAAAAAAAAAAAAAAAAAAGGGAAAAACTCGTAAAAATATTTTGCGTTTTAGAGAGAGAGAGAGAGAGAGAGAGAGAGAGAGAGAGAGAGGAGAGAGTGTGTGTGTGTGTGTGTGTGTGTGTGTGTGTGTGCGCGCGCGAGCGTGTGCGCGCGCGCGTTATCTTCAGTTGATTATCTACGCACATCAAGCGATTTTTTTAAGTGCATGTGTGTGTATGCGTTCGTGCGTGCGGGCGTGCACTTCTAAAGGTGATCGCAGAGTGCAAATCCACAAAGAACATGAATTATTCAAAAACGAAAAAACAATAACATGTTTCAAACAAAAGCAAACAAACAAACAGGCCAAAAAAAAACCCACCACGGTCTTTAAGTTCGGAATCGCTTTCCAAGCATTGTGTTGTGGTAACACTGGCTTTAGAAACGCAAAGTACAGCACCAGAGGCAGCTAGATCTGTATGGTTATGAATCCTTCAGCCATCAGTATGAATCATTCAGCAGCCCTGTGACACTGATGGAGGAGGTTCCATGTCTCTTGGACAGATGACCGACCACCTGGACAATATCATTCTCCTGCCATCACAGATTGTCCGTACGCGTGTTTTTTTTTTTTTGTTTTTTTTTTTTTTTTTTGGGGGGGGTCAATTTGTCTGTCTAGAACCAGCACAGAGATTTGTTTTTCTTCTCGTTCTTCTTGTTCTTGTTCTTCTTGTTCTTCTTGTTCTTGTTCTTGTTCTTGTTCGCAATTCTTCTTCGCAATTCTTCTTCTTCGCAATTCTTCTTCTTCGCAATTCTTCTTCTTCGCAATTTCTTCTTCTTCGCAATTCTTCTTCTTCTTCTTCTTCTTCTTCTCTTCTTCTTCTTCTTCTTCTTCTTCTTCTTCTTCTTCTTTCTCAATTCTTCTTCTTCTTCTTCTTCTTCTTCTTCTTCTCTTCTTCTTCTTCTTCTTCTTCTTCTTCTTCTTCTTCGCAATTTTTTCTTCTTCGCAATTCTTCTTCTTCTGCATTCTTCTTCTTCTTCTTCTTCTTCTTCTTCTTCTTCTTCTTCTTCTTCTTCTTCTTCTTCTTCTTCTTCTTCTTCTTCTCTTCGCAATTCTTCGCAATTCTTCGCAACTACTCTTCCTCTTCTTCTTCTTCTTCTTCTTCTTCTTCTTCTTCTTCTTCTTCTTCTTCTTCTTCTTCTTCTTCTTCTTCGCAATTCTTCTTCTTCATCGCAATTCTTCTTCTTCTTCGCAATTCTTCTTCTCTCTTTTCTTCTTCTTCTTCTTCTTCTTCTTCTTCTTCTTTCTTCTTCTTCTTCTTTCATCATCATCATCATCATCATCATCATCATCATCATCATCTTTCTTCTTCTTTTCTTCTTCTTCTTTTCTTCTTCTTCTTCTTCTTCTTCTTCTTTCTTCTTCTTCTTCTTCTTCTTCATGTGGAATGGGGTGATGGTCTGAAAACTTTCTGGGATAAAAGGCAGAAGAATGTTTAAGTCAAAGTCAAAAACACTCTGATCATCCCATGTAGGGAATACCGACAGGCATATTGATATGAATAAACACACTCACCTGCAAGCCCATTCTCCACCCCCATCCCCACCCCACACTCTAGCAGTCCTCCCCCCTTACACCCACCCCACACAGAACCTCCTAATGAAGTCAGAAAAAAAATATCATTAGTGTTGAAAAATAGCTAATACATAGAATGTACACCAACAGACATGTATAGATCTATATGCATAGAGTTACAGAACTATACTATGCAAACAGCCATCATCATCATCATCATCAACATCATCATAAGCAGCAGCAGCAGCAGCAGTAGCAGCAGCAGCAGCATCGACGTCGTCGTCGTCGTCGTCATCATCATCACCATCATCATGACCATCACCGTCATCATCACCACCGCCACAACCACCACCACCACCACCATCATCATCATCATCATCATCATCATCATCATCATCATCATCATCATCCGTTGAGAAGAGGATGATAGATAGCTCTCTGCCCAACCCCCCACCCTCCCCAATCTCCAAAACTTCTCCATCACAATCATCAGTACAGTTATAGGCAGTGAGTGAACGACAGCAGTAAGTGGAGAGGAGAGGAGAGGAGGCTCTAGGAGAGAGGTCAGTCGGTTAGCTAGCTAGGTAGCTGGGTGTCGCCGTCAGCCCAATGGTCATCAGGGGACAGGACAGGACAGCCGCTAGTGGTGTTTGGCTTAGCAGCTTGACCCATCATCATACATCATGCACTGACCACCCCCCCCCCCGTCCCCCCTCCCTGCTCCCCCCCCCCTCCCTGCTCCCCCCCCCCCCCCCTTCCCTCCTTGCCTTCTTTCCCCTCCCTATGCACCACACCACTCCTAGGGGTGGGGGTGGTCAGATGACCAGTAGGTATTGTCCTTCATTCAGGTTTAACGTGACTGTTTGCTTTGTGTGTACGTCAGTGGGTTTTTTTCTTTTTTTGGCTGAAGGGTAAGGGAATGGTAATTTCTTACCTTAGGGGGTGAGTGTGTGTTGTGTGTGTGTGTTTTGTGGGGGGGGGGGGTGAGGGGGTGTGTTGGGGTGGGGGTGGATGTTGATTTTGTTAGGTTAAGAACTGAAGGTGAGGACACACACGTATGCACACACCCACGGCCACACACATCAGTCTAAAATCACTTGTTAGTGGATAGATGTTAAAACGAAGATACACACACACAAACACACACACACGCACGCACGCACACACACACACACACACACACACACACACACACACACACACACACACACACACACTCACACACTACACACACACACACACACACACACACACACACACACACACACACACACACACACACAATCAATCAATCAATCAATCAATCAATCAATCAATCAATCAATCAATCAGTCAATCAACGCATTCTATCAATTCACTTTTTGTGTAGTTTTTTTCAAAATCGCGAAACTGCTACCGGTAGCATAATAATCAAACTAGATCTATTTTCCCCCATGAGGATACTGGGGGCCTGT
>CM060320.1:21651476-21656476 GCA_030674155.1 Stramonita haemastoma
TCTTCTTCTTCTTCTTCTTCTTCTTCTTCTTCTTCTTCTTCTTCTTCTTCTTCTTCTTCTTCTTCTTCTTCCTGCGCTCAGACATCAACTATTGCTATCTGTCATATGAGTGAAAATGCGTCAGGCTGCCGTTAAGCGCCTGACAAGTCAGGCCCAAGCGCATACGACTTGGGCGTGAGAATGATCATCTTTTAAGTCTTTTCTTCGGGAGGGGCAGGGGGGGCAGCATGAGAATAGACAAGTAGGAAGAAAAACACTATGTCACCCAGAATGTGCACTCTGACCCACTCATCCCACCTGGGAATTACTGTGAGATTGAAATTGCACACTGAATGAGAAGTTTGCGTGTATGACTATTTTCAAGTACCTCGCCATATAGGCCGCCATACTCCGACTTCGGAGGATTTTGTTTTCTCCTTTAAAAGAGAGTGCGAGGTTGTTATGTTAAGAGCTTGTCATCACTGAAGGAAGTCTCAACACAACATTTTACAACAAAACAACATTAATTTTTTAGTGTAGGCCCTTGGGGCGGGATAGCTAAGTGGTCAGAGCGCTCGCTTTCCCCAAGTCAAGTTAAACAGCGTTGAGCGTAGCTACTAATTGGATGGGTGACCGTTTGCGCGCCTTGGCTTCAGTACAGTCCTCCCAGTTCACCCAGCTGTAAATGGGTACCTGCCCTCTTTAGGGTCAGGGAAAGTAAAGCAGCGAGGGAGAGGAGATGAGCGCCGCCCTCAACATGCTATCCCCTAGAGAAGCTGAGGTCTCTGATGCCTCGCTCCCCTACGACCACCTAGGTTATGGGACACCTTTACCTTTACCTTGGCAATAATTAGCTGACTTCAATAACTGACATACACCGCTTTCGCCCTGGGCCAGAAGAATTTTGAATGAACGCCGGGGCTCTCTCTGGCTTCTCCCTCTTTGCATGCTTTTTTGGGTGTTGTTTGTTTTGAGTCGGATTTTTTGTTGTTCGTTTTTTTGTTTTGTTTGTGTTTTTGCTTGATGTGTTGTTGTCAAGGAAGACAAAACGAATTGTCTGTAAGCCGATTTTCAGCAGGTTTGCCGAACAAAAAGTGCCCACTATCCTTCTTCCCCTAACCCCCCTCCCCCCCCCCACACACACACTCCCCTCCCCAACCTCTCCTTTCTCCCACATCTCCACACACCACCTTCCTCCTGCCCCCCCCCCCCCCTCTCTCTCTCTCTCCCCTAACTTTCCCATCTTTCCGCACCTCCAATGGGAAGGCAAAGAGATCGATCAGCAAAGCCTATTATCACCTCTCCTCCTCCCCATCCTCTTCCTCCTCCTCCTCCATTCTCCTCTCTGCTCTTTAAAGCATGTGTGTGTGTCTATCATCGCTGCGTTTTGGCCATGTCCGAGCAAAAAGAAAAAAAAGGAAGAAGAAAGAAGAACAACAAAGAGTGGAGGAAGCTGAGAAAAGAAAAAGTTGGTGGTGGGAAGGGGGTGGGATGGGGGAGGGGGGGTGAGCAGTTGATGACAGGAGTGACATGCTGTGTTGTCGGCTTGAGATTTTTTTTTTCAGTTATTTAATCTTTTTATTTCGAGGATAATGGAATAAGCACTTATGTACTTTTTTTTTTTCTTGTTTTTTTTTTTTTTTTTTTTTTTTTTTGCATCTAGTCCTCGTGTGTATGCAGTTTTGTAAATTTTGTCATCCGTTTCCACTAGCACACAGTGGCCTACTTTTCTGAAAAGTAGAACCGGTTTTAATGTGTGGGCAAGATGCATGCATGCGGGACCTCGGTTTAGAGTCTCATCCGGAAGACTTTGCGGGAGAGTGGAGTCGAGTCGGCACTGATGTTAACTTCAGAGGGAAATGTCCCCTTGAACGGGATTGGAACCTGGATCAGCAGATCACGAGCGCAATGCGCAACTGCTGTAACCAACCAAGCCATCCCGTCCCCAAGAGAGGGAGGGAGGGAGGGAGGGAGAGAGAGAGAGAGAGAGAGAGAGAGAGAGAGAGAGAGAGAGAGAGAGAGAGAGAGAGAGAGAGAAATGTCTGTATTAACAGGTTACTTCAACTTGTTATAGGAAAAAAAAGGCTTAGGAATTTGAAGCATTTAGTTTTGGTGGCCATATTGGATTGTTTCCAAGTCAACAATGCAGAAAACTGAGTAATTCTGTGATTTTTATGCTTTACAAGTGGTGCCCTTTCAATATGTGGCATAACTTTTAACATGGGTTTGTAAACAAGATTTCATCAGTTTCGACCCCCATGTCCCTCCACCCATGTTGTGTGTGTATGCTTCTAAAAAGACATCGGCATCTTAACATTTCTATGCATGTGTAACTTTGGTATTGCCACTGCTTATCGCTGTATATATTCATACACCCGTTCGGAATCGGTGTGTGTGTATGTGTTTGTGTGTGTGTGTATGCATGTGCGTGCTTGTGTGCATGTCTGTGCGTGAGTTTTTTGGAAGCGTGCGCATGCTTGTGTACGTGAGCGTGAGCGTGAGTGTGTGTGTGTGCACGCGCGCAAGAGTATATGTGTGTACGTGTGTGTGCGTGTGTGTGCATGCAAGTGTGTGTGTGTGTGCATGCGTGCATGCATGGAAATGTGTGTGTGCATGCATACAAGCGTGTGTGTGTATGTGTGTGCAAGTGTGTGTGTGTGTGTGTGTGTGTGTGTGTGTGTGTGTGTGTGTGTGTGTGTGTGTGTGTGTAAAGACAAAGTGAATTGTCAGACATAATCGGATTGTGGACAGGTTTGACACTGCCACCTGCCGTTTGTTTTGGTCATGAATCCTTTCTCTTCCCTGCTCCTTCTCTCCCTCCCCTGTTCCACTTCTCCTACTAGTGAAAGGGGGGGGGGGGGTGGAAGAGGTAGAGAAAGGGGGTGTGTGTGTGCGTGTGTGTGTGTGTGTGTGTGTGTGTGTGTGTGTGTGTGTGTGTGTGTGTGAGAGAGAGAGAGAGAGAGTGTGTGTGTGTGTGCGTGAGTGAGTGAGAGAGAGAGTGTGTGTGTGTGCGTGAGTGAGCGAGTGAGGAGAGAGTGTGTGTGTATGTGTGCGTGAGAGAGAGAGAGAGAGAGAGAGAGAGAGAGAGAGAGAGAGAGAGAGAGAGAGAGAGAGGGAGAGAGAGAGTGTGTGTGTGTAGTGTGTGTGTGTAAAGTGTGTGTGTGAAAGTGTGTGTGTGTGTGTGATCGACCAGCAAAGCCTATTACACATATCTTCCCCCTTCTCCCCGTCCCCTTTTCTTTGCATCGATATTTCTCTCTCTGTCTCTGTCCCTGTCTCTCTCTCACCTACTTAAAGGCATGTCCCTCACTTGTGTGTATGTGTGTGTGTGTGTGTGCAAAAAAAAAAGAGAGAGGGGGGGGGGGGGTAGAGAGAGAGAGTGCGTGTATGTATGTATAGATCTGTATGTATGTATGTATGTATATATGTAGGTAGGTAGGTAGGTAGGTAAGTATGTAAGTATGTGTGTATGTGTGTATGTGTGTATGTACGTATGTTATATATAATTATGTGTGCTTGTGTGTGTGTGTGCGTGTGCGTGTGCGCGCACGCTCGCTCGCACGTCAAAGGCAGAGGAACGGAAGGCCCTGCTGCGGATGTTTGGTGCTGTCAGAGGCATGTGTGTTGGCTGCAGGAAGAAGAGTTACCGGCTGTCACACGCACTCTGGTTTTGTTTTTTTGTTTGTCATTGTTTTGTTTTTGTTTTGTTCTCTCTCTCTGTCTATGTCTGTCTCTCTGTCCGTCTGTCTGTTTTTCTCTCTCTCTCTTTGTCTGTTTGTCTCTGTCTGTGTCTATATGTATGTCTCTGTCTCTCTGTTTCTGTCTGTCTCTCTCTCTGTCAGTCTGTCTCTCTCTCACCCCCTCCACCCTCTCTCTCTCTCTCTCTCTCCCTCTCTCTCTCTCTCTCTCTCTCTCTCTCTCTCTCTCTCTCTCTCTCTCTCTCTCTCTCTCTCTCTCTCTCTGTATGTGTACTTGTGAGCGTGTAAGAGAGAAGAGTGAGAGAGAGACAGATAGTGTGTGTCTGTGTGTCCTTGTGTGACTGTGCATGTGTATTTGTGTGTGTCTCGTGCGCGCATTCATGCATGGTGTGCGTTTATGTGTATACATGTATGCATAATTATGTAGGGTTATAAGGTCGTGCAAGCAAGCAACCATGTAAGCTGTCTGTCTGCTCAGGGCGCGGCGAGTCTCCGTGTGACAATCATGTTGTACCTTTGTCGTGCAGATTTGTAAATTTTTCGGACTTGTACTCCTACTATGCATAGAAAAAAAATGACTGTGGCTTTTGTATACATATTCCCTCCACTCCTTTGCGTGCCAGCACGCGCATAGGCCTACCCTCCCTCTTTCCCCCTGCCACACAATCTCTTCCATCTCTCAGTTTAACAACCCCAGGACACACATACACACAAGACACACACACATACATACACACACAGACGCACACACACAGACGCGCACAGACACACATATACACACACTCACACACACACACATACACACACACACACACACACACACACACACACACACACACACACACATACATACATACACACACAAAGACGCTCAGACACACACACTCTCTTACAGACGCACCCAGAGACAGACAGACAGACAGACACTCACACACACACACAACACACACACACACACACACACACACAACACACACACACGCGCGCGCGCGCGCGCGCGCGCGCGCACATATAAATAAGTGTAAGCGCAGAGAGAGAGAGAGAGAGAGAGAGAGAGAGAGAGAGAGAGAGAGAGAGAGGGTGGAGGGGGAGGGAAGGGAGCTTGGATGAATATATACTAGGTGTCTGGTGCCACTCTTGAATTACCCCAAAATATTCTCAGATTTCCTTTCCCCACAGACCTAGTTGGCCCCCCCAAAAAAGCCCAGTTGCAAAAGAAAGTATGATCGACGTTCACGAGATAGAGTGGTTTACAAAGGTAGAGGCTACTGTCACCAGTGGCAGTGTGGTGGTGTAGGTACCGGATTCCATTAACCCCTACAC
>CM060320.1:21661476-21686476 GCA_030674155.1 Stramonita haemastoma
ATTGTATATATACATACATACATACATACATACCATACATATAATATATATATATATATATATATATATATATATATATATATATATATATATATATATATTATATACAGACAGACAGACAGACAGACAGACAGACAGACAGACAGACAGACAGACAGACATATAATATATATGTCATAATCGTATTATCTGACATAACATTATAATAATCATATTATATATAATCACGTTATTGTTATAGACTTATCATAATTATCATCATACCGTTAGGTAAAGAACAGTAAATATGTGTATATAATTAACAAATTTGTGTATATTATTTTGTCAGTGAAGTCAACGGAGTGTTTATAAATGTCATGTCAGAGTACATGCTGTACATGATTGTTCTCTTTCAAGGATACTGAAAATCAGAAGGAGGTAAAGTTGTCTTGAATTTATGTTCTGTGTTCTGCATGCAGTGTTGACAACACGTGTTGATTTGTATGATGATATAAACAGCATGGTGCTAAGTTCCGAATGGAGAACTAAGTGGGCACCACCTACACCCAATGTCATCTTATGCTTCCAGATTTTGTATAGTCTATCGCCGTTCTTGGTAATCATGGTTGATAATGATAATTATGGTTGATGTGAAATCAGTGCTGGAATAAGTCAGTGTTCGGTTCTACATAGAACAGTGAGTGTTGTACGCTTCAATCTGTGCAGGGGCCACGAAAAGTACATTGTCTCATCCAGCCAACATTATCAGTTAAGTCAAAGGAGTGTGTTTATAAATCTGAGTATATGTTTTGCATGATTGTTCTCGTCAAGAACATGTGAATTTAGAAGGTAAAGCCGTTTTTCAAGTTATGTTGGGCACTTAACTACATGCAGTTTTGTACACTTCTTCTTGATCTGTTTGATAGTAAACGATGTTGTGATAGATTCAGAAATCAGAGCTAACTGTGCATACCTACGCCCAAAGTCATTTAATGCTTCCAAATTTTACTAACTTTTCTTTGGTAATTTTATGGCTGATGTGAAGTTAGAGCTGAAATAAGTCAGTGTTCGGTTCAAAATAGAACAGCGAGTCAATGTTGTACGCATCCATCTGCCTGGGGCCACGAAAATTACTTTGTATCGTCCAGCCAACATAGTTTTCTGAAGCATATATTCGTAAGTGTTTCTTTTTTTTTTCAGCTCCGAGGTTCACCAATGATGAGATTTTGCATACACGACGGTTTTCACCCTCCATTAAGGTAGCCGCATTCCGACTAAGGGGATGGCGTCTACACACACACGTGTGTGCATGCGGTTTTTTTTATTTTTTTTTTTATAAGTTTTTTGTCTACTGGCACAAAATAGCGCAGTCTACTTTTCCGAAAGTCGGAATGAGATTTTAACGTGTGCCTAAGATGTTCTGCGTGTGTTCGTACACAAGGCTCCGGTTTGTAATCTCCGAGGGACTTTTGGGGGAGTAGGGTCGGTACTGATGTTAACTCCAGGGGGGAAAAAATCCCCTATTTACTGATCCCATGGGTTTGTTTATGAAAACTTGGTTGTGAATGTGCGTGTGTGTGTGTGCGCGCGCGCACATGTGTGTGTGCGTGTGTGTGTGTGGTGCGCGGGCGCACGTGTGTGTGTGTCTGTGTGTATGTGTCATTCTCTCTCTCTCTCTGTCTGTCTGTCTCTGTCTGTCTGTCTCTGTCTGTCTGTCTGTCTGTCTGTCTGTCTGTCTCTCTCTCTCTCTCTCTCTCTCTCTCTCTCTCTCTCTCTCTCTCCTCTCTTATAACATATCTATATCTTTTTCCAGCGATGTTGGTATTGCAGGTGACTAGGTCAGCGACATTGCTTCCAAGACCTTCCTCCCCTCCACAGAGATCAGTAATGGTCACAAGGTAAGGGTCGAGCTTCTGGAATTCTCTACCCGCCTTTCTGCTGCTGCTGTGTTTGTCAGCTTGAAGAAGAGCAAAATCAGGTTGGTTTGGTTCCCCAGTGCTGCTTGCCACTCGGTTGTTGGGAGAGAGGCAAGATTGTACGTGAGACGCCAAATGCAACAGAATTTTTCCAGGTTTAATATTTTTGTCGTGGATCATTTCGTTGGATACAATCCAGGCTCAGTATTGATGGTAGGATTGTTGGTTCTGAAACAGTATAATTTCTTTCTGGATAACTTCTAGCAAAGTTAAGCTTCGAATGTTTTTGAATTTTACTTATGGTCAAAATGTTTACAACTCGTGGATTAATTTTGGGAATAAAACTGGCAAAACCCCTTCCCTCCTTAGCAGTATAATTATATACAAAATAAGAAATAATGATGTAGAATTGTGTGGAGTAGGCAGTAATAGTATTGATTGCCGCTGTCGTCACCTGTGGCGTAAAAATGGAGTGTTAACTATAATAACTATAATAACTGGCTTGATTGTGTGAATATGGATTTTTCAAGAAGTAAAATACTTGGCGGATTATTAAAGATAGCTTTTCATAGGAGAATTAACACTATAGCGTAGAGATTGATTTTCCAATGAGCAGAAAAAAACCTTGACAGATTACTGTTTGCAAATGGCGTCCCATAGCAATCAGCTCACAGCGAACGTTTACATCAGTATCGTGAAGGCACATGGCCGACGGAAAGTTCTTAATACGTTATTTCGCCAACATTTCCACGTGTCTTATTTCACGTGAAATGTTGACAGTTTTTATAATGATGTTGGTTTAATGTTTCACGATTGTGGTTTGTAGGACAGTAAATAATTTTTTCGGAGTTTGGAAAAGAGGCCAGGCTGCCTATTGTCTGATACTGATGCAAACGTTTGAGCTGTCTCTGTCTGTCTGTCTGTCTGTGTGTTTCCTCTCTCTCTCTCTCTCTCTCTCTCTCTCTCTCTCTCTCTCTCTCTCTCTCTCTCTCTCCTCTCTCTCTCTCTCTCTCTCTCTCTCCCCTCTCTCTCGAATTTCACTGCCTTGTCCGTCTTTTTGTCTTCTAGTCAAGAAGACATAGGGCTATGTCACATTAGTGTGGGATTTTTCCCTCTCTTTTACACTGAAACATCGGAACAAAAAATTAGTAGGACGTCTTTCGATACCGTTTGAAAAAATTGCAACATAGCGCTAAAGGATATGACAATGAGACATATTAAGACTTTTGTCTTCTATTTATGTTTTTTACAGCACCATTTTGTTAAAAACGAAAAGAAAAACCAGAAAGTGTCTGTACCGCAGCTTCGGCAAAGGCTGTTATGATAGCACCCTTATACAGTCAGCTACATCCAGGCTTTTCATACCACCTCCTCAGTGTCTGCAGTCTAAAAAGCCAGGAGTGAGGCCACTGCCCAGAAGAGGCCCGGCACTGCCGCCAGGTCTCTTGGAAGGTGATCTGTAGTGTCTGGTTTTTGATCCAGCATGTGAGAAGCATGCATGGGGACGGGATAGCTCAGTGGTCAGAACGCTCGCTTTTCCCCAAGCTAAGGTTAAGCAGTATCGAGCGTGGTTACTAAGTGGGTAGGTGACCGTTTACGCGCTTTAGTTTCAGTACAGTCCCCTATTTCACCTACTTGTAAATGGGTACCTGCCCTTTTTAGGGTCAGGGAAGGTAAAGCAGCGAGGGAGAGGAAATGGGCGCCGCCCTTAAACATGTTGGCCCCTAGAGAAGCTGAGATCTCTGACGCCTCGCTCCCCTACGACCACCTAGGTTATGGGACACCTTTACCTTTATGTAAGGAGCACACCACCTTCAAACACCATCTCCCAACGAGTGTCATTAGTTCAGGAACTGTGGGACTGAGTGAGATGTCCACCGGGTGACACACCCTTACCACAGGAAAGAGAGAGAGAGAGAGAGAGAGAGAGAGAGAGAGAGAGAGAGAGAGAGAGAGAGAGAGAGAGAGAGAGAGAGAGAGAGCAGATGCAAAAGAAAAGACCACCCACAGTGATATATATCATGTTAACAGCAGTGAAAGAAGCAGGGACATGTTTTAAGTGTATAAGCTGAACAGCGCTGAGGAGATGATAAGTCACGGTGATGATGCTGCTTTTTCTTCTTTTCGTCGTCGTCGTCGAGCGCTCAGACACAGCAACTAGTGCTGTCTGTCATATATGAGCGAAAATGCGTCGCGCTGCCGTTAAGCGCCTGACAAGTCAGGCCCAGCGCATCTGACTTGGGCCTGGGAGAGAATACGGGGATGCTACTGCTAGTTTTTTTTTCCCCGGGTAGTTTCGTAGCGTGGTTCGGCTCCAAAGCCTAGCCATGATGACACTCGTGGGACATGGAATTTGTCTTGTTAAAAGTAGGTTGAAGTGGCACTCCTGTGACACTACGCTGCCTTTCGTGATATCCTTTCTTGTTTGTCAAACGCCCTGACAGCAACTATTGCTGTCTGTTATATGAGTGAAAATGCGTCACGCTGCCGCTAGGAGCCTGACAAGTCAGGCCAAGCGCATTTGCTATTCGACTGACATATGTGATATCGTAGAATCGACCACAGCCGAGTGATATAGACAGACACCTACAATATTTGGGAACAAAATCAATCTCGGTTTCAAATACCTAAAGTTACGTGTATCGGTACCTTGACATGTTTCAGAAACCGGCTTTTGAGGTAAAACAAAACCCTTTAAACACTGTGTGACATAGCCCTTAGAATGCAGGTAACTCCCTTTTGCTCTCTCCTTCGGATGAGACTTTAAACCGAGGCCCCGTGTGCGAACGCACGCAGAACATCTTGCGCACACGTTAAATCCTGTTCCGCTTTTCGTAAGAGTAGGCCATCGTGTGCCGGTGGGAACAGATGACAATATTTACAAAACTGCATACACACGGGGACCGGATGAAAAAAAGCATATGATTGCTTATTCTGTTATCCTCGATATAAAAGAATAAATTAAATTAAATCTCTTGACCCTTTCTGGTGTGGGAAATTATTAGCGTTAAAAAGTTTTCAACAACGCACTACATGTGAATTTTGTCAAGTAATGAGGTTTCTCTTGTCAAAATTGTTGAAGTCAAAATTGTGAGTATAGGGTTTCGGTTTATTCTAGAACTCTCTCTGTAGAGTTCCAGTATCACTACTTAGACAGAGCATGCGGAAAAGCATAGCAGCTTTACTCTGCTTGCATCATATATTGAAAACTTTGCTGAATTATCAATTTTATTCAATGTGTAAAATCCGGAAAAAAGTTTAGATTTATCTGAAAACATTTCGACATATCTCAAACGGTCAAAAAACTGATTCGTTCGTTATTTTTACAGAGGAAAAAACCTACAGAATTGGTATTTTGTTTTGAACACATTTTTAAATATTTCCAAACGGTCAAAATGCGAAAAAAAATCTTTTTTTTTCTTTTTTTAAACCCGCCGTCCAAATTTGGCAGACGGGGGAAACTATGCAAGATTTTTTTAAGGCTGGTGAGTCAGACACAAAATCTCTGCTGGAAAATAGATTTCACATACTCCAAAATATGATTTTGCGGTTGATGATCATTACAAAAGAAAACGGTTAATATTCTGTATAATACAGATGTACTTTAAGTCGTTCTTCCGCACTAAACCGGTTTAGCCACTTTACACGAATAAATTACTCTCTATGTGGCTAGTTACCCGCTATACACGAAGAAAATGAAATGGCCCTCTAGGGTCGTTCAGCAAAATGACACGAAAGGAAAGCAGACTTTAAAAACGCTGGTAATCTCCCACACTCAGATCCTGAACCATTTTCTTTGGAGGGTTGTTGGAGGTTTGACCCCTCATTTCGGGTCAGTTTCATTGTCCAGCGCTCTTTGGTGCACGTCCTCTGGTCATTTGTGGGGGGGGGGGTATCCCAGGGTGTGGTGTTTGATCCCCCATCATTCTCATGAACTCTGGCATTCAGTGTGGCTAGGTGGATGAAGACAAGTTTTTTGATGCTTAAATCGGACCACAATTACAGAAATTTCAGTGTCTGTTTCGATGCTCGAAAGGTTTGAGAACGAAGCATTTTTTTAGGAGAAAAAGAAGAGGGTGCAGGGATGGGGACCTTGTCTCGGATTAAAGTTGCAAAAAGTACTTATGAAATAGAGGGTTCCTATATTAATTTACATGCTCTTTAACGTACGTCGCCGTCCATTGTGACTATATATATCGATCGCATTCCACTGTTCACTGACACAAAACGACTCTAGCCCAGTGTGGGGACAAAACTGGAGGTTTCTCATGTTCACATCGAAAAGAGCTCGAGGTCTCATGGCGAGAAAAGAGTCGAATCTGAGACGTTTTAACGATAGTCAAGTCAAGCAAGCATCCACTATTAGGATGTTTGTACATGATATATAGCAAATAAGCGCATGTACATGTGCAACACTTCGCAAAACCAGCCAAAATTGCGCCCACTGTGGAACGATGCAGGCACACACAGGACCTGGGAGAGCCTTGGCTTTGCCGCCTGGCTGAGCGAGAGAGAGAGAGAGAGGAGACTCATTGCGTTTTCAATTCTACAGTCCCTAAATCGGATAACTCCGCTGGGATTATAAATATGATTTCATTGCATTGCATCTCTCCCCCCGCACACTTTCAAATTTCAGTAGTAGCGCATGTTACAAGCCGACCTGCGACTTTTGTCATCTTCTGAAGAGAGCTCTGACACTGATTTTCTTTTTTGGTATCCTCGAGTCGTTCTCAAACCTTTTAGGAAGGCAAAAAGAAGAAGGGGATTTTCCTCCAGAATACTTCTATACCCTATCTTCCTCGTCGTCGTTGTGATGATATTGGCATCTCTGCAGAGATGTTGATATCATCACAGCAATGACGAGGAAAAGATTCCTTTTTTCAAGAGGTATAGAAGAGTTTTGGAGGAAAATCCCCTTCAACTATAAAAAGTGTATGACCACACTGAATGCCAGAATAGAAGTGGGGGTGGGGGGGTTACTATGTGACCCCCAAAACCACACTCTGAAGGATACCCCCCTCCCATCTCCCCCACGGCAGAGGACGTGCACCCGAGAGTGGACTTCCAACAACCTTGCAAAGACCATGGTTCAGGATCAGAAAGGGTCAGAGAGCAAGGGGGAGGGGAGTAAAACTACCTGCGAGAAAAGACGGACAAGGGAGAGGGAGAAAGAGAGAGAGAGAGGGGGGGAGAGAGATCACGCGGGGGGGGGGGGGAGCAGGATGACCAGAGATGATGGGATACGAACATGAGCAAAAGAGAAAAAGAAAGTCCAGCGATTCCCTGTGCTAAAAACCTCCTCCCTCCTCCTCCTCCTCCTGTAGTCCTCCCTCCTTCTACATGGTCCCTCCTCCTCCCTCCCTCCTGAGGGACCCCGACACTCCCCTCCTTCCTTCCTTCCTTCCTTTCAGGAACTGGCAGGTCTGCACACATGTTGACCTGGGAGATACTCTGCTATATATCTCCCCACTTTTTTTTCCACTTTACAACAGATGCAACCCTGATTTGAACCACTGCCTTCCTGACCCATTGGGATGGCAAGTGCAGTGTTTTACCGATCAGGCTAACGCACCCGTCGAAAGTTTAATGCAAAAACTTGTATATGAATCTGAGGTAGAAAATTTGAACTTTAGTTGTTTGGTTTTTTGGGGGGTAGCGGCTGGTATGACGTGTGTGTCTTTCTAGGCATTTCTGAGTCACAGGAGTTCGTGTGTATGTCTTGAGGAACGGACATTGTAGTATAATGTGTGTTGATGGTGATAATGATTCGGCAACTGTCTGTTTTTGTTATTGATGTTAGTCCCCAAACTGCCATCTATATTTTGGGTATTCACCATTATGTAAACGTTTCTGAATAAATGCAGAATATACAGATCAATCTTTGTGTGTGTGTGTGTGTGTGTGTGTGTGTGTGTGTGTGTGAGAGAGAGAGAGAGAGAGAGAGAGAGAGAGAGAGAATAGTATTCTTTTTTATATAGATAATGCAATAAGCACTCACGTGCTTTTTATTACATCCAGTCCACTTGTGTATGCAGTTTGTAAGTGTGCGTGTGTGTGTGTGTGTGTGTGAGAAACTCCATTTTGTGTGTCATAACTTAAGTGGGCATGCTTGATTGAAGCATGATTGATTTTTTTTTTAAAGTCGATTTTCAGTCAAGCACTCACACACGCACGCATGCACACTAACACACACACTCACACACACACACACACGCTCTCTTACACTTGTCACATGCCAACACAGCACAACAGAACAGAACGAAAATTCCACAAGAATGGCAACTTGAAAAAATAGGACATTGTGACCTGTTTTTATTTCAGATATTCAGAACTGTAGTCAATAGTATAGAAGTAGTAACCGATTTGTACATCTTGTTTTTTTGTCTTCACTATAAATATATACAATATTATCTACATAGTGACATCACAGACATAGAGAGAAAGCTGCAAAAAAGATGGACCATGATGAGAGAATTGATGAACATGGTATTGTTGTTGTTGTTTTTAGTCTCTTTGATGCAAGAATGGTATTTTCCAATGAAATGACTGACTGAAATCAAATGACAAAAAAAACAAAAACCTGGATGTGAGAAACAATTTTTCATGGATGATTGGACCGAAAAAAAAATCATTTATATACCAAAAGAAATAACTTTCAACAATGACTGGACGGGGTGATGATGAAGAACAATGATAAGACAAAAAGACTCGAGAATAGGATGAGCAAAAAAAACAATGAGAATTCAACACAAATAATCATATACTTACAGTTGAATCATAACAAAACTGACAACAACAACAGACAGTACACACACACATTCCAAAGAAACATCATCAGCTTCATGCATTTCCAAGAGGAGTAGAAAAAAAAAACCCACGAAACTTTTTAGACTTCAGACTTTTCAGTGACAAAGTCTTGGGAACTTTAGGGAAAGATGAGACAAAGGTGGTGGGTGAGTGTGGTTTGTGTGTGGTGTGTGTGTGTGTGAGAGAGAGAGAAGATAGTGTGTAAAAATGGAATGACAAAAAAACGGTCTTTTTATAGTAACTTTAACACTTCTTTAACATAACACCTTTTTTTTTTTAACACGCTAACTCTAACCGGATATATATCAAAAAAGCTCTTGAAATTTTTTAATGTTTTGTCTTTTTTCCTGATGCAGATTTTTCCAACCAGTGGATTCTTCTGCATCATGTACACAACATTTTTTTTTTCACAGAAATTTCATGAAACAAGAAAACTTTTATCTTTTTGTGCAGTTTCTGCACAATTTCATAACCACTCAAAACGAGTCGACCTTTCCGTACACCGAAAAAACACTTAGATTTATCAATAATTAGTATAAAAATGCAACAGAAAAACAAGCATCATATACAACACTTCTGTGGCAATTTTGTCTTTTAAATATGTTTCCAACAAATTCCTTTCCTCCAACACGGGGAGAAAAAAAATCAATTCATCAGGCAGAAAATAACAGGCCTTCATCCCAAAACAAAGTTTTTTCAATAACAGGCCTTAAATCCAAAACAAATTGATCAAAAACAAGCAAAAATCTACCTATAAGTAAGTAGCAAAAAAGTTCAATAAATAGTTCTCTTAAAAAAAACAAAAAAACTTTGATAGTTCAAAAAACTGCAATCGTGGTTTCTATTGATAACCCTTTCAAAAATCATGATTTGTGATGGAAGCGATAAAGTTTCAACAAAATGTTTTAAAAGTGAAGGGGGGGCGTGGGGGGAGGAAAAAGGAAAGGGAAACAGATATTTTATTAAATCAAAAAAACTGACGCCAATCAACAAAGATGTTCTGCTGCCATTTTGAAACTATGTGCGTGGGCCAACCTAGAGTGAATCATGGCAGATGACATTGACACTGGAGTGACGTAGTCAGGTCAAACAAGGTCAACATGTGGTTGAAAATTTGTGTCATATTATTAAAAAAAAAAAAAAAAGACTGATCAACCCATTTCTCTTACAAGTAATAAATAATGAAATCAATAAATTATGGTTTGTTTCGGAATGTGATACTTCAAGGTGGTAATAATAATAATAGTAATAGAAAACTTTTGTCTGTCGCAGTCAAAAAACGGATGAAAAAAAAAGTGACAAAAAAAGAAAGAAAGAAAAAGTAGACTGAATAAATAAAACAGGAATTACCCTTGTGAAAAATGAAAATTCATGCAAAACATACTCTCTCAAAATGGATACTTGCTACATCTGAGGGGTGGGCCTCTACCTAAATGAGGGGAAAGTAGTAAAAAAAAAAAAAAGGGGGGGGGGCAATTTTAGCAAGCTTAACAAAACAAGGGGCATTGGCAGTGCTCTTGATTCTTGAACAATTGCAAAATTCAATACTTAAAAAAAATAAAAAAAGAAAGAAGAAAAAAGGTAAACAATCAGTACACTGTCATCAGAAAGTCCATACATGTACTTTGTGCAGTATAAATCCATATACAATCTTTCCTTTGTATAGATATGCCCTCCTTATTTTTGAAGTGTTTTAACAACAAATCCACGAAGAAACAAAGGTCTTGATAACCTGCTGACAAAGACATTCAATCCACAAAAAAAAACAAAAAAACTTGAACAAACTTCTAGCCAAAAGTCCCCCAATCCATGCTACTTGGGTGGGCATAGACCATCATCATCCTCAATGTGAAAGTAATTATTAAGTAACTGGACAAAAAATACACATGAATACTCTTCAATTCCATCCTCCAACAAAAGTCAGCATGTTTTAACACAAACACCAGTTCCTCAGCGTGGTCTGTAAACAAACACAAAAGACCTTAACAGTAGTTTTTTCGCCCAAAATGAGCCACGCCCCCCAAAAAAAACCACCAACAAAAACAAACCCCAACAAACAACGAATCTAATAAACAAGCCGATGAATCTTAATCTCATGTACACACACACACACTCAATCGCTCGAGAACAAACTCTTCGTGCCAACACATTTTCCTGGTCACTTTCTGGACACCCATGCAGCGGCAGGCAACTTCAACAACACGTACCAAGGCACTTGTATCCAGTCCATTTACACCAAAAAACATTTGCTCCCAATTCCCAGTTCGATCACATAGGAAAAAAACGTCCACCTTCCTTAACAAGGTCTATTAACGATAAGACTATTTTGGTTTGTGTTCTGTCCAGTGTGACATGTAATATAATCCACTCTTTTACGAATTGCACAAAAGGAAATCCAGAGGATTCAGCGTCAACAATGTCCCACCACACACAGGTCTTTGATGCCAAGTTGATGAAACAGCACAACAGGTGTGATCGAGCACGTGCGTGCCAAAAAAAACCAAACAACACCTCTCAGAATGTTGTGGCTGCTGTGCCACACACACACACCACAAGCACTCCCCAGCTTAGAAGTCTCCACCAGACTTGGGGTTCAAATCCAGGGTCTGGCCAGCAGTTGAACTTTTTTTGTCCCCCGTCATCCCTCACGTCACACACGCGCACAAGATGAAGAAGAAAAAAATATATGGGGGGGGGGGGGGGGGGGGTGAGGTGAGGGGCTGCTACACCTCGGTGGCCAAATAGTCCTCTGTGTAGTGAGCGTGGCGAGGGTGGGCGGGCTCCAGGTACACTGACCGCCGCACACTGTCTCTCTCCGCCACCGCGTCCAGGTTGGGCTTGACGATAATGGAAATGTCGCCCGAGTGCCGATGATATGTACTGCAACACAGAGAGAGAAAAGTGGTGTTAAGACACAGGTTCGAAGATCAGTGGTGTTAAAACACAGGCTCAAAGACATGCATAACAGAGAGAGAGAAGTGGTGTTAAGACACAGGCTCAAAGATCAGTGGTGTTAAACACTGGCTCAAAGATCATGCATAACAGAGAGGTGGTTTTAAGACACAGGCTCAAAGATCAGTGGTGTTAAACACTGGCTCAAAGATCATGCTTAACAGAGATTGAAGTGGTGTTAAGACACAGGCTCAAAGAGCATGCATAACAGAGAGATTGAAGTGGTGTTAACACTGTTAGAACACTCAAACATCATGCATAACATTATATCGTCTACATAGTAATGAAAATGATAAAAGAAACCGATGATATGTGTACTGCAACAGACACAGAGAGAGAGAGAGAGAGAGAGAGAGAGAGAGAGAGAGAGAGAGAGAGAGAGAGAGAGAGAGAAGTGGTGTTAAGACACGGGCTCAAAAATCATGCATAACAGTATAATTATCGTCTACATGGTAATGAAAATAATAATAGAAATCGATGATATGTACTGCAACACAGAGAGAGAGAGAGAAGTAAGTGGTGTTAAGACACTGGCTCAAAGATCAGGCATAACATTATATAGTCTACGAAGATCAGGCATAACAGAGATTGAAGTGGTGTTAAGACACAGGCTCAAAGAGTGTGCTTTACAGAGATTGAAGTGGTGTTAAGACACAGGCTCAAAGATCAGGCATAACAGAGATTGAAGTGGTGTTAAGACACAGGCTCAAAGATCAGGCTTAACAGAGATTGAAGTGGTGTTAAGACACAGGCTCAAAGATCAGGCTTAACAGAGATTGAAGTGGTGTTAAGACACAGGCTCAAAGATCAGGCTTAACAGAGATTGAAGTGGTGTAAAAACACAGGCTCAAAGATCATGCTTAACAGAGATTGAAGTGGTGTAAAGACACAGGCTCAAAGATCAGGCATAACAGAGAGAGATTGAAGTCGTGTTAAGACACGGGCTCAAAGATCAGGCATAACAGAGACTGAAGGGGTGTTAAGACACAGGCTCAAAGATCAGGCATAACAGAGAGAGATTGAAGTCGTGTTAAGACACGGGCTCAAAGATCAGGCATAACAGAGACTGAAGGGTGTTAAGACACAGGCTCAAAGATCAGGCATCATAACATTATATCGTCTAGACCCTCTACATAGTAATGAAAATAATAACAGGAACAATAATGTGTGGTTTGTGTCTCGTATTTTCAGAAATCTGGTTGATGCTTCGAATACTTAAAATACTTTCTGTTGGTAACCCCCCTTTCCCCCCCCCAACTACAAACGTGTAAATGAACTGGATGACAAAGATTACCAACCCACACCACGTTCACCTTTCCTTTTGCCCCCCCCCCCCCCCTCTACCCTCCTAATTCCATCCAAAAAAGTAGGCCTGGCCTGCTCTCCTCTAAACTCTGGTATATCTAGGAATAACACACTCTTACCACGAGTAGATTCACGGATAAGCATGTACCATTAACTTACTTGAAGTCTGACGGCAATTCCCTCTTGTAGCAGTCTCTATCTTATCTCTCACTGTCAGTGCAGACTTTCATGAGTAAGACACAGATTCGGGTAAGTTAGGCTGAGACTTTTATTATTAAAAGAGATGTGAGAACTGTTACTTCTTGGTTTTTCGATCCCAAACACATCTGCACTGGGGGTTTTTCTGATGCAGTTTTGAAAAGTTTCTCTTGCAATGCTTTCCAGTTTCCTGGAAGCTAAAAATTAAGTATTTGGCGAGTAATTATGAAAAAGATTGCTTTGACAGAACCAGCTTGGATTAATCTTCTAACAATAGCTTTCTTTGAGTAAATTCCGTTTCAACAAAACTTTAGAAAAGGATTCGATCTATTTCAAAGTGCACAAAGTGATCTTCCAGAACAAACCAGAATGCAGAACTCTCTAAACATCAAAAGGCTCATACTTTTCCCCACTTGTGTTCTTCAAAACTGGGAAAAACATGTTCAATTTCGAGTAAAACTACCAACAACAAAAAAATCTTCCAGAGCAAAAGACCTGGCATGTATACACGTTTATCTAAAAAAACAAAAAAACATCAAAAGGCTGCTAACTTTTTTCGTTCTTTAACCACTTCTTCACACTCCAGTCACTCCCTCCCTCCCTCAGTCCCTACAGTACCCACCTGATATCCACTTTGGTATCCTCCGACAACGTGTCCACATCCAGCCTCCGGATGGGTTTTTCATAGTCATACACACGACTGTCTCTGTGGGAGAGGAGGGAGGGGGCCGGGGCCGGGGTGGGGGTCGGGGTGGGGACGGGGGCGGGGGCGGGGTAGCCAGGCTCGTGCATCAGCGAGTCTCTGAGAAAGTTTTTGCTGGCGTTTTTGCTGCGCGCCGCCTGATGCTGCTGCGCGTTGAGGCGGTTAATGTCCTGCTGCTCCTCGTTGGACACCTTGGCCGAGGAGGGGGCAGAGGTCAGCAGCGAGGCGGCAGCGTGGGCAGGGGGCGGGTAGGAGGGGGTGGTGAAGATGGCCGAGGAGCTGCCGCTACTGCTGCCGCTGCTCCTGTGGCCCCCCTCCGCCTTGCCCTCCCCCCCTTTCCCCCCTGCTGCCGCCCCCAGGCTGCTGAAACTGCCACCGCCCCCGCCACCACCGCCGTGAACACTGACACCAACACCACAACTCCCCCCACCCCCGCCTTCTTCGTCCACACACTTGGCGTCCTTCTCCATCATCCCTTTACTGCCGCTGTTGCTGCAGCGGTCGCTCCCGCCTCCGCCTCCGCGGTTGTTCATGTTGTTGATGTAGTTCTGCTGCCGCTCCTCCTTCATATCGTCGTGCGCCAGGTGGCGGCGCTTGCGGCAGAGGAGGATGACGACGAAGACGATGATGAGGAGGATGGGCAGCCCGGCCCCCAGGCACACCACGATCAGCAGCTGAGGCGTCGTCAGCCCCTCCTCCTCCTCCCCGTCCTGCCGGCTCGCGTTCCCCGGCCGGTACTGCCCGCCCCCACCCCCACCACCCTCCCCGCCCTCCTCCGTCGTGGGCGCCACCTCCTCCTCTCCCTCCTTCCCAGTCACCTCCGTCACCTCGCTCTGAGGGGTAGAGCCTCTACTGCTGCTGCTACTGCTGATACCGCCACCACCACCAGGCGCGGATTGGGGCGGGGAGTGGTGCTCATGCCTTCGTACAGGTGGCAGTCCTTGCCCCAGAAGCCTTCCGGGCACTGGCACTCGTAGTCGTCGATGCGGTCGCTGCAGACGCCGCCGTGCTGACAGGGCCGGTTGAAGCAGTTATCCACATTGACGCTGCAGTCCTTGCCCGTCCAGCCGGGCCGGCACTGGCAGAGGAAGTCGTTGACCAGGTCCGTGCAGCGCCCGCCGTTGGCGCAGGGGCTCATCTCGCAGTCGTCCACGTTCACCTCGCACGTGTTGCCCACGAACCCAGCCACGCAGTGGCAGACGAAGTCGTTGAGCAGGTCCACGCAGCGGCCCCCGTTCCGGCAGGGCTGGTGCAGGCAGTAGTCCACGCCGTCGTCCTCGCAGCTGGGCCCCGTGAACCCCGCCGGGCAGATGCACTCCCCGCTCACGCAGTGGCCGCCTGTTCAACAACAAGTGAAGAAGAAAGGTGGTTTAAAAAAGGGGTGAAAAAGCTGCAGAAAGTACAAGTGGTGAAAAAGTGGTGAAAAAGACAGGGGTGAAAAATGGGGGGAAAAAGCTGCGGAAAGTGTAAGTGGTGAAAAAGAAAGTTCAAAAAGGGGGAAAAAAGCTGCGGAAAATATAAGTGGTGAAAAAGAAAGTTCAAAAAGGGGGAAAAAAGCTGCGGAAAATATAAGTGGTGAAAAAGAAAGGGTTCAAAATGAGGGAAAAAAGCGACAGAAAATCCAAGCAGGCAGAGAAATGGATTAAAGAATACAGAAAACCTGGTACAGAAATATGTCAAAATCACAGAAATAAGGCGAAACACGTCAAAAACCCATAGAAAACCGAGGCATAGAAACACGTTAAACAACACAGAAAACAAGGCATAGAAATACGTCAAACCCACAGAAACATGTTAAAAACACAGAAAACAAGGCACAGAAATACGTCAAACCCACAGAAACACGTTAAACAACACAGAAAACAAGGCACAGAAATACGTCAAACCCACAGAAACACGTTAAACAACACAGAAAACAAGGCACAGAAATACGTCAAACCCACAGAAACACGTTAAACAACACAGAAAACAAGGCATAGAAATACGTCAAACCCACAGAAACATGTTAAAAACACAGAAAACAAGGCACAGAAATACGTCAAACCCACAGAAACACGTTAAACAACACAGAAAACAAGGCACAGAAATACGTCAAACCCACAGAAACACGTTAAACAACACAGAAAACAAGGCACAGAAATACGTCAAACCCACAGAAACACGTTAAACAACACAGAAAACAAGGCACAGAAATACGTCAAACCCACAGAAACACGTTAAACAACACAGAAAACAAGGCACAGAAATACGTCAAACCCACAGAAACACGTTAAACAACACAGAAAACAAGGCATAGAAATACGTCAAACCCACAGAAACATGTTAAAAACACAGAAAACAAGGCACAGAAATACGTCAAACCCACAGAAACACGTTAAACAACACAGAAAACAAGGCACAGAAATACGTCAAACCCACAGAAACACGTTAAACAACACAGAAAACAAGGCACAGAAATACGTCAAACCCACAGAAACATGTCAAAAACCACAGAAACAAGCAAACAGCCACAAAAACGATGAGGGGGTGAGGGGGGGGGGGAAGTAACAAACAAACGACAAAACCTACAAAAACAAGGTCAACACGTTAAAACCATATATGGTATTAAGATAAATGGAAAAAAGACAACCGTTAACTTGGTACTTGATACTTCGATACGCCAAGTAATCCGAACATTACTGATTACTCAAGGTAACTAGTTGATCACTAATGATTGTCCATCCCATTTGCTTGCAGAAGAACCTTTAGTAGCAGCCTTCACTATACATAATCACAAACATTTTTAAAGTGGGAGCAGTGCACCTCTAATAAACAACGCATGCATGACCCTCCCTCCCCACCCCCCCTCAACCCAGTCCCCCACCCCACCCACCCACTCTTAGCTTATTCACAGCCCGTATCCATCCTGTGTTGGTGTACCAACAAGCTGCAGCCATGCTTGGCTAACCTTCATCAATGGGAACCCCCACCCTGTGAACCTCTGAATGAGAGAGAGGGAGAGACAGAGACAGAGAGAGAGAGACGGGGGACGACACCACTTAAAAAAGAAATAGAAGCGTAAGTGAATGGGAAGGATAAAAGGAGTGTGGGTGGAAGAACTAGAACCCCTCAAAACACCTGCCGAAAAATCCTCCCCACCCCCTCTCCTTCCTCCTCCCCCCCTTCCTTCCCGCTCTCCAGAGTAGTTTTGCAAAAAAAAAAAAGGCTGAACACGACTGACAAAAGATTTGCTAAAATTGGTTAAAAAAAACCCCCAAAAACCCAAACCCCTGAACCAAAACAAAAAATTCCTTACAACCCCCCCAAAAAACCCCCCAAAAAAACCCCAACAAAACAAACCCACGAAAACCCTAACCAAACAACAACAAACAAACAACCCCCCCCCTCCCCATATCGAAGCAAACAAAACTGTCATCTCCACGCTTTGCAACCCCCATCTTCCCTTACAGTTACCCATGTCTTTTTTTTCCACCGACTTTTTTTTTTTTTTAAACCTCCCTTCCCCCCCCCCCTTCCTTAATACAAATGGCAACAATACAGCTCCTTGACACAGAATATAGTTTCTTGTTCTCCCATTAAAAAACCAAAGGCCTCATACCCCCCCCCCCTCCCCCCCCCCGTCCCCAAACCCCCGCATTTTCTTTTTCCCCCCTTAATGACTCAAAATTGCACAGTGTCAGATTGTTGGGTTACGTGCCAAGACTATCTCTCTCTCTCTCTCTCTCTCTCTCTCTCTCTCCTCTCTCTCTCTCTCTCTCTCTCTCTCTCTCTCTCTCTCTCTCTCTCTCTCAATGGGGAAGGAAGGCTGGTCTGGGTGGGTGTGTGCACACCACCGTTTAAAAAAAACAACCCACCAACAAAACAAAACAAAACAAAAAATCCCGAAACTTTGGGGTTTTCCCCCTCCTCCAAACGTAAAGGTGTAGTTAGTAATAGTGTCATGCTGACTTGGGATAGTATTTCGAAAGGATGTTTCGGTCTTCGCGACCTGTCAGCGTTGGTGATAGGAAAATGAAGGCTGTTCGTTCGGTATGAGCACTATCTATTGTGGAGGAAGCTGGTTGCAGCAAAGTCTTCTTTAGTGGTGTCCCAACTGTCAACTAGACTATACGGGTTAGGTGAAGGTGAAAGCATTATCATGTAAATATATTGTGATGCAGTGTAGTTGAACTGAGCACGTCTATGGCCCTTTCCCCTGCGCAGTGTAGTGTAGTGTAGTGTAGTGTAGTGTAGTGTAGTGTAGTGTAGTGTAGTGCAGTGCAGTGCAGTGTAGAGTAGTGTAGTGTAGTGTAGTGTAGTGTAGTGTAGTGCAGTGCAGTGCAGTGCAGTGTAGAGTAGTGTAGTGTAGTGTAGTGCAGTGTAGTGCAGCGTAGCGTAGAGTAGTGTAGTGTAGTGTAGTGTAGTGCAGTGTAGTGTAGTGTAGTGCAGTGTAGTGTAGTGTAGTGTAGTGTAGTGCAGTGCAGTGTAGTGTAGTGTAGTGCAGTGCAGTACAGAGCAGTGTAGAGTAGTGGAGTGCAGTGCAGTGCAGTGCAGTGTACAGTAGAGTAGTGTAATGCAGTGCAGTGCAGTGCAGCGTAGTGCAGTGCAGAGTAGTGTAGTGCAGTGCAGTGTAGTGCAGTGCAGTGCAGTGTAATGCAGTGTAGTATAGTGTAATCCAAGTCAAAACTTGCATGGCACTTTCCCCTTGAAGAGGCCCAAAGCTCTGGGCCTAAAGAAACAACGATTGTATGATAACGAAAAAATAATGTTTATACACCCAAACATTGAGACCTACCAGATTTCTGCTAAACACTATCAAAAGACCCTACATACCAGCCTCCATTCTAGTTGAAATATAATTTCCACACACCGGTACAAGAGTACTTTGGAAATGCTACGCCTAGTGCACGTGAAACGACCCTGTAACACCGTGACGCGTTTCAAGTGACACTGTGACACACTTCGTGTGACTCTTACAGACTGTCCTGTTAATATAAGGGTATGATTTCCTAAAAGTCGGGAGAGAGAGGGCCAAAGTTTTCACTGGGTGGTACCGACAGAGAGAACAATAATACATAGATGTGAACGGATATGACTATTCATCTGTGTGTGTGTAGCTTTCTTCAATTTAACGTCTCTTCACTCATAGTGATATTAGACGAGAGACTACACTGCATTACACTGCACTGCACTGCACTACACACACACACACACACAGCTCATCACAGACAGATAGAGGGTTCACTTACAAAGCACATTTAATACACAGAGACAGAGAGCATTCAGCACACAGAGGCACTCACAAAGAGACAGAACTCGGATGTTTATTGCACATCGGCCACAGGCCATTATACAAACACATGGAAAAAAAGGAAGGGGGGAGGGCTGGGGGGGGGGCTGCAGGAGACATGCTAGGCAGTAATGTCAAATTCACAACAAAAATTTAAGCGTGCAAAACATTGTGTGATAAAGAAAACACATAATAATATAACTAACATATTTAAATACACTGACATTCAAAATTTAGGCTATCTGAAAGTTGTCAAACAATTGAGAGAGAGGGAAAGAGAGAGAGAGAGAGAGAGAGAGAGAGAGAGAGAGAGAGAGAGAGAGAGAGAGAGAGAAGAGAGAGAGAGAGAGAGAGAGAGAGAGAGAGAGAGATAGAGAGACAGAGAGAGATCGAGATAGACAAAGAGAGAGACAGAGACAGACAGAGAGAGAGACAGACAGACAGACAGACACACACACAGACAGACACACAGAGACAGAAAGAAAGATGTTCCAACACACACACACATGATATACACTTTTTTTTTAAAAACCAAAAATCTCCAGAAAAAAAACGCGGCAGTCGTCACATCACTGACCATTCTTGCAGGTGTCCTTCTTGCAGCCGCCAGTGTCCACCTGGCAGTGGAAGCCGGCATAGCCCTGGGCGCACAGGCACTGGTACGAGCCCTCGTGGTCCACGCACGTGCCCCCGTTGAAGCAGGTCTCTGGGCGGCAGTAGTCCGCCTCCTGCTCGCAACGCTCCCCGAAGGAGCCCTGGGGACAGCTGCACGTGTAGCCTTGCTCTCCGCTCTGCCCACAAGAAGGGAGGAAGAGGGCGTTTTAAACTTCCATGACAATGACTTTGTTTTGTATTATTATCTCAAAGAGTAAGACCAGGTTGAAGCGGTTTTGGTTGGTTGTTTGTTTTGTTTTTTTAAAGGTAGAAGCAACTTTTGCTAAGTGCTTCAATTAGATTCCTGGAAAAGTTTTTTTAAGTCAACCTGGTTAGGCAACTTTTCATTTTACAGTCAGCTTAAAGAATTCATTCATTCTCTCTCTCTCTCCTCTCTCTCTCTCTCTCTCTCTCTCTCTCTCTCATCTCTCTCTCTCTCTTCTCTCTCTCTCTCTCAAACACACACACACACAAGACTCCTGCTTATCCCTCCCCTCCTATAAAATGCCCTCCTGCTCCCCCAACCTCCCCCCCCAAAAAAAAAAATCCACAAAACAGTTTTTTTTAAACCAGGAAAATAACCACACAACACTCAAGCCTGGACATCATCTAAAAGTATACATTCCCCCCTCCCCACCCAACAATAACAACAATAACAATAACAACAATAACAACAACAACAATAACAAAAGAGCTCCCCAGACCAGCCGGGGCCAGCTTGAAAGGCCATGACTACAACAAACAGTGTGGCCAGCAGCAGCGCTTTCAGTCAGTCACTACCTCTGGCTGACAACAGCTTGCAGTCATTTCAACCCACATCTAACACGCTACAACAACCCAACTCACGCACACAGCTGTAAGCAAAAAAAGACAACGATCCCCCCCAAAAAAAAAAAAATCACAAAAAATAAAAAGCCAGAGCCTAATAAGAACTTAAAGCAGTTCGCACACACACTATCCTTTTTCAACCTCGCTATTCAGACAGACTCTTACTAAAAACCTGTTCGTTTTGACCTTGTCAGAGTGAAGATGAACAGAACACACTGCTACACGAAGGAAACGTTTGAAACGGAAGGTTGTTGATGAGTGCCCCCGAGGCTTCAATCACATTCGCAAGGCAACCAGCGCATCCTGACCCAAAGCGCGCGCATCATGAGATGACCCAAAGCGCGAACAACATGACCCAAAACAACATGACCCAAAGCTTCAAACTGGGCGCTGATTGGCTAGAGGATGCCAGCTCTCCGTCTGAGATAGAACAAAGCCTTTCATTTGGGGTTGAACCGGACCTGACACCACCGCAAGCCGTTTCAAACGTTCAGTTTACAGTATGACAGGCGAATCGCATTAGGATCCAGTTTTTGTCTTAACTGTAACAGCCAGCCGTACAGTCCGGAAAGCAAGTCGATCGCCTCCTTAAACTTCTACTACTTGGGAGGGGGAAGCTAAACTGAAAACCAACCTGAAACCAAAGCAAAAGCCTTCTTTCCTTCCTGCCTTCCTTCCTTCCCTCACCCCCTCCTAGTGTTAATGGCTCGACAGACTGCCCATAAAAGCTCACACGTGGCTCCTGGACCCCTGTACTGTCATCAAGGTCTGAAGTACACAGGAGGGGCATCGATCCGAGATGAGAAGCTGAGCACTGATTGTATGTGTGTGTGAGAGAGAGAGAGGGAGGGAGGGAGAGAGAGAGAGAGGGGGGGGAAGAGAGAGAGAGAGAGAGGGGGGAAGAGAGAGAGAGAGAGAGAGAGAGAGAGAGAGAGAGAGAGAGAGAGAGAGAGAGAGAGAGAGAGAGAGAGAGAAGAGAGAGAGAGAGCAATAAAACCGAGCAGCATATTGTTCTCATAATATTCTGCATTCCTCGTAGTCACTGAACTGTGTTAAAGAAATAAGAAACTGACTGGGGGGTGGGGGGTAGGGGCGGGGTGTACACACGTGGTACACCAATTGATTGACCTACTTCACCCCCAGCATCCCTAGGGATTCTTAGAAATAACGGGAATTCACCTTTGTTGTACAAGCAGTGAAGGAAAAAAAAAAAACAACAAAAAACAAAAACAAAGCCATGTACTGTTCGACTTCGCTGATTAACATTATTACTATAACAAAAAGTTCTGAAATAATCGATTACTGTCATACAGTAAGAAGTAAAAGAAAAAACAATAACAAAAAAAACAACGAAAAAAACCCCAGATGAGAAAGAGGTGGTTCTCAAGAAAAGAAAAAAAAAAGACAGGTGCTATAGCCGAATGGTTAAGACCTTTTGACTTCAATCCCCGGTGTCCATAAATTTGTGTGTTCTAATCTCGGACGTCTAGTGAATAAGTAAAGGGTGGGAGGAGGAATTTTAACGATCTCCCAGATCAGCTAAAAGTGCTTACCTTCCAGTGCCTTAATTCCCTTCATGTGTAGTATCTACACACATGCACAATATCAAAATAGGCACGTTTCAGATCCCAGAACTCAAGCCAGCGTTTGAATGATAGGTTAGTCACAGAAACATGAGCATACCCAGCATACATCCTGTATACAAAATCTCGGCTCCGAACAACTGGGAGCGTGTCATGTCGGCTGATGCCAGCAGGCAGACTAGACCTCTTGCAGTGCTACAAGCACAGGAGAAGGAGAAGAAGACTAGGCACTTCAAGGTGTCCCATAACCTGTGTTGTTGTAGGGGCGGGAAGCATAAGAGACCTCACTTCTCCAGGGCCAGCATATTAATTGAGAGGGCAGCGCCCATCTCCTCTTCCTCGCTGCTTTACCTTCCCTGACCCCAAAGAGGGCAGGTACCTATTCATTTTACAGCTGGGTAAACTGGGGATTCTACTGAAGCCACGGTGCGCAAACGGTCACCAACCCACTTGGTAACCATGTTCGATGTTGCCTAACTTTAAAGCTTGGGAAAGCGAGTGCTCTGACCTGACCACTGAGCTATCCTGTCCCCTGATGCTATTACCACAACGTAAAAAAAGAAAACCTGAATTCTTGGCGTCATCACCACCGCCCAGCATTGGATGCAGAAAGTGGACATTACATTAATTCTTTATACAAGAAGCATGTTTGAAACTTGCCCTCAACCCCTTACCAGGAAAGGCACATGCATGGCTCTCATTACTCTCCTGGCTGTTTTGTAGGCCTGATTAATGTGCGGGATCGGATCTCTCTACTGGGAGAGGAACCGAGGTGTAGTTTAGCAACCCTGAACCGGACTTTCGTTGTACACACAAGTTTCTTTCGCTCGGTGCGCCATTGTGACTGAAACCTTCACAGGGTGATGCAATCACACGATACTACCGTGCGCACATACTTGCAAGTGGTGTTGATCTCTACTTTTTTTTTTATAGAGGGTTTTTTTGTTGTTGTTTTTTTTCTTTTACAATCTGTTACCGCTCGTAAGTATATAACAGCATCCATCCTCATGTCGACTACCCCCCCCCCTCTCTCTCTCTCTCTCTCTGCGTGTGGTCTTGCTTTTTCTTCTTCTTTTCTCTATACAGCATAGTACACTTCACCTCCTAACCCCATCCCATTCTTACACTTTGCATACTTGTTTTTTTTGTTTTACAATGCACTTTTTTCTGTTCCCATCCTGTCTTCCAGAAAGTATACATGTAGTATAGTACAACCACCTCGTGTGTTCCTTGTCATGAATGAACGGCTGATCAGAAGTGTACTCATTTTTCGACTTAGCTCCGCAGTTCTATGTATATTCTACTTATATGCCCCCCCCCCCCCCCCCCAATGCATGCGCGCGAACGCGCGCGCGAACCACGCACACACACTACACACACAACACACACGCAGTAACGCTCTTCAATATAAGGGCCAATGGCTTCTTTTTATAAACTTTTCACAAGTCTTTGACTCGCCCCTCTCCCTCCCATATCTCCCCCACCCTTTCTCTCACTTTCCCTGTCCCCTTGAGGATAAGAAAAAGTCTAAGTGTCTCCGTCTCGCCCTCTAAACTGAGCCTAAAGTCTATAGCTCCATCTCACTCTCTAAAACGGAGCCCGACTTGACTCACCTGGCAGGTTCCGCCATTCTGGCAGGGCTGGTCCTGACAGAAGTCCACCACCACATCGCAGTTGGTGCCGTTGTAGCCAGGCCGGCAGCTGCACGTGTAACTGCCCCGCCCCGTGTTGGTGCACGTGCCCCCGTTCTTGCAGGGGGTGTGGTGGGTGCAGTAGTTCAAATCTGCCAGGAGAACAGATAGACAGACACAGACACGCACACAGACACACACAGGCACACATACACACAAGACAGACACGCACACAGGCACAGACAGACACACAAACACATTTTGTTAGTGTGGTCATTGTTTATATCAGGGTCAAATGGTCTTGATAAACCGAGTCAACTAAAAAAAAAAGATTTCCCCCCGAAATGTTGTTCCTCTCTCTCTCTCTTCTCTCTCTCTCTCATCTCTCTCTCTCTCTCTCTCTCTCTCTCTCTCTCACACACACACACACACACACACACACACACACACAAATCGTTCGCAACACCTTTAGTGCAATCCCATGCCATAAAAAAAGCCAAGGCGCAAAACAAAACAAACAAACCAAAAAAAGATCGACTTGGCTCGATAACTTCATTATTTAAGAAACAAAGAAAAAAAAAAAAACAACACACAAACATCATAACTTTAAAAAGAAAAAGTTAGTATGACTCAAGGCGAAGTTCCCATACATCTAACGCCCCCCCCTCCCCTCTCTCTTTTCACAATACCTCCCTCCCCCCCCCCATCCATATCTCTCTCTTTCTCTCCACACACACACAACATACACACACACACACACACACACACGTAAACACACACACACGTACACACACACACACACACACACACACACACACGTACACACACACATACACACACACACACACACACACACACACACACACACACACACACACACACACACATACACACACACACGAACTATCGAACGTTTGTGTACTACACGACACTCCACGTTCCATCGTGGGAAAAGCAACCCAGTTGGAAGGCTTTCCACCAAGCTGTTGAGGGATTGAGGAGACTAGGGGAGGAGATTGGGGGGGGGGGGAAGGTGGGGGGGGGGGAGGGAATGGGGGTTGTGCAGTACGGGTAATCTACACAACCACGCGAAGTGCTTGCATTTCACATACAATAATAATCTACCCAGACGCAAGACAATACGCACGTCTGCAAAAGTTTGTAGCTGTTGCTGT
>CM060320.1:21696476-21701476 GCA_030674155.1 Stramonita haemastoma
GCCTGGTTCAGGCTGCTGTCTAGTATAGTAGCCTATAGGCTGTGTGTGTGTGATGAGAACTTTCACTGGGCTAGAAGGGTTTGTAGGGGCTGCAATACAGGAGAAGGGGGAAAGAGTGAGAGAGAAGAGAAAACAAGACATAAAAGGATATAGATAGATAGATAGATAGATAAAAAATAGATAAGATAGATAGATAGATAGAGAGAGAGAGAGAGAGAGAGATAGAGAGATAGATAGATAGATATAGATAGATAGATAGATAGATAGATAGATAGACGGACAGATAGAAAGACAGACAGAGAGGCACCTGCACGTATGTGTGTGTGTGTGTGTGTGTGTGTGTGTGTGTGTGAGCGCGCGCATGGGTGTGCATGCGTGCGCGTATGCGTCTGTGCTTGCGCTCGTATTTATGTGTGTATGTACGTGTGTGTGGTATATACATATGTGTGTGTGCGCGCGCGCGCACGCGCGCGTGTGCTCAAGCCAACCAACCCACTAACCATACAAACATGGAAAAGAAGAACATAACTGCGTAAAAAAGCACCACACTACACTAAACTACACTAGCCTACATATATATACTAGCTGACAAAAGTGAATGGTTTCCACCTCAAAAGAAAAAAACCAAAAACAATTATTTCTTCTTTCTCTCTCTCCATCTGCATTCATACAGACGTACAGCACAGTACAGCACAGTACGCACAGACAGCACAGCACTGTACGGTACGGCACGGCACCACACGGCACCTTAAAGTTCGCTTCATTGCTCTTCGTCTAGACAAGACGCGGCCAGTACAGTACTGTATAGCACAGAACAGAGGGATGCTTGCCTGCCAGTGGCCTGGCAACACAACATACACTTCTTTTACTACCACTGCTGGTCTCTCATCCCACCACCACCACCCCTATCCTTTCTACCCACCCCATCCACCCGTCCCTTCTCCTCCAACCTTTCCAATCTCTCCCCCTCTCCCACCCCTTCCCCAACCTCCTTACACCCTCCTATCCCTCTCCGCTCTTTTCTTTTATGAGGTTCCAATACTTTGGGTTTTCCTACTGTACACCCCCCTCCATATCCTCTCATCTCTCTCTCTCCTCTCTCTCTCTCTCTCTCTCTCTCTCTCTCTCTCTGGCTTCCTGTCTCTGGTTCAATATATATTGGGGGAAGAAAAAAAATACAATAGCTTCTAGCTCAAGATAGGGTGATTTGCAACAACTACAAAAACCATAGAAACAAAACTTTTCAGATCTTCATAGTTTCCTTCCTGCTGGTGCTTAGCTCTTCAAGCTTAAAGTCATGATGCATGCGTGCGTGCGCAACACACAGACAGAAACACACAGACAGACAGAAACACACAGACAGACAGACAGACAGACAGAACACACACACACACACACACACACAAACACACACACTCCAACCGACAACAAACTCAAACAAACCACCACCACAACCACCACCACCACCCCAAAACCCCCCCCCCCAAAAAAAAAAAACCCCAACCAAACTCCCCTCCCCTGACATCTTCACAAACAACAAACTCGATAGAGATCTGTGCAAGTGCAGGTCCGAGCAATTTTCCAAAGATTAACTGCTTGTCAGGGCTTGAAATGGCGACACGCACCACCCGATAATCCACTTCATTTGCCCTGTCCACCCCTCTGCCCCTGCCTCTATCTGTCTATCTTCTTTCTCCCTTATTAATTTACTGAGCTGTCTTGTCAAGAGTCGAGTGGACACAAAAGAAGTCCAGAACCGAAAAGAGAAGGAGAGAGAGAGGTTGGGGGGGGGGGGAGATACAGACAGACAGAAAGAAAGAGAGAGGTGAGAGAGAGGTGTGAGGGGTGTGTGTTGTGTGTGTGTGTGTGTGTGTGTGTGTGTGTGTGTGTGTGTGTGTGTGTGGTGGTGAGAGAGAGAGAGAGAGAGAGAGGAGAGAGAGAGAGAGAGAGAGAGAGAGAGAGAGAGAGAGAGAAGAGACGAGACAGAGACAGACAGAGAGTACAGAGCAGAGAACAGAGACAGAAGACAGAGACAGACAGACAGACAAAGCGACAGACAAGAAGAGAGACTGACAGGCAGACAGGACCACGAAACCAAACAAAAACACTGACCCCAGTCTGAGGCCAAAAGCCACCGGTTAAATGGACACCTATACAAGCAAAGCCCTAGGAGAGAGAACGACAAAAGAAGAAGAAGAAGAGCTTTCAAGGGCAGAATTAACTAACAAAAGAGCTGTCACATGTGGGGAGGGGGAGTTAGTCCATGGGGAGAGAGAGGAGAGGGGGGAGGGGGGGGGGGGAGGGAGAGAAGGAGGGAGAAAGGAAATAATAGAAAAGGAGCTGTCAACTACACTGACCAAGGACCATCAAGGAAAACTACAGAGCTAGCTCTCTCTCTCTTCTCTCTCTCTCTCTCTCTCCTCTCTTCTTGTCTCTTCGTTGTGTCTTCTGCTCTGCTGTGTTGCTGTGTGTTGTCTGTTCGTGTGTATGTTATGTGTTCTTGTGTCTCTTCGTTCTCTCTCTCTCTCTCTCCCTCCCTCCCTCTCCTCTACTCCCCCAAAATTGTAGGTGAACACCGATTTTCCCCCAAAGGACCCCTCACAACTCATCGATAACAGCAAGAACAAACAAAAAAAAAATTTTTTTTTAAAGGACACCAGCTTCCAATCCAATCATGTTGCGTTATAGCCCCGCAAACCACACAGGCCATTTATTATCGGGGCTGTCACCTCGTCAAATTTAACACTGAGAATTAAAACTGTGCAACTATATATAATACAGATTAAAATGGGCACCAGCTTTCTTTTACTACCACTGCTGGCTGGTCTCTCATCCCAACCCTTAGCTTATTCAATGTACCATCTGGAAATAAAAGTTTGATGACTATCTTGACTAACTAAACCACCGCTTACTCTGCTGCCATCTGACAACAACAACAACAAAACAAACAACAGCACAGCCTTGGCACAGTCTACATACATGTGGGTGAACTGCCTCCTGCATTCTGTGTACAGCTCTATACTACAGCCCTATTCCACAGCAGCATCCTCCTCCCTCCCCCCTCCCCCCCCCTCAACACCCCCCTCATTAATCCATTTTAGCTGCAGGCCTAGCCTGTCTTATGTACATCGTTCCACACTGCATACATACCCCATTCTTAAGCGTAAACCTCATTCCTTAGAACGCCAGTCTTCTTCTGCCTTCACGAGGCCATTTATCTCATTCCAATAAAATTGGCAGTCTCCCTCTCCCCCCCTGCCCAAATATCCGTACTGAACACCGAGCTTATTATACATAAATGTCATGTCTACTTTACGTGATTATTTAACCTCTACTTTAAATCCTAGGGATTGGATAAAAACCAGAAACAGGAAGGATTTATTTATTTATTGATTATATTTTTTCGAGATAATGAATATATAACACGCATGTGCTTTTTTTTACATCTAGTCCCCGTGGTATGCAGTTTGTCAAATTTTTTTTCATCCGTTCCCATCGGCACTCAAATGGCAGGCGAAATGAACAGAAAGCAAGAATACTAGACAAGAAGGGGAGTGGCAGGAATGAAAGGAAGAAGCAGAAACAAAGAGAGGGATAGAAAAGAGGGATTTCCAGAAGGTGGGGGATGCATTTTCGCTCATATATGACAGACAACTCAAGTTGCTGTCCGAGCGTTCAACAAAGAGAATGTCTATAGCCTACTGACTATGAACGCCATATTAAGAGAGCTGCCAACACTCACTCCATGGCTAAGACTTACTACACCTACACACACACACACAACACACACACACACACACAACACACACACCACACACACACACACACACACACACACACACACACACACACAACACACATTTCAAGGCCTACCAAGCATTACTCCCCTCTTCCAAGGCTTACAAGATTTACTCACAAAAGACTTACATACCAAACCTCACACACGCATTCCAAACTTACCCACCCAAAGATTACGCGCGCATTCCAAATGCATACACGCTCATCATACCTTAATTTACCTAACTTGTTCAAACTGCCATACATACACTTGTTCCAATGGCATACAGAATTCCAAAGGCTACATCAACATCATTCACACCTGTGTAGGAATGGCAACAAAGGGAATGGTTCTGACACAAAGGTAAAACAGTGGTCGTCATCAGAGACCTCAGCTTCTCTAGGGGCCAGCATTGACGCCATCTCCTCTCCCTCGCTGCTTTACCTTCCCTGACCCCTAAAGACTAGGAAGAAACCCATTTACAGTTGGGTGAACTGGGGGACTGTACTGAAGCCAAAGGCACACGGGGACTAGATTGTAAAAAAAAAACACCCACACGAAGCTTATTCCTTAATCCTTGAAGATAAAAAAAGAATAATAAAGAATATATTATATCTCACCCCCCCTGATCGTAACATTTCATATATTTATTATTCCAAGCCTTACAAATTACGTTTTGACATGCTGTAAGGTAAGGTATAGGTAGGAAGGTAGGAAGGTATGCTTAGGTGGGTAGGTGGATACTTGGGGATGTAGGTAATGCTAGGAATGAAGGGAGGTAGGTAGGTAGGTATAGTAGGTAGGTGATAGGTAGTTGGTGGAGTAGGAGGTAGATAGGTAGGTAGATAGGTAGGTAGGTTAGGTAGGTAGGCAGTAGATAGGTAGGTAGGTAGGTAGGTAGGAGGTAGGTAGATCGTTGGTAGGTAGATGGGTAGGTTGGTTGGTAGGTACGTAGGAAGGTACAGTAGACCGGCCGGGGTAGAAAGGGGGGGGGGAGCTCTGACCGCTACCCGTGTTGATGTTGTGACAGGTATTTTACCCCCTTCAACCTCTCGACACAACACAAAGCCCTCTCCCAACCCGTCTAAAGCAGCGTCAAATGTCACACAACATACACATCACCTTCACCACACACCACTACACGAGTACCAGACATACCTGTAGCAGTACCCTTGCCCTGACATTGCCTTCTTTAGTCTGTAATGATGTAGTACTGTTCCTA
>CM060320.1:21706240-21708740 GCA_030674155.1 Stramonita haemastoma
GGTATAATAATGGAGTGAGTGGCTGGTTTGGGGGTGGGAGGGGGGAGCGCGCGGCACGCATGCACGCACACACAAACACGCGCGCGCGCGGGGTTAAATTTGCAGGACCCCCCCCCCCCCCCCCCCCCCCTACCCCCCACCCCATTAAAAAAGGAAGGGACATTGCTTTGTCGCACGCCAAATCGACAACACACACACACAGAAAAAAACAACTGCACCCTTACATTTTAGTTCGTTCCAAGCTTTCACCCCCCACCCCCACCCTGACCCCTCCATCCCCCCTTCTTCCCATCCCACCCCCTTCCATCTTCTTTCCTCTCCCTCCCAAAAGGCTATGATAAAGTTTGAATGAATCGACAAAACGCGACACAGCACACAGATTCTGACATCTTTGGGTGCACCCTCATGTCTCCCCCTCCCCCCCCCCCCCCTCCTCCCCCCTCCTCCGTACCTTTCTATTCTTCTGTTCTCCTCTGAAATGTCGTTGCCATCGTTTCTTTAGAGGTCGATGCGTGCACAATATCTGACAGTCTATGCTATCACAATGTAATAAACGGGGGACGAGATAGCCTAGTGGTTAAACGTTGCACTCGTGATCTGCTAACCCAGGTTCCAATCTCATTGAAAGGGATTTTTCCTCTGGAGTTAACATCAGTGGTGACTCGACTCCACTCCCCTCTGAAGTCCTATGGACGAGACTATAAACCGAGATCCCGTGTGCGAACGCGCGCAGAACATCTTGCGCGCACGTTAAAACCCGTTCCGCTTTTCGAAAGAGTAGGCCATTGTGTGCCGGTGGGAACGGACGCCAAAATTAAAAAAAAAAAAACTGCATACACACGAGGACTCTGTGTGTGTGTGTGTGTGTATGTGTGTTTGCACGCGCGTGTGTTTGTGTGTGCACGCGCACGCACGCCATGTGTACGTGTGTGTGTGTGTGTCTGCGCGCGCGCGCGCGCGCGCGTGTGTGTGTACGTGCGAGTATGTGTGTGTGTTACGTGCGCGCGCGCGCGCGCGACCACTTATGCATGCATGAATGCATGCACACACACCCGGTTTTTTTTGCCAGGGTTTTTTTTCCACGCACGTTGCTTTTTTTTGTAGTCTATGTGTGTTTTTCTCCTGGCCAGAAGAGGGATAGGGAGACGCTATATTTTCTTCACCACCTCCCCCCCCCCTTCTCAATTCAGTGGCAATTACCACTATAACATTACAAGGATAGCGGAAGGAAAACCGTCGTTACAGCAGGGCAAGCAACGCTTTTTTCCTTTTTTCGCCAAATCGCCCAGTCGTGCTCGCTCTCTCTCTCTCTCTCCCTCTCTCTCTCTCTCCGTCTGTCTCTGTCTCTGTCTCTGTCTCTCTCTCTCTCTCCCTCCACTCCAAAGCTTTGCCTAGCAGCGATACTAAAACTCTTGGCGTGATTGATCACGAGTCACGCCGTGGAATAGCCTAGCCCTGGCTCCCCAAATCCCATCCCCATCATGTCCCTCCCTCCCTCCCTCCCCAATAACTCAGCCCTTCACACTCTTTCACCCGCAATCCAACACTCTTTCTCTCTCTTGTGCTCTCTATACTACTAGAGAGAGAGAAGAGAAAGAGGGAGAGGTGGGGGCATAGCAACCGTTTTTTGTGGTTTTTTCCCCAGTCCCTTCTGCTTATACCGCTGCGATTTCCATGGCTAGTTGATGGTTTTGGTTTTGTTCAATTTCATGTTATCCACCCCCGGGATAGGGAGAGGGGGTGTTCTTGAAAAACATCTTGGATCTTGAAATTGCTTTTTTTTCTTCTTGAAATTGCTTTTTTTTTCTTCTTGAAATTGCTTTGCTTACGTTCGTTTTGTCTTCCTTACACAAAACACGCGACTACAAGAATACACGGACACGTGCGTGGGTGCATATCGTGCGTAGATGTTTAATTACGTTGCTATCCTTAACCCATCCCTATCTCTTCGCACCCCGCCCCCTTCCCTCCAAAACAACATCAAAAATAATAACTCACACATAACACATGATACAAAATAATAGGCACAGATGAACACACATTACTATCTACGGTATACACAGAGAACATTAAAACGACATCACCGACTAGAATGTAAAACATGAATGCTATAAAAAAAATTATCTACCTCCTCTCTCTCTCTCTCAATGTAAAATATGAATGCTAAAAATTTTTCTCTCTCTCTCTCACACACACACAACAGCATCTCTCTCCCTCACCATCTCCCTCTCAAGCACACACACACATCACCATTACCACCCACCCCCACCACACACACCACCACCACCCCCACCCCCAAAAAACACACAACCACACTCACCCCCCCCCCACCCACCCCCACCCACCCCCCCACCTCACCCCCCCCCCACCAACCTCCCCCCACCACCCCACAACCAACACCCCCCCCACCAACCTCCCCCCACCCCCCCCCACAACCCCCACCCACCACCAACCCCCTCCCCCCACAACCCCCAACCCCCCACACCACCAACCCCCCTCC
>CM060320.1:21713740-21716803 GCA_030674155.1 Stramonita haemastoma
AGAGAGAGAGAGAGAGAATGGTTTGTGGTGAATTAGCTTCATTGCTTTGTAGTGATACGACTAATTCTCTCTCTGTATCTGTCTCTGTCTCTCTCTCCCCCAATACAATGCAAGGAAGGTAATTCACCATAAACCAAACACACACACACACACACACACACACACACACACACACACACACACACACACACACGCTCACACACTACTTCCGTACCAAACAGCAAATTGTGAAATACTCCTCTGTGTGTGTGTGTGTGTGTGTGTGTGTGTGTGTGTGTGTGTGTGTGTGTGTGTGTGTGTGTGTGTGTGTGTGTGTGTGTGTTGTGTGCGCGCGCAAGTGTGAGTGCGTGCTCGCGCACGTGTGTGTATGTATGAGTATATATATGTGTGTATGCATGTATTGTATCGATGTAGGTAGCTATGTATGTCTGCGTGTGTCCATGTATATGCATGCGCGCACGCGCGCGAATGCGCACAGGGTGGGCAAACAATCACACGCGCCTTGTCTGTACCCTTCTGTTCGCATGCTATAATGTGTTAAGTGTGTACGGAAGAGTGCAGACACGTGCGGTAAACTGACAAGAGAATGAACCGATTGTTCGCGTCAAAATTTCGTCAGAGCGTTGGTGAGTTGGGTTTTTTTTTTGTTGTTGGTTGTTTACCTCTTACTGACACACAGGAAACATCTTTCAGCCACGAGGTTGAACCCCCCCCCTCCCCACCCCTCCGTTCCTCGAGTGCCCCCCTCCCCCCCCCCCCCCCCCCCCCCCCCCCCCCCTGACACTTGCGACTCCCACTTCCCCATTCTGTTTCTAACCGTGTTTTCTTCCTCTTTCTGCCTGCCAGTGATACCATACTATCCCCAGTGGCATTTTGTTCACAGCGAGTTAAAAAGAAAAGGAAAGGTAAAAGGAAAAAAAAAGATATCAAACATTAAAAATAACCCCGAAACAATACAAAACCATTTAATACAAAGAAAGCGAAATACAAAACCATCATAAAGAAAACAACCTAACCTAACAACCAAAAAAAACACACAACACACGCATGCACACACGCACGCGCGCACAACACACATGTATATATGTGTACACACACACACACACACACACACACACACACACACACACACACAGACAAAAGGAAAGAGGGGGTGAGTGAGTGAGTGAGAAACATTAACAATGCTAACATAATTATAACAAATGCTAATGACACTAATATACCTCGGAAAGAGGGCTTAGGTATCAGAGTGATAGATAGCTTCAAATATGACCTCGAGGTAGAAAGAGGGGGGGGGGGGGGGAGAGGGGAGGCATGAAAATGGAAGAAATCAATCTTTAAAGAGGAACAGGAAAAAAATCAGCAACCCATTGCCCTAGTTTTCTCTTTCAATTCAGGTCATTGCGGAAGGGGAAGAAGGGGGTGGGTGAAGGCGAGAGGTGAGAAGAAAGAGGAAGGAGGGAGAGAGAGAAAAAAAAGGTTGTTTATCGATGAATGGAGAGAGAGAGAGAGAGAGAGAGAGAGAGAGAGAGGAGAGAGAGAGAGAGAGAGAGAGAGAGAGAGAGAGAGGAGGAGAGGAGAGAGAGGAGAGAGACGGCGCGTGCACTTCCTTCCTCAATCAACCACACACCAGGATACCCACACCAGAAAAAAAAGCAAAAGAAGTTGATAAAAGACAACCCCCCCCCCCGGCCCCCAAAAAAAAAAGAGAAAAAAGTTTACAAATTAGATTTTGACAGTTTTTGTTAACAGATAGACAGTCACTGCAGAGGACAGGCACACAGCTAAGACGAATATGACGTAAGGGTTACGAGGGGAAAAATGTTTCTTTAAAAATCTTGTCAAAAGTCACTTTCTCACTATGATAATAATTTATACAAAATAAATCAGTGTTCAGTCAGCTGTACTGCAGCCTACTGGCCCTGCTGGCTTGTGGGAAGCAAGCAGCCTGCTCCCGGGATTGCTCTCTCTCTCTCTCTCTCTCTCTCTCTCTTCTCTCTCTCTCTCTCTCTCTCTCTCTCTCTCTCTCCCAAGTCTCCTGTTGTTATCAAAATAATGATGTTGGCTTCCCTGCTATGTTGAGTGAGTTACAGACCTTCCACCTGTTCCACCCCCCCCCCCTCTCTCTCAGGATGCAAGTCAGCGCACGCACGCACACGCGCGCGCACGCACACACACACACGCGCGCGCGCGCGCGCACACACACACACACACACACACACTAAACATCACTAATAAGCGCGCACATCAAAATGTACGCTCACCAGCACGGCAGGCAATCATGCTCGTTTTTTCAACCATGTTTGTGCATTCTGTCTCTGTCTCTCTCTCTTCTCTATCTCTTCACTGTCTCAGTCACGCATTCTCTGTCTCCTTCTCTCTCTCTTATGCGCTCTCCCTCTCTGTCTCTCTGGATGCAAAAAAGCACACGAGTGCTTATTCATTATCCTCGAATAAAAGAATTTGCCTTCTCTCTCTCTCTTCCTCTCTCTCTCTCTCTCTCTCTCTCTCTCTCTCTCTCTCTCTCTCTCTCTCTCTTTCTCTCTCTTCCCTCCCCCCCTTTTCTCTCTCTCACACACACACACAGATTCTCATTTTCGCCTTCCTTCTATCCTATCGTCCCAACTACTACACCTCTCTGACAAGGAAGCAGCAGCAACAGCAGCAGCCAGCAATCACCGTTCAGAACCCCCCCCCCCCAAAAAAAAAAAAACAAAAAAGCCTATCAGCCACCACATAACCCAGCCATGGACATGGGCATAAGGGGCATCAGTCAATCACACCACCAGCTAGCCTATAACTATAAGATAATAACTTGTGTATAAGGAATCCTGGCAGTATAATATATACATAAGAACTCTATACTGAGCTTAGCTGATTGCCTAGGGACTGATAAGCACTGATAAAACTCTCTCTCGCCACTCTGTTTCTCTGTCTGTCTGCTGTCTGTCTGTCTGTCTACCTGTCTTTCTCTTGTCCATTTCAAGGGGTCTTGTCCCTTATACATTCGCCTTAAATGTGTGTTGTGTGTTTTGTGTGTGTGTGTGTGTGTGTGTGTGTGTG
>CM060320.1:21716903-21734403 GCA_030674155.1 Stramonita haemastoma
ACCACAAACAAAAGCCACTGTCGTGCATGTCAGCAACTTCAGCCACACACACAATCGATGGGGTGGGTTGGGGCTGGGTGGGGTGGGGACGGAATACAAGGTCCCTAGGGTGCCCCTGTCCAAAAGTCAGGTGTCTGTCCACCCAGAGCCAGTGGACAAGGCGAGACTGACCTGACAAGACGACAGTCATGGGAGCGAGCGAGAGGGGGTAAGGAGCGATGGCTAGTTGAGAGGTGTGTGTGTGTGTGTGTTGTGTGTGTGTGTGTGTGTGTGTGTGTGTGTGTGTGTGTTGTGTGTGTGTGTGTGTGTGTGTGAGAGAGAGAGAGAGGAGAGAGAGAGAGAGAGAGAGAGAGAGAGAGAGACAGACAGACAGACAGACAGACAGACAGACAGACACACAGAGAAGAGAGGGAGACAGAGACAGAGAAGGGAAACAGAGAGACAGAGGCAGAGAGTGAGAGGGGAGACAAGGAGAGAGGGAGAGACAGAGAGGGGGGTGGGAGAGGGAGAGAGACAGAGAGGGGGGTGGGAGAGGGAGAGAGACAGAGAGAGGGAAATAGAAATAGAGACAGACAGACAGACAGAGAGACAGAGACAGAGAGAGACGGAAAGACAGACAGGCAGAGAGACAGAGAGAGAGAGAGTCAGAGACAGAGACAGAGACAGAAGTACCTGCTAAAAAAAAAGTAAAACCCTCCTCCCCCCACTCCCCACCACACTTTTTCTTCCCTTGACCCTCAGTGTCGGGTATCCTGACCCCCCACCCCCAGCCCCCCTTATCTCTCACCCCCAACACCCCCCCTACCCTACTAAATTACCACCTTAACCCTCCCTTCCCCCCCTACGGGAAACTTTCAGCATCTTGCTACCCGTGGGAAGGGAAAGGCAAGCTGCATCTTTTGCATCTATTGTGTGATTCGCAGACAATAGGCAGGCAACAGACTGGGGGAAAGAGAAAACGCCTGTTGAGTGTGTTTCTGTCTGTGTTGTGTGTGTCTTTGGTCTGTGTGTGTGTGTTAGGGTAATTTTTGTGTGTGTGTGTGTGTGTGTGTGTGTGTGTGTGTGTGTGTGTGTGTGTGTGTGTGTGTGTGTAGTGTGTGTGTAGTGTGTGTGTGTAGAGTGTGTGTGTGTGTGTAGAGTGTGTGTGTGTGTAGGAGTGTGTGTGGTGTGTAGAGAGGTGTGTGTGTGTGTGTGTGTGTGTGTGAGTGTGTGTGTGTGGTGTGTGTGTGTGTGTGTGTGTGTGTGTGTGTGTGTGTGTTGTGTGTGTGTGTGTGTGCTTGAGAGAGAGAGACAGACAGACAGACAGAGAGGATTATTGTTTTCAATTTAACTTCCGCTGACACAGATTTGCATATAATGCATTTACCAGTTGTCAAACTTTGCTTGTTTTTTTTTTTAAATAGTAGACTATACTTAAACCTTTCCATTCATTCATTTTCCCACACACTCCCCACACAACCTAAAGGCTAATCGGGAACACACACACACACACACACCACACACACACACGCACGCACGCACGCACGCACACACACACACACACGCACACACACACACACACACACACACACACACACGCACGCACACACACGCACGCACGCACACACACACACACACACACGCACACACACACACACACCACAACACACACACACACACACACACACACACACACACACACACACACACCGCGGGGAAAATTAACCTTACCGAAATAAAACAGTATGTACACGAAAATACTCTCGAAAAAACTGACAAGTCTGTTCAAGGGACTTTTTTTTTTTTTTAAAAGGAAAAAATCTTTTTAAAAAAGATGAAGAAAAAAAAAAAAGAAATACTCTTAACAGACTGATGATAGCTTTGTTCCGTCTTTTCAACAAGAGGGTTATTTTTTTCAAAAAAAAAGGAAAGAAATTAAGATAAAAAGAAAGAAAGAAAGAAAAATAAAAAACTGAAAAGCTGCCTAAAGGAAAACGGGGCGCATCAAGCTTGCTTTCTTTCTTTCATCGACATATATAACGTGCTTCCCACTTCTCTTCCCACGGGTCTCGTCCTCTCACTTTCTTGACTCATTTTCTTTTACTTGCATGTTGCGCTTGCTACACTGAAACTTTTGTTACACTGTTACGTGTAGGCTAGTTGTGGGAGGGGGAGAGGGGGGGAGGGGGGAGGGGGGGGAGAGGTAGTGATAGGAAGAAGAAAAAAAATGTAGTGTAGGCGTTTGGGGAGGGTGGAGAGAGAAATTCGTTGAACTGAGAGAGGAGGAGGTTGGTTGGTGGTGGTGGTGGGTTGGTGGGTGGGTGGGTGGGGAAGGGGGTGGGGGGAGGGTGTTGTGAAGAGAGATAAGTTTCTTAAAAAACAAAAACAGGAAGACCGTGCTGACTAGTATTAAAAAAAAAGAGGCACTCTCATGAACACAAGCCTCTCTCTCTCTGTCTCTTTCCCACCATCTCCCCTTCCCTCCCCTTGTCTCTGTTCTCTCTCGCCCCACCCCCCCTCTCTATTCTCCCCCCTCTCTCTCTAATGAAACATTGCTGCTTGTGTTTGAAACAATTAACTCCCCTTTCACACACCTACGCACTCTCTATCCGCGCACAAGCAAGCAAGCAAGCACACACACACACACACACACACACACACACACACACACACACACACACATGCGCTCTCTCTCTCTCTCTCTCTCTCTCTCTCTCTCTCTCTCTCTCTCTCTCTCTCTCTCTCTCCCTCTCAGCTCCCTCTTATTCCTTATCCTCGATATAAAAGAATAAATCAAATCAAATCAAATCTCTCTCTCAAATAATGAAAAGACCTCTCTCGTTGTACCTACACGAAATGATCAGTGAAGCGAAATTCCCGGTTTTTCATTTTGATCGTTTTGTGGTCACCCACACTGTTTTTAGTACACACATACATATAATAATATACACATCCATTGACTTTCAGTCTCAACCGTCTCCCGACACAGAATCGATAAACAAAATAGACACAAAACCCACCTCAACCTACTTCAAAAGTAAACCACTTCATAACCATTCGCAACTACAAACTCTCTCCACAGTTCATTGAAATAATATCCCCCCCGGAGAAAAAACAAGGTTTCACTTACAAACGAAACACAAATATCAAATCAAAAACATACCAGATCAAGTAGTCCTAGAGACTTTTTCCGCATTTCATGCTTGCACGCACGCACGCACGCAACACCGGATAAAAACCGCACCAGAAAAAGAATGCGCCAAATTGGAATACACCAGATAGGGAAACGGGCTCGCAGCAAAATAAAAAAAAAAAAGAAAAAGAAAAAAAAGCGGGTTGGTTAGTTAGCCTACAGGAGACATAAGTCTTCTCACACGCAGATGCCCGGCGCCTCCTCAAACCCCCTCATTTTTGTGTTGGCTCCAAGTCATTTTTCCCCATTATATATCTGGCTCCATAGTTTCCCCATTATATTATATCTTGTCCCCTCCCCTCCCCCTTGCCACCTCACTCCCCCCCCCCCCCCTACCCCCCCTTCACCCATTCTGACTCAAAAAACGAAGCACACTCGTGGGTCTCTCTCTCTCTCTCTCCTCTCTCTCTCTCTCCTCTCTCTCTCTCTCTCTCTCTCTCTTCTCTCTCTCACACGTAATATAAAACACAGACTACAGAGGGATTTCCTAGACAGAGGGATTCCTGTTTTCTTCCTTCAGGCCCCTGTAACAGACAGACCTCTGCTTCTTCATTCTGCCAGTCGCCTAGCCAGGCCTAGCTAGACCTAGCCTAGCGCCAGACAGTGGCGAAAGACTCGGATCTTCGGCTGGCATCTATTAATCGAGGAAGAAGCCTGCTTACTATGCTTGCTGTGCTGCCTTCATCTTTCTTCTTTGTCTTTTTTTTTTTTCTCTTTCTCCTCCTCCTCCTCCTCCTCCTTCTTCTTCTTCTTCTTCTTCTTCTTCTTCTCCTCCTTCATCATCATCATCCATCACTCATCTCTTCTTCTTCTTCTTCTTCTTCTTCATTCTTCCCCTTCTCTTCCTTCCTCTCCTCCTTTCCCCTCCTCCTCCTCTTCCTTCCTCCTCCTCCTCTTCCTTCCTCCTCCTTCCTTTTCCCCCCAACTTCTCTCTTCCTTCTCCTCCTCTCCTTCGTCTTCTTTCTCCTTCTCCTTTTTCCTCCTCTCCTCTTCCTCCCCTCCTTTCCTGTCTCGTCAGAAGTTACTGCAGTTTTGCTGCCATAATTAACAACTTTTCAGACACTTTGGGCGGCAGCAGAAGACTTTCTTTTTGTTTAGTGTGGGGGCGTTTTTGTTTTGTTTTTTGTTTTGCGACTGTAACATCCGTGGTAGAGGGTGATATGATTTATGTGTCTGACTAGACAGTGTACGCCTACACCTTTTTTCAGACAAATATTATGAGGCTTTTAGGATTAAAGAACAAAATTAGGCTTACAGTCTCTCTCTCTCTCTCTCTCTCTCTCTCTCTCTCTCTCTCTCTCTCTCTCTCTCTCTCTCCTCTCTCTCTCTCTCGTGTGTGTGTGTGTTGTGTGTTTGTGTGTGGTGCACGCACGCACGTACGTACGCACAAAAACACACACCACGCCGACATTTTGCTTTCATCAAACTGAGATCTCCATCAAACCTAACCCTCACAGACTCAAAATCTCCATCTGCACCTCATTGCAAAAGCCATCTCTCTCTCTCTCTCTCTCTCTCTCTCTCTCTCTCTCTCTCTCTCTCTCTCTTCTCTCTCTCTCTAGCTGTCTCCACCCCTTACCCTCCCTCCCTTCAACACTCAACTCCCTCATTATTCCGACTACAAAAAAATAAATCCTTGATTTTCGAGGTCGAAAATGGGGGTAAACGTACAAAAAGAAAAAAAAAAAGAGATAAAATGAATAAGCACCAAAGTTCAGGGAAAGTGGGAACACAAAGAAAAAGGGAGGGAGGGGGGAGGGGAGAGAGACAGAGACAGAAACAGATAGACAGAGACAGACAAACAGGCAGATAAACAGAGAGATAGAGAGAGAACATAGAGTCCAGAGACCGAGAGACAGACACAGACGAAGAGACAGACACAGAAAAGGATAGACGAAGAGAGAGATTCACAAACGGGCAGAAACACTCTCTGTGTGTGTGTGTGTGAGAGAGAGAGAGAGAGAGAGAGAGAGAGAGGAGAGAGAGAGAGAGAGAGAAGAGAGAAGAGAGAGAGAAGAGAGACAGACAGACAGACAGACAGACAGACAGACAGACAGACAGACAGAGACAGACACAGAGACAGAAAGACAGTGAGACAGACAGAGAGAAATTAAGCTGCCTACTGACATAGACTAAAGAGTCAAGACAGACATCGACCATAGACAGACAGACAGACAGAGACAGACACACACAGACACATAGGATGAGAGCGCACAGACAGCTATACTAGCGGAGACAGCTCAGGCAAGCAAGGTTAGAGACGGAGGAGGAGGAGGAGGAGCAGGAAGGGGAGGAAAGGGGGAGGGGGGGTCGACAGGTGTGCGAGGGACAAAAGCCTGAGCCCCTTCTATTCACCCCTCCACTTCTCTGGGGTTGAAGGCAGAGAGAGAGAGAGAGAGAGAGAGAGAGAGAGAGAGAGAGAGAGAGAGAGAGAGAGGAGAGAGAGAGAGAGAGAGATGAGAGAGAGAGAGAGACGCCACCCATTCAGGTTGACCTTGAACGGTAGAGGAGGGGGGAGCGAGGAAGGGAGAAGAGGGGAGGGAGGGAGGGAGTGATGGAGGGTGCCTTCAACAGGTAGAAGGCTCAATTCTCTGATTTCCATCCTGTCCCAGTGTCTCGTCTTCCCTCCTCCTCACCTACCTACCCACCCACCCAACCCCTCCCCCTTCCTCCTCCTCTTGCTCCACCCCCTCCCTCCCTCCCTTCCCCCATGCATCCCTACCCTGTAGCCCGTCAAACCCCACCACTCCCAGGTTGCAGTTGCTACTCTTACCCAAAACATGAACTGAAAGAACAATTATCACCACCACCACCCCTCCTATCCAACCAACCACCCCTCCAAACAACCCCCAACACACACACACACGAAAAATATCACACGTTAAACATCTTTGGACAAAACTGTGCTTTCTGGACCCGGACTGATGCGATTTAACAAAACAAAAAGGAACAATGCCGAATTAAAAGAGTTTTTTTTTTGGGGGTCTGTGCAGTCACGAGAGAGAGAGAGAGAGGAGAGAATGAGAGGGAGAGAGAGAGAGAGAGAGAGAGAGAGAGAGAGAGGAGAGAGAAGAGAGAGAGAGAGAGAGAGAGAGAGAGAGAGAGTGGGTGGAGAGAGAGAGACACAGAGAGGACACAGAGAGAGACAGACACAGTCACACAGAGACAGACACACACACAGACAGAAACACAGAAGAGAAGAGCACCGTGCACGCAGTGTGTGGGAATGTGGCCTCTAGAATGAAAATGGGCTGGAGGGGGAGGAGGGGTGGGGGGGGGGCGAGTTCGTTCTTCTTTGAATATTTCAGACAATAAACGCTCCACCCTTCTTCACTGCCTCCTCTCAACACACACACACAATGGCCCCCACACCTCTGCCTGGCTACTTTGGGGAGGAGGAGAAGGAAGGAAGAGAGAAGAGGAGGAGAGGAGGATGACGCGATGATGGGACATCATGATGGGACAGGATGGAGGAATGGAGGGAAAGGAGGGTATGGGTGGTGGGGTGGTGGTAGTGATGATGGGACAGAGGTACAAGAGAAGGGGGGGGGGGGAGAAAGAAGAAAGATGAGGTGGTGAGAAGACATTGAAAAGAGTGGTGGTGCCACTCTTGAATATTAAAAGATTTGCGTCCATTCTCTGTCATGTCTGTCTGTCATGTCTGTTGTCTGTCAGTCAGTGTATCTCTGTCTCTTGTCTCTCTCTCTACAGATTAGACAGTTCTTCTCTCTCTCTCTCTCTCCTCTCTCCTCTCTCTCTCTCTCTCTCTCTCTCCTCTCTCACACACACACACACACACACACACACAACACACACACACACACCACACACACACACACACACACACACACACACACACACACAGATTAAGCTGACAACCACTTCGCACTCTTAGCGTTGAATTCCACTGGTTCCCCCAAACTATATCGTTATTCATTTCCAAGTCAAGCAGCTCCTTTCAAAAGCCATGAAAACCGCTATCTCAGCTCAAAGGAAAGGCTATCAGAGTTGAGAAACAGTAGCCAAGAGCTCCAGATAATGGCTTCACGAGGCCAAATGATTCATCACCATCATCATCATCAGTATCATCGTAACGCCGGCGCACTGTGCAAGACACGAATGCTCAGAATACCAGAATGTTGCAGGCATTACTACACTGTTAAAACGTAAAAGGTTTGTCAAGACACCTCTTGTTTGCCTGCTCAGCTAAATTAATACCCCACGCACGCACACGCATAGACACAAACACAGACGCAGACACGGACACACACACCACAGCACACACACACACACACACACACACACACACAACACACACACACACACACACACACACACACACACACACACACACCACCACCACACACGACACACACACACACACACACTGACAAACCCACGGACACACAAACACACACACACACACACACACACGACACACACACACCTTGTCCGTTATCAAGTGGAGAATGTAGTCACCTCATCCATCTCCAAAGCTTACCCAGGGGCATGACCATCCTCCTCTCACAGATAGATAACGGGGGGAGAGGGGGGGAGGACAGAAGGTGCTAACACCACCCACCCCCATCACTAACTACACTACCACAGCCTAGCTTAGTCTAGTCTCCTCTGGCCAGCGCTTGCTTGCTGGAACGGCAAGAGTTTGAAGGACGCAGACAAGCAGACGACTCTCAAACCGGCAAGTATTAGAGAGATTCCTATCCTAGCAGACCTCAGCCCCCCCCCCCTACCCCCCCAGCCCCCATACCTGCAATTCCCCCCCCCCCCCCCCCCCCGCCCCTCTAACCACCACCTTTGCAAACGCTGTCAGCCAGCCCCCCCTCCCTCCTTCCCCCTTCTCCCACCCACCCCCTCCCCATGATAGATGCAAGATTGGCACAACAAAAGCTTGCAGACAGAGGCCGCAAGCCCTGGGAGGGAAGGAGGGACTGGGGAAGGGTAGGTACCCCGTTATTTGGCCAGCGACTTGGCGCTTATAGGGGTGGGGCCGGGCGAAAGCGATATTAAATTAAACATAGGGGCGGGTGGGTTTGGCCATATCTTTTTTCCTAGTATAGCTAGCGCCTGCGATATGAACTGCTTGCTATAACTATACCAGCCATCCTCACCTCACAGTTATCGCTGTCTCCTCCTCCTCCTCCCCTCCCTATTGCTGGGTTTTTAGCCTGGATGAGGAGGCAGACGAGTGGGAGGGGGGAGGGGATTGATGTTGCGCGGTCAGTGACTTGTTGTGTGCTGCCACTGTGTCTGGAGAATGGATGAATGGATGGTGGATAGATGAGGGTACGTGAGAAGATGTCCATGGTGGTGAATTTCAAGTAAAGAATAAGAAAGTAAGGAGGAAAATTTTGGAGGGGACATCTGGAAATCTTTACAACCTTAATTATACTACACTTTGCAGCCAATCTCCCCTTCCTGTAATTCAATCTGTAGATGAAACTAAAGTACATTTACATTGAGTACTTTATTAGACAAAATCTGCTACTCTTTAATATTAATTAACCCAAAAGAATGAGAAAATAGAAACTGTTCTCCGGGTTTGTAAAACAATTCAACAGCACATATGCCCACATGAACTCTATCCCACTCTCAGACACCCAGACATCGTGGCCCAGCCCAGTACAACTCCAGCAGGGGGTGGGGGGAGGGGACCAGCAGGGTCACCCAGACAGACTGCAGACTTGGCCATTCAGACCGGAGTAAAACCTTTAGCAGAGCCAGAAGAAGAAGAATAAAAGGAGGGGAAGAAAGAAAGAAAAGAAATTGCAAAAAAAGAAGAGGAAGGAGGAAGAAGAAAATAAGAAGAAAGACAGAAAAAAGGAAAAAGAAGAAGAAAAAGAAAAGAACAAGAACCATATTAACCCAAAAAAATGAAGAAACGGTAAACCACAACGGTAAGGCATGCACCATCCATCCATCCATCCATCCATACACTGGACTTGACAATACTAGCATGCCAAGATCAGTTTTGGAGGATGGGGTACTGGAGTGCAAAGATAGGAGACAATGATAACCTCCTGACAACCTTTCCAAATGGACCACGGACGGACGGACGGACAAAAACAACCATCCCGAAACAACCGCAAATCGAGAGAAAGTTGAACAGCTTGCCTGTCATCATGACATACTTCTACAGACAGCAGCCCTGCTCCCCCCAAAAAAAAGCCAAGGTAAAGAATCGACCAGCCTGACGCTGAGGGTGATCCCCCAGTGCAAGAATGTGCACTTCGTGGCAAGGGATAGAGATCTACCAGTACAAAACAAGGATAGATCTTCTAGTACAAAACAAGGGATAGATCTTCTAGTACAAAACAAGGGATAGATAGATTTACGAGTACAAAACAGCCACCACCACTGACTTGCACTACTGCCACCACTTACACCCCGTCACCTTTCCTACACTGAGGCTGCCCTCAGTGCGAACTGAGGGATGGAATGTCGTTCAGCATCGAACTCGGCCAGGATCTGACGGCCACTGAGGGCATGGGATAGAGTCCCTCACTCTCTCACTCACTTACTCACTCCCTCAGGTGTCCCTGTGTGTGCTGGGGAGTTTCTTTTCTTTCTTTCTTTTTTTTTTGTACCTGGAGTTCACACCTGGTTTATGATGCCATTCCCCAGGAGTGAATCCTTGGCAGAAGCCAATCCTTTGAGGCCAGGGTCTTCCGAGCGCATTGTAATTATCTTGCCCACACCTTACTGTCGTAACAACACACACGTTACACATCCACTTTAACAGAGTAACAAACAGCTTTTTACATTTCTTTTTCGTTCCTCATATAGAGCGCTGAGATTCACCGACGGTGAATTTTTTTTTAATTCTACTGGGTTTTTTTTTTACAAGGTAGCCGCATTCCAACTTCGGGGAATGAACAACTATAGTTGGGGGGTACACAGGCCATACAAACACACCTAGCATGCAATTTGTAGCACGTGCTCCACCAGGTTTCACTTGTTCCAGTCTAAACATGACATAATTCTGGCCATACCTAGATATTTCAACTTTAAAAGCCCTCTAACACCCCCCCCCCCCCCCCCCCCACACACACACACAACATTTCCCCCTATCATTTTTATTCTTTATTCTCGGGGATGGGGGGGGGGGGGGGAGAAGTGGGGCCAATAGGGGTTAAAAACTCATGAGTCATAAAATAAAGATTACGGATCATACGATTTTTCCAACAACAACAAAAGAAAGGAAAAGATGCAGCTGCTTCAAATTCTATTTTTAAAAAAAGTAAAAAAAAAGTAAATAAAAACACCCAGAACACTGCTGAACGATGCAGACGTTTCTTAGGTATGTGCGTTGTGTGTGTGTGTGTGTGTGTGTTGGTGTGTGTGTGTGTGTGTGTGTGTGTGTGTGTGTGTGTGTATGTGTGTGTACTCCTAAAAAAAAACAACAACACCCAAACAACCTTACCCTCTCTCTTTGTCGCATCGAGGTCGTCGTTTCTCTAGCCAACATCCAGAAAAAAAAGGGCCTGACAAGCCATTGGCCAACCAACCGCTTCACAATGCATCAGGTTGCACCTGCCTCTCTCTCTCTCTCTCTCTTCTCCCCCACCCCTTCTCTCTCTCTCTCCCTCTCTCTCTCTCTCTCCCCCTCCCTATCTCTCTCTCTAAACTCCTTATCCGCCCGTCTGCCACACACAGGCTGATAAAATAAAATAGTGTGCAAACTGCACGAAACACACGCGCGGAAGGTCAACACCTCTCCGCGATCTGTGTCACCATGTCCACTTTGCGCACGAGTGATGAAAAAACATATCGGGGGGGTGGGGGGGGTGGGGAGAAATGTCTTTGTTCGTGCATCACGTGCACAATGTTTTGTGAGAAATAGAGAGGGGGGGGAGAGAGAGAGAGAGAGAGAGAGAGAGAGAGAGAGAGAGAGAGAGAGAGAGAGAGAGAGAGAGAGAGAACAGACAGACAGACAGACAGACAGAGATAGATAGAGAGAGAGAAAGAAGAGACAGACAGACAGACACAGAGAGAGACAGACAGACAGACAGAGAAAGAGAGACAGAGACAGAGACAGAGAGGAAGAGGAGGCTTTTAAAGTACTTTGCTTTTACTTATTTTCCTACTTAACATGTGCTTTTAAACTATGCAATCCAATCCTCTCACTATTGTTTAATCATGCATAGCCCCTCCGACCACAAGAGGCTATTATATTTATAAATATCGGGGCTGTCCCATTAGTGTGCTAGAAGTTAACTGTAATTACACAATGTTCCTTTCTTTCTTTCTTCTGTGTTTCCTGACCACGCTAAATTCTCCAATGGGAGTCTTGAGTGACGAAGATTGCAATGTGCCCCAGCTCTCTCTCTCTCCCTCCTCAACCCACCATACATACCGATATTAACTGAGCACGGCAATTTCTGACAGTGATACACTTTGTGAATGTTTGAGAAAATACTTTTTTTTAAAGTTTTTCACGCGTACCATCTCAAAGAAACGTCAACGCCTTCTTGAGTTAAAGGCTACGGAGTTCAGAGGCTAGACACTTCACCGGCTGGCTAGACACTTCACAGGCTGGCTAGACCGTTTACAGGCTAGACAGTTCACAGGCTAGACGAACAATTCACAGGCTAGTCAGTTCACAGGCTGGTTAGAGCTAAACAGTTCACAGGCTGGCTAGACAGTTCACAGGCTGGCTAAACAGTTCACAGGCTAGACACACAATTCACAGGCTAGGACAGTTCACAGGCTAGACAGTTCACAGGCTGGCTAGACAGTTCACAGGCTGGCTAAACAGTTCACAGGCTAACACACAATTCACAGGCTAGGACAGTTCACAGGCTAGACAGTTCACAGGCTGGCTAGACAGTTCACAGCTAGGCAGTTCACAGGCTAGACAGAGTTCACAGGCTAGACAGAGTTCACAGGCTAGACAAGAGTATACCGCGCAACACTGCCAGGGTCAATATTTTTTCTTTTATCAAACTATAAGGATGATCAGTTTTAACAGATGGAGAAACAGACAGACAGAGACAAACAAGGACAGACAGACAGTCAAGAGAAAGTACAGTCATTGAAAATAGGAGTTTAAAAAAAAGAAAGAAAAAGGAAGGCAAGAGACCTTGAAGGCACAATCACACACACCACACCACACGCCCCAGCAACCCCCCCCCCACCCCCTTCCTCCTCCATATTCTTCCCTTCCACCTTTAACACAGCGACAGATGTTCGGACTGGTTTAGGTTTAAAAAAAAAATGAGAGGGAGGGGAGGGGGGGTAATCTAAAAAGCGGGAGGGTGGGTAGGAGTGTCTGTGTTGTCTGTCTGCGTCTGTGTCTGTGTCCCCCCAAATTTTTTTTTTTTAAAGAAAGAAAGAAAAAATCCCACACAGCATGACCCCAATACTGTGCAGTTATTCTTGAATGGGGAATCTGTTGACTACACTTCACTATGCTACTCTACACTACACTACTCTAAGCTGCATCTCACTCCTTTATGCTGCTCAGCACTCCAATGCACTGCACTGCACTGCATACACACTCACAAACACACATACAGACACGCGCGCGCGCGCGTGCGTTTATACACACACATACACATTACACTACACTGCTACCACTATCATACGTCATACTACTTTTCTTTTTCATTGTGTGTGTGTGTGTGTGTGTGTGTGTGTGTGTGTGTGTGTGTGTGTGTGTGTGTGTGTCTGTATCTGTGTCTGTATCTCTGTGTGTTTCTGTGTGTGTGTGTGTGTGTGCGTGTGTGTGTGTGTGTTGTGTGTGTGTGTGTGTGTGTGTGTGTGTGTGTGTGTGTGTGTGTGTGTGTCTTCTGTGTGCGTCTGTAAGTATGTGTGCGTGTGCGTGCACGTACATGTGAGTGTATAACTATAAGCGCACACACATGCTTCTCTTCTTAACACCCTTTTATCATCCTAAACCCCCCACTTCCGATCCCACCTACATGTGACGTCATGTCAGACAGACAGACAGACAGTGAGACAGACAGACCATTAGCGGCAGCGAGCCAAGACACCTAGATAGATCTGTCTATATCAAAGTCTGTGATCACAGGCAGCATTACTCCAGCGTGGGGCAAACCCGCGGCCCAAACACAGGAACCGCCACAGCAAAACAAGGGGCGAAACACAGGGGACAAACACCATCACAAGTCTGCGTCTACCCCCCCCCCCCCCACTCCTAACCCCCCCCCCCCCCCCCCCTTCCTTGTCCTGCCCTGCATCACTCATAACAGTCACACAGCTCAAAGGGGGAGGGGGAACCTCGTAAGGTAGTGAGTGAGTGATGTGGGTGGGTAAGGCTTCTTCTATTCATGTCTACTTACTGTTCTCTCTCTCTGAAATGGAAAGCAATCAAGCAAGGCAGTTAGCCAGCTGCGAGGTAGGTTGACCCATGTATAATAATGAAACAATAATCAAAGACAAAACCAACAACAACACCAGAAAAACCGCGCTAGCGCCTTCAAAAGTAACTGGTTGCTGTGGCCGAAACTTTCCTGTGCTCTACCAACTCCTGGTTCTTCTAGCCTCTAGTCCTGGAGACAGACTAAGCACGCTAACCTCACTGATAACAGCGCTACTGGCCTACTATAGGCCCCTACTACAACTACTACCACACCAGGGGCGATGCCCTTGATCCTCTGATCTCTAGTACAACTACTAGTAGTATGAAGACTCTGTGGTGTGTGGTGTGGTGTGTGTGTGTGTGTGTGTGTGTGTGTGTGTGTGTGTGTGTGTGTGTGTGTGTGTGAGAGATGAGAGAGAGAGGATGAGAGAGAGAGAGAGAGGGAGGTGACAGAGAGAGGAGAGGGAGAGACAGAGACAGAGAGAGAGAGGGAGAGACAGAGACAGAGAAAAAGAGACAGAGAGAGAGAGTGTGTGTGTGAGAGAGACAGAGACATAGAGAAGTGAGAGAGAGAGAGGAGATGAGAGAGTAGAGATGAGAGAGAGGAGAGAGAGAGAGAGTGTGTGTGTGTGTGTGGTGTGGTGCTGCGTGTGTGTTTGTGTATGCGCACGAGTTCGTGTGACATTATCATCCTCCAGTCTCCCTCCCTGGTACCAGTAGTAGGCCATACGCTCTCTTCTCTATCCTATGATAATACAGTCTACCTGTTTCTCCTTGAAGTAAATGCCAGGGTCTCAGTCACAATATCTGAATATGAGTGTGCTAGATATGTCTTAGTCTTGTTCTTCTTATCTGGGGGGATGCCATTTAGAGAGAGAGATGTTTGTGTGTGTGTGTGTGTGTGTGTGTGTTGTGTGTGTGTGTGGTGTGTGTGTGTGCATGTGTGTGTGATGTTGTGTGTGTGTTGTGTGTCTGTGTGTGTGTGAGAGAGGAAGAGAGCGAGGTGAGAGAAGAGAGAGAGAGAGAGACAGAGCAGAGAGAGAGAGAGAGAGGGGGGGGGAGCTAGGAGAGAGAAACAAAACAAAAAAGCAAAAACACACAAAATTGCCCATGCCTCTACCGATTAAAAAATAATCGGAAGGTAAAAGGCTGAAAGAATGAAAACAGATTGTACTGCTCCTCTAATCAATCAATACACGATCGTCCGCACCCCTGCCCCGCTTCCACCTCCCATAACTACACACACAAACAAACCAAAAAGGAATTAAAGTGTCTCTTATCTTCAAATAACAGACGGTAGACCAACCACAACAAACAAACCGGAATTCCTCCACAGGGAGAATCCGATTTCCGTGTTCATCAGGGCATTATAACAAAGCCACTTCCACTTCAACAAAGAAAAATCCGGCTCCAACAAAACAAAAGCAGCTTGCTTGACCCGCTTTTTTATGAGTACAAGGACAAAAAAAAACCTGACAAAGAACTAACTGTTCTCCACAGAGAGAGAGAGATTGTTCAGGAAGAGACCATCTTTGTTACAGGAACAAATACAACCCGGAACAGATCATGTTCTATGAAGCCAATTTCAAGGTAAAAACGCAATTTTCTCTCTCTCTCTCTCTCTCTCTCTTCTCTCTCTCTCTCTCTCTCTCTCTCTCTCTCTCTCTCTCTCCTCAGCTCACTCAAGCTACAATCACAGATTACTAGAGTTTGGTTCTTCTAACTCACTACACACACATGCTGTGTTCGCCGATGAGAGAACTATTAAACTGAAGAAATATTGAATTTACCAAATTAATCTCATTTCCTGCTTTCAAACTCATTAGCATACAACTCTTTTTTTGATTGGTGTTTGATTGTGGATGCAGTGACGGCGTCATAACTGAAAAACTCTTCTCATTGGTTGGAAATCCCTAAGTATCACATATCGACACAACTGCAACACACACACACACACACACACACACACACACACACACACACACACACACCACACACGTGTGTCTCTTTATTAATGGTTTTGAGGGGCAGAAGGTGAGTACTGAGAGGGAGAGGGGGGGGGGGGAGCAGGAGAGAGAGACAGAGAGAAAGGAGTTAGGTAAGAGACGCACTTAAACACTTTTAATGGCCCCCGGACGCTTCAAACGAAAAAGCACCAACCGCGTGTTTCGGGGTCACACCCCCAACCCAACCTCCCCTCCCCTCCCCACCTCCTCTCTCGCACGTGTATAATCCCCCCTCCTTCCTCCCATTTGGTGTGGTCAAGCATGAATGAATGACCATCTGCGCTACACCTGCACTGGCCCTATTTTTTTCTTTCTCTCTCTCCTCCCCCCCCCCCCCTTCTCTTTACCTCCTCCTCCCCCCCCCCCCTTTTCTCCGTACGCCTGGATGGTTCAATTATGTGTCTTCCGGTTCTTCCGTTTCCTGTCAAGGCACTTTTTTTTTTTCTTTAAAAAACTTTTTTTTTTTTTTTTTTAAAAACTCTTACATCCTACTTCCTTTTCTTTGTTTTTACTACACTGCACACATGGCAGACGCAGTATACAGTGGTAAGGTCTATATAGCGACAGAGAGCGCTTCAAGCTGGAGCCAGAAAAGCGTGGGAATTCGGTGGGTAGTTCGTTACAACTGCTTTTCTTTTCTTTTTTTTTTCTTTTTTTTTTTTTTTTTTTTTTTAAAGCGTGTGTCTGAACTCTTGTCTGACAACATCATCGTGACAAAAGTTCCGTTTTGTGCTTATGTTTGCTTTTAGTTTGTTAAACTTTTGCCCCCCCCCCCCCCCCCTTACTTTAGCTAGTTAATCCTCGTAGGGGAGGGGGAGAGGAGGCTGACGAAGTGAGAGGAGGGGGAGGGGGAGAGAGAGAGAGGAGGGAGGGAGAGAGGGGGGAGAGAGAGGAGAGAGAGAGAGAGAGAGAGAAGGAGAGAGGGAGGGAGAGAGGGAGGGAGAGAGAGAGACAGAGAGAGAGACAGAGACACAGGGAAGAGAGACAGGGACAGAGAGAAACGAGAGAAAAGAGAGAAAGTCAAGAGACTAAGAAAAAGAAAAGAGAAAGAGCAGGCAAGATAGACGGAAAGAAAGCGTGCGCGCGTGCATGTCGTTGTGTACGAGTGTACATCATTATCATATCAGTATGTATGAATCTTGTACTGGCACGCGTCCTAAATGTGTGCGCGTGTATAATGGGATTTGTGACCTTGAACTAGTTCCATCCCTTAATTTAATTGGCCATTTCAGGGCTATCGAAAAATTCAGTCACATGCCATGTGTGCGCTGCAATTTAAAAAAAAAACTTTTGAAAAAAAAGTCAGAGGTTTTATTCCCAATAAAAGGAAGCACAACAATCTGGAGCCTGGAGACAGATGTTCTCTCTCTCTCTCTCTCTCTCTCTCTCTCTCTTCTCTTCTCTCTCTCTCTCTCTCTCTCTCTCTCTCTCTCTCTTCTCTCCCTCCCTCTCTAACTCTGTTCATCACACACACACACACACACACACACACACACACACACACACACACACACACACACACACACCACACTCATGTGCTCACACACACAACGTCCCCACTCCTCCCCCCCCCCCCACAGAAAGTAGTAGATGGCAAGACGCCCCAACTAAACTTTAACAGCCCCCCCCCCCCCCCCTCCCCATATCTTTCCCTCACCTTCATCCAAAAAATCCCGAAACAAACAACAACAAAAAACATAAAAACAAAACAAAACAAAACAAATACAAAAGGAAAAGACAGCTACACTGATCGGCCTTGCCTTGCATAGCCCTTTTAATCGCCCTGGGAACGAGAAGGAAGAAGAAGAAGAAGACTGGCTTAAAGACTGGCCAAATCGTTTGTGTCGTGCTGTATACACGCTCTTTTGAGAGAGAGAGAGAGAGAGAGAGAGAGAGAGAGAGAGAGAGAGAGAGAGAGAGAGAGAGAGAGAGAGAGAGAGAGAGAGAGAGAGAGACATAAAGAACGAAAGACAAAGACAA
>CM060320.1:21739403-21741903 GCA_030674155.1 Stramonita haemastoma
CCTCCCCCCCACCTCTTCCCCCCCAAACACACACACACACACACTTTCAGCGCCTTTTAACCACAACAAAATCACTATTACTATCTAGCTATTCTTGTTCTCTTACAGAACTATAACACGATCACTTACAAGTAAAACCTACTGACACTATTCCTGTTCCTGTCACGGACTGTATCGGCCAAAATGTCAGGGAAGGAGGCCCATTGATCCGACCTTCACAGCATCGGGGGAGAATGGGCCCACCACCTCGGAGAAAAGCCCCCTCCCTCACCTCTACTCCCCACCCCCCCCCCCAAACCACGACCAATAGCAAACCTATCACCGTAGTATTACACACAGAATCAGCGATTTCGGATTTTTTTGTTTGTTGAATTAAACTCTGGAAATATTTAAAAAGGAAAGTAATGATTTGTATAGTAGTGTGTTGTAGGTGTTGGTGTTGGTGGTGGTGGTGTGGGGAGATAATATGGTGTGGTTCAGTGGTTATGGTGTAGTGTGTGGTGGTGTGGTGCAGTAAGAGTGTTTTGTTAATAAGCCAGAGCTAAAACTTCCTCCGATTCGCAATCCTCTGTATCGTTACGTACTAAAACTTGTACTATAATTTTTCATGGTGTGTATGCCTTGTGCTTTTTGTATCACTGTGTTGTATTGCTTATCACTACACTGCTTTTCTGCATTGCTCTGTACATTAATAATGCTTTACATAACCACAACATGTTCTTGTACATGTATACATACGATTCCCAGCCCCTTATTTCTTGGAGGGGAAAAAACAACACAGTTGCCATGCATTATATATGGCTACAGAGAAAGAAGGAAATATCCCAAGAAAGAAAAAAAAACCCCGAGAAGAAGTCCAGAAACTACAACAATAACAGCATGGGAAGTAAAACAACACAGATCGATAAACAACCCCCTCCCCCCCCCCCTCCACCCCAAAAAAAAGGTTGGCAATCCCATCTCTCTCTCACACCACAGCGAACTGGTTCCCATGAAAATTTGAATCCTGGTGAAACCGGCTTTCTTTCACAACTCCCCTCCCACCCACCCATCCCCACTCCCCCAGTACCCAACCCCTACCCCCTCCCACCCTTCACCCACCCCCTCCCTCCCTTCATCACCCTCTCCATCCCTTCCCTCCCCACCCCCCTCGTTCTATTCCAAGTTCCTTCACTCTCTCTCTCCTATCCCCTGCCCGACAAGAGGCACCCAGACTTGGTAATGTCATTAAAACTGTAATTAACCGCTGCCTCCTTGCACTCAGGTCCTCTCTCTCTCTCTCTCTCCTCTCTCTCTCTCTCTTCTCTCTCTCTCTCTCTCTCTCTCTCTCCCTCTCTCTCTTTCTCGCTCGCTCGCAGCGTGTCTGGCCGTGCATACTAGGCTACTTCTACACTAGGGGGCCGGGGTTGGGGTGTCTTCTCTCCTACTCCATCAAGAACGCTCACCAACTATTCTCCTCCATGTCAGTTTTTTCAACTCCCGTTATTTCGCCATGAGCCTTTTTCTTTTCCCTTCGCATGGGATAGAAGAGTAGTAGGAGAAAGAAACGAGACAAAGAAAGGTTGGAAAGATGGGAATATTGAAAGAGAAAAAAGTGCGCACAGTCTTCTTGTATCAACTGACGAAACAATACAATACACAACACTAAGTACAAGCAGCTCCCTCCCTCTCTCTCTATGTGTGTAATTGGTAGGTAACATAAGCCCATATATAGTTTCCTTGTTTATTCTTTTGTCTTTCCTTCTTTCTTTTGGGTCATTGGCTTGGAGCTCCGATATAAGGTGAGATTTTTGCGATACATGCATATCAATGCGACTTGATGTACTTTGTGGTGTGTGTGAGTGTGTGTGTGTGAGTGTGTATGTGTGTGAGTGTGCGTGTGTGTGTGTGAGTGTGTGCGTGCATGCGTGGGTGTGGGTGTGCGGCGCGCGTATTCATGTTTGAATCTTATCCAACGTGCGTGAGCACAATTCATAACTATAGATCAGGTGAGGGATGGTTTGGTTTTTTTTTTATAAAAAGAACCAACTCAAGCAGATGTCACTGGTGTGTGTGTTTGAGAGAGAGACAGACAGACAGACAGACAGACAGACAGAGGGGGGAGAGGGAGGGAGATGGAGAGGGAGAGGGAGGGGGATGGAGAGGGAGAGGGAGGGAGAGAGAGAGGGGAGAGGGAGAGAGAGGGGGGAGAGAGGGGGGAGAGGGAGGGAAGAAGGACTCAGTGAGAGAGAGTGAGAGAGAGAGAGAGAGAGAGAGAGAGAGAGAGAGAAGAGAGAGAGAGAGAGAGAGAGAGAGAGAGAGAGAGAGAGAGAGCGAGAGAGAGAGAGAGCAAGGGCATGCATGCATACTCATGCGTCTGTTTCCCCAAAATGTGTGGCAGGGGTTCATCAGCATCATAGACACTAGAGACTAGCCCCCCAAATGAGCAGCTACAAAAAAAATTCCCTAACTCAAGACTTACAGCATCCCAGTTTAGCTTACACTTTCAGTACAAAGCAGC
>CM060320.1:21744403-21763023 GCA_030674155.1 Stramonita haemastoma
ACGATCGCTAACTTCACTTTATGTCACTTCACTTCACAGTACACTACAGCTAAGCTTGCCTTTGTACGTGGACAATGTGTAGTGGGGGGAAGGGTCGAAGAGTTTTGACAGAAACGGCCAAGAAACACGAGAAACTGTGAATACTTTGTGAGGAGAATCCTCGTTCTGTTCCTTTTAGCCTTTCAGTTGACTGAACTCGATTATTTTGTTAGGGTTGAAAGCTTTCCACTCTTAGACCTAATCCCCAAAACCTAAGTCGCAAACATGGTAACATAATAATATACAGGTATAATACATGGGTGTGTGCATGCACAAATATGCGTGCGCTCGCTCACACATATTCACACATGCATGCACACACACACACACAACTCTCTCTCTCTCTCTTCTCTCTCCTCTCTCTCTCTCTCTCTCTCTCTCTCTCCTCTCTCTCTGACTCCTTTTAACAACAGAAGACTTCCAGATTTTCCCCTCGTCTCACTGTCTGTCTCACTCACAACAGCTGACAATGCACATTCTCGAAGTTTAGTTTTGTTTACTTTGAGTTCAGTTTCAGACTTTTCCTGTTTTCCCCCTTTTCCTTTTTCAGAGTAACTTTAACTGTCTCTAAATTTAACAGTATAGAATGGGTGACAGCGATGAAAGCTCTGTGTGTGTGTGTGTGTGTGTGTGTGTGTGTGTGTGTGTGTGTGTGTGTGTGTGTGTGTGTGTGGTGGTGTGTGTGTGTGTGAGAGAGAGAGAGAGAGAGAGAGAGAAAGAGAGAGAGAGAGAGAGAAGAGAAAGAGAGAAGAGAGACAGAGAGAGAGAGAGACAGAGAGAGAGACAGAGAGAGAGAATCAGAGAGAGAAAGAGAGAAGGATGAATCTACAATGAAAACAATTCTAAACCAAACGAACACAGATCACAACACACACACACACACACACACACACACACACACACACACACACACACACACACACCACAACACAACAATCCTCCCACCCATCCCCCCCACTTTCACCACACAATACAACACAACACAACAACAATCACATCACCCCCCCCCCACACACACACCACCACCCACCCAAACTCAACAAAACAAAACAAAAACCACCAAAAAATCCATCACTTACCGCCAAGCAAAATCCCGCACAGGAAACTTCAGAGGTTGTCCAGAGGTAAATCCGTGCCAGAGGACGAAGAGAGTTGACACTGTTGTCCGCCACCACTGGCGTGGTGAACTCCCAACAAAGGTGCACTGGGGCCCGGGTCCGTGGCGATATTCACCGGTAATGAGTCAAGCACACGCGAAAAAAGTCTTGCAGGGCGACGAGCACTTGCCCTCGGTGCGGTAATCCGTTGCAGAGCAGTAGCCGTCCTGGTTCAAGCCTTTGTCGTTGCGGAACCGACTGCAGGTGAAGCTCGAATACTCCCGTGGCGCGTACCATGTTGTGATGATTGGGGTTGGTTTTTTTTTTGGGTGGTTGTTGGTTTGGTTGAGGTTTGGGTTTTGTGTGTGTGTGTTGGGGGGGGGGAGTGATTGTGGGGGATGTTGTGTTGGGGGGGGTGAGGGTTTTGTTGTGTGTGGTGTGGTTGGTTGGGTGTGTGTGTGTGTGTGTGGTGTGTGTGTGTGTGTGGTGTGTGTGGTTGTGTGTGTGTGTGGTGGTGTGTGTGTGTGTGTGTGTGTGGTGTGTGTTGTGTGTGTGGTGTGTTGTGTGTGTGTGTGTGTGTGTGTGTGTGTGGTGGTGTGTGTGTGCGCGCCCCAGCCCCAAACAGAAAAAGAAAACAACATACCACCAAGGTTAGTTTTGTTTTGTTGTTTCAAGACAAGTCAACATACCAAACACAAACACACACAAATCCTAGACATTCCTCCCAACCCCACCTCTCCTCCCTTCTGAATATTTGATGATGCTAATATTCAAATTTAGGTCTTAAAGCTTTTACTCTTGTAAGCATCAACACACTGATTATATCACAAAAAACATACTATGATTTGTGTTGTCAATGTTCGTGACGTTACTAGGCATAGTATGATATAGTTGGATCAACTGCGATTATGAATGGATATTATTATGACATTGTATTACGATCTTTTGTAATGGAATTTGCTTTGTAAGCAAGTATGTGTGCACGTTTGACAGCATCACTTATCTCACAAAGTAGTCCTAAGACTTTCGCCTGTTCAGGAGAAATCAAAAATCGTAAAATCTCAAGACCCCCGAACAATCCAAAGATCCGCTAAAATCTAAATCTTACCATAATAATGCAAGACAACCAATCATACACATTTACATTTCAATCAGAACACGCTGTGTCTGTCTCTTACGTACTACTACAAACTACACACACAACGTGCGTTTAAAAAAGGGAGAGAGAGAGAGAGACAGGAAAGGTTTCAACCCCTACCCCCCACCCACCCCACCCCACCACCCAAAAAAAATCGATAAACCAACTGATGGGGTTTTGTTAACCAAAAAAAAAAAAAAAGTCCCTCCACCCTCTCCGCACCTCTCTCCTACCCTCCCTCACAAGGTGAGAGAAGGCAGGATGGTGGTAGGGGGTGGGGTGGGGAGGAGGGGAAGAGATCGGTTTAGACCTCTTCTCTCCCACAAAGAAAAAAGATACAGGTAAAAGGTACACACACACACACACACAAAAACATAATTAGGTGACACACACAAAAAAAACCCTAACATCTAACAAGACTTACCTGGGCGAGTAAGGCTAAACAAACGGTCAGTAGTGTCCAGCGGGCGGCTGGTACTGCCGTCCGGCCAGCTCTCATGATAGTTCGGGGTGCTGTTTCCCTCTCTCCTACTTGTGCTACTCCCGGCTCCAAAACACACTCTTGTAGACTACACTCCTCGGGAGAGAGAGCTTGTCTTTTCCCCCGTACTGTAGTAGTAGCTCAGTTTGCCTCGCTCGCCTTGCCTCTCTCTCTCTCTCTCTCTCTTCCCCCCTTGGCGCGTGTGGCCCCGCCTCCTAGCCGTCAGCCGCCGCTGATTGGCAGCAACTGCAAAGCACCACACACCCGGGTTAAGCCACGCCCTCGCGCGCGCTTGCGACGACTTAAGCTGACAGCCGCCACGCGACTTTTTACAGGGAGGGGTGGGGGTTGTGGAGGGGGGGGGGGGGGGGGGGTTAGGGGGGAGGTTTAGTTTAGGGAAAGTGGTGGAGGTAGGGATGGATAGTGAAGGGGGGAGGATGGTTTTGTGTTTTTTATTTTGGAGAGTGAGGGTGAGGGAAGGTGGAAGAGGGGGGTGGGGGAAGAGGGGGCAAGGTTACGGGACTTGGAATGAAGCTTACATTGTGATGCGTAGTAGTAGTAGTAGTAGTATAGTAGTAGTAGTAGTAGTAGTAGTAGTAGTAGTGGGAATAATAGTAGTAGTAGTAGAGTAGTAGTAGTAGTAGTAGTAGTAGTAGTAATGTGTGCTGGTTGTGTGTGGTGGTGGTGGTGGATGGAGAGGAGAGAGAGAGAGAGAGAGAGAGAGAGAGAGAGAGAGAGAGAGAGAGAGAGAGAGAGAGAGAGAGAGAGAGAGGTGATGGTGGTGGTGTGGGGGGATGTCCTCATAGAAAAAAGCTGCCATGTGCGCAGACTCTCACGACCTCGGTAAAAGGATAAAATTTAAAAAAAAAACTGTACTGCTGAACGGTAGTATAGACACTGGTACTGTCACGTGGTTTTCCTTCTCCCCACCCCATCCTCTCCCTCCCCTACAACTACTACTACTACTACTACTACTACTACTACTACTACTACTACTACTACTACAATATATCTACTACTACTACTACTACTACTACTACTATACTACTACTACTACAATACTACTACTACTAACTACTACTACTACTACTACTACTACTACTACTACCACTACTACCTACTACTACTACATACTACTACTATACTACTACTACTACTACACTACGTTCCGTATTTATGCTAGATCTGTCGGTTTTAGGCAAAACATCCTAAAATATCTACAAGATCAGCTCTGGTAACCTGAATTTGTCATGGAATGTTGTTCTTCAATTCAACGTCTATTCACATTAAAAGTGATTTAGACACAAAGAAATGTATGTGTGTGCGTATGTGTGTGTGTGTGTGCAGAGGAGAGAGAGAGAGAGAGAGAGAGAGAGAGAGAGAGAGAGAGAGAGAGAGAGAGAGAGAGAGAGAGAGAGAGAGAGAGAGAGAGAAAGCTGCCTGACAACTACGACACCACCCCCTCTACTCTCCCCCCCCCCTCCCCAACACACCATACACACACACTACAAACACACACACACTTTCCTGATATCACTATTTAGTGGAAGGACCTTAACTGAACAACAACAACAACACAACAACCACACTTTCCCCATGAAAGATTTCCAACCAAGCTCCTCCCTCTCTTCCTTACCAAAGCTTCACTAATCAAAGCATAAGGTAGCAGTCAATGTTTAAAACAGGCAGTAAAATTAGCCAAAGATAGAAACGTCCCCAAAGGAGAAGTTTGCACCGAGAATCGAACTGTCCATTGTAGGTTCAACCACTCTTTTCCCACTCACTGTTGTGTTTTGTTGGTGGGTTTGTTTTTCTACTGAAAGAGTACCTCTCTCTCTCTTCTCCTCTCTCTCTCTCTCTCTCTCTCTCTCTCTCTCCCCTCTCTCTCTCTCTCTCTCTCCACACACACACACACACACACACACACAAATGCATACACGCACGCGTGTGCACCCCCCCCCCCCCCATCCCACACACACGCTCTACATCCTGCATCCTCTACATCCTGATACAAATAACAAATAAAAACAAGCCAAAATCATTCCACTGAACGACGTAAACAACTTATACCTGGACGAAAAAAAGAACTGCAGGAAATCTCGCCCCCCCCCCTCCCCCGCCCTCCCTCCTCCCACTCCTCCCTTCCCAATTTTTCTCTACACTCTAATAATTATCATCCAAGAGCCTTGTCAGTCATATGAATATGCATCACACCTTCCCCCCTCCCTCTCCCCTTTACCCCCCACGACTGAAAGCACTGTTCCTCGACAACTGGCATGCCACCCTCACCCACCACTACCACCACCGCCACTACCACCAATCCCATCTCTCCCCATCCCGCCCCACCCAGCATCACCCATACCCACTTTTCATCCTTGAGAAAGAAAAAAAAACAACAACACGAAACTGCTGACTCGACGAAAACAACAGCCACGCCCATCATTAAAGAAACGATGTTCAATAGTAACAATTAAGCCAAATTATCGCAAAAATCTCACAGCCTCCCCCTACCCTCCCACTACCCCCCAAAATCAAAGAGTAAATCAATCCACGTGAATAGGTTTCAAACGATTCCGAAGTTTACACAGTCCTGGTTTTGTTTTCTTCAATCTCAACACAGCACTTCAATTTAATTAATCAAACTAGGTAGCATCCTCCCCTGAGGAGAGAGAGAGAGAGAGAGAGAGAGAGCAGCCCGAACTTGTTGCCGAGAACTCTGCCGTGACTTAAAAAGTACAATACAATACAAGACAAACAAGACAAACAAACACAATACAATACAGTACAGTAACAATACAATATGATACTAATTAGCACACTCATTTCCTTACCACCATCAACATCCTTCTAGTAGGCCTAGCCTACCTACCTACCCCATTGACGATGAAATTCGCAACACAACTCGAGGAAGTCATCAACACCATAGCACTGAGTTTTCCTTTTCCTCTCTCTCTGTCTCTCACGACAATTTGTCTACCTTCCCCTCACTCCCAGAGGAGAAAAAAAACAACAACTTGGGTATCAAAGCATTGAACAAGTCACCTACTTAAAAGAAAAAAAAAAACAAGAAGAAAAGCCAGTTTTACACCAACTGCTTTAGAAGATAACAAAACACACACGAGCTTGACATGAATGCCATTCTCTGGCTTAATCAAATGAGGACCCTTGCACTGTGTGCTGTGTGCGCCACACACACACACACACAAGCACGTGCTTCACGACGCCGGCACTCAACGCGCGCAGCTCCTGTTATTTTCAAAACAATCTATCTTTAGTTCATATAGATCGTGGAATGTTTACATCATCAAGATGAAATGTTGCTGTCTTGATGTCTTTTAAGATTAGGTATGATTCTTATCAATCGTATGGTCATGGGATGATTAATTGATCTAAACTTAACAACACAAATTTAAACCTTCATTTCCATTCGGATTGGTCTCAAGATAAGCTTGCTGGACAATTAGTCCAGAGAGAGAGAGAGAGAGAGAGAGAAGAGAGAGAGAGAGAGATGATGATGATGATGATGATGGGTAGGCGTCTATTGATAATGGAGAAGTTCTGTAGGAACGAGAGAGAGAGAGAGAGAGAGAGAGAGAGAGAGAGAGAGAGAGAGGGGGGGGGGGTGTTAGAGTCTATAGACAAGAATGCTGTTGATGTGGATTTTTCTCCATTCATTGTCAGTGTATTCAACTTACGTACAGATGCTGTAGTGCAATAGTCGCTATTCTTTTTAATGAGGAAGAGAAGAGAGAGAGAGAGAGAGAGAGAAGAGAGAGGAGAGAGAGAGGAGAGAGAGAGAGAGAGAGAGAGAGAGAAGAGAGAGAGAGTCAATGGGAGACTATCTCTACGTGTTGTTGTATCCTCCCTAACACCCTTTCCCACTCGTCAGGGTTTGGTTGGACTTTATTGACCATGACAGTCGACCCCATGACATACACATGTACTAATAAAGTAATATTATACTCCCTCATAAATAGCATCGAGGTCTTTGATCATATCAGATGGCATAGACTACATGTTGATACACACTTGACTGTATATACGTGCAGGCACCACATACAGACACATACACACACAGAGGTAGGTAGTGCATACACATACACACACAGGTAGGTCTGTGCATTCACACACACACACACACACACACACACACACACACACACACACACACACACACACACACACACACACACACGCAGCTGGCAAAACCTGACAACACACACACTGGCATTCAAACTCAAAATCCCAATGTCTCTTTCATTTCTTACCTGTCAGTCAAAACGAAGCCGCAACAGGTTGAAACTGACAACACAGCCAATTGAGCACACAACAAGCGCATCACAACTGATAAAAAAAAATAGAACCACACCCCCAACAGGTTCAATCAATTTCACTTACACAACACAAAGTGAAACACTTCTTGACCTACCTACCACACCACAAAAATAATCATAGTCCATATTCGTTCAGTCAGAATATAATTATACGAGAAGGTGGCACACGTGCTTAACACACAACAATCGGAACACAACCACGAATAATGATTCTTTTTCTCCGTAAATGTCAGATATATTCCTCCTCCTTTCGCAAATCAAACTTTCACTTGAACATTGTCCAAACCACTGAGAACAATATGAAAAAAACCCAACAACAACAAAGCACTAGAATGTTCGCGTTTCAAAACCCCGCGTTATAGGCTAGACTCTAGATGTGATAGGCCCTACAAGAAATCGTATCGAGGCTACACTAGGCTAGCACAAGGCTCCAAACTCAATCCAAGGGAAGTAACCGCGTCGAGCCTTACAACTGGCACAGGTTAAAAAAAAAAAGTAGGGGCTACAAGGTAAGGCAAGGCGAGTGCGGACTGAAAGCAGACAGTATAGTGGATCGTGGTCCGGCCAGAGTTGTGCGTGTGTGCGTGTGTGTGGTGGTGTGGTGGATGATAGTGGGACGGGAGGGAGTCGTCCCTTTGTTGTCCCGCCAACACACCTGTCCCGGTCCGGCCAGCGGGGCTTGTTGCACCTGCTCTTCTCTCTCTCTCTCTCTCTCTCTCTCTCTTGTCCCCGCCCCCCCCCTCCCCACCCTCTCCTCTAAGCACGTGGGTCCCCCCCCACTTGCCATATATGGCACAAGAAGAGGGAAGAAGAGGGGGTAGGGGGTGGGGGTGGGGGTGGGGGCGCGTGCCACCTTAGCAAAGGGCGCGCGAGCTATAAGTGCAGCTGGTCGCGTGTGCTGGCTTCTGTGTGTGTGTGTGTGTGTGTGTGTGTGTGTGTGTGTGTGTGTGTGTGTGTGTGGTGTGCTGCTGTGTGTGTGTGTGTGTGTTGTGTGTGTGTTGTGTGTGTGTGTGTGTGTGTGTGTGTGGTGTGTGTGTTGTGTGTGTGTGTGTGTGTGTGTGTGGTGTGTGTGTGTAGTGTGTGTGGTGTGTGCTGCTATGTGGATCTTTTCCACTCCCCCCAACCCATCCTCCCCCCCCCCCCTCCACATACACACACCTTCTCACTTCTTCTTTCCTTCTGTTTTGAGACTTTCTTTCCTTTACTACTACCTGTTAAACTTGTAACCCCCCCCCCCCCTCCTCCCCCCCCTCCCCACCCTTCCCTACCTATCCTTTTTGGCGTTTGCGACCCGTTTTGAACTGAGTCATAGAGACAGAGAGAAAAAAAATTGGGGGGGGAAAGCACCTGCTACTTCTGCAAAAGTATTCTCATTGTTAAGGCTGTATCATTGAAGTTGGCTCCCTCAACCCCCCCCACCCCCCCCATCTCTTGTCTCTCTGTCTCGTCTCTGTCGTCTCTTCTCTCTTCTCTCTTCTCTCTCTCTCTCTCTCTCTCTCTCTCTTGTTTGTTAGAAGTTGTAAGGGTCTTGATTTTTTTTCTTTTTTCTTTTTTTTTCCCAATTGGCTCACTTTCAGGGATTATTTTATTTGTAAACGGATTTGATATAGATCTACATCATATACTTTAGTAGTGAGCTGATTGTTGGTTGGTACAAGGGCACGTGTGTGTACAACCACGCACGCACGCGCGTGCACACACACACACACTTCTCTCCAAAGAAAGTTGTTTGTTTTTTTAACACATAGATCTATAAACATTATCCAAGTCAAAACGGCTACCTATTAAAGGTAAGCACAAAAGTCCATAAACAAAACATCTACGTTAGGGAACCTAAAGCTCTACACTACCCCAGACAGACAGACACATACACAGATGCACACACACACACACACACACGACACACACACCACACACACACACACACAACACACACACACACACACACACACACATCCCCGGACTAGATGTAAAATGCATATGATTGTTTATTCCATAATCCTCGAAATAAACACACACACACATACATAACACCACACACACACACACACACACATCTTCAATTTCTACTTCAGAAACAAGTTTGGGTCTTTCTAATGTGTGTGTGTGCGCGGGCAGCGTGCGCCGCGTGTACATGCGTGTGCATGCGTGTTTGCGTGCGGCATGTGTTTTTGTTGCAATGCATGCTTGTGTCATTGCGGGTGGCATAGAAGCTGTGGTGTTGTCTCTACACGGCAGTTTTTTTTTAAATTTAGTGCTTTGGTCTTTACAAAAACAAAAACAAACAAAAAAGCTACAAAGAGATGCAAAACAAAGATCTTTGTTTTCGCCTTGTAATCTGGACTTGTTTGCAGATAAAACCAGTCATTCTCTGCTCTTTTACACAATCATTCATTCACCAAGGCTTCGTTTCTTGTAAAAAAAAAAAGGCCATCCTCCCCTACGTACGTACACACAAACGCCCGCGTGCGTGCACGTGTACAGACACACACACATATATACACACATACACGTGCGCGCACACACATAGACCACACACACACACACGTGCATACACACACATACACACATACACTCGTGCGCGCACACACACACATACACATGCGCGCATACACATAGACACATACATACACACACACACTTGCATGCACACACACATACATCTCTGAGCGCACACACTTGCATGCACACACACATAACTCTGAGGCACACACATATACACATATACACACATGCACGCATCCGCACACACATACAGACACACCATCTTGAAATAAAAGTTTGATTTGACTTGACTTGACGTGTGCGTGCACACAAAAACACACAACCACACACACACACACACAACACACACACACACACACACACACACACACACACACACACACACACACACACACACACTTACTACACACACACGCACATATTTTTTTCAAACACGTATCTTTAATTAGTAAGTAAAATACGATGATTTCATCAACATTTTCTTTTTTTCTGCCCTGGACCAAACAAAATCCTCAAACAAGCAAACACCAACCAAAAAGAACAAAAGCCTTTGTTCTGAAAAAAGTCTTCAACCGTTTTAAGTGTGTGTGTGTGTGTGTGTGTGTGTGTGTGTGTGTGTGTGTGTGTGTGTGTGTGTGTGTGTGTGTGTGTGTGTTGATGTGTGTGTGTTGTGTTGTTATTTTTCATTTATATTTATTCTGTTATATTTTATTCTGTTATATCGAGGATAATGGAATAAGCACTCATGTGCTTTTTTTTTTTTTTTTTTTTACATCCAATCCCCGTGTGTATGTAGTTTGGCAAATCTTGTCATCATGTGTGTGTGTGCGCGTTGTATACGCGTGCGTACATGTGTGTGTGTGTGAGTGTGCATCCCACACGCTACCCTTTATCCTCCTCCTCCACTCCCACCCCCTCTTTATTCCACAAGGGAGTGTGCCTCTACACCCCCCCCCCCCTGCCCCCAAAACCACCACCACCACCACCACCCCAACCACGTAACAGACGACAGCTGCAGTGGACACTAGCACAAGCCCCTTAGGGGACATGGGGATAGAAAGGGGGGTGGGGGAGTAACGGAGAGGGGTCAGTAGGTGACAGCCACCACCATCCTCACTCCCACCACCAACCACCACTACCACCACCACCATCACAACGCTCACCCTTTTGGGAGTTATCTATAAAACAAGGAATAAAGGAGGAAGGGGTGGTGGTGGGGTGGGAGATGGAGAGGGGGGATTGGTCAGTGCACGGTCCATTGACCTCTGTCCACTCCTATCCTATTAGAACTATCCCCCCCTTACTGGCAGTCTGTGGCGGTTGTTGGGGGTTCAGTTCTGGCTTTGTAGTGAATTTGCAACCTGTAATGTGGTACATTGCATACACACAGTTAGGAGTACACAATACACCCCCTACAGTCACAGAAGAGACAATGAACATATACCATGTGTGTGTTTTGTGCCAGTGTGTGTGAGTGTGTGTGTGTGATGTGTGTGTGTGGTGTGTGTGTGTGTGTGTGTGTGTGCCTCTGTGTGTGTGTGTTGTGCGAGTGTGTGTTGTGTGTTGTGTGTATGTATAAGCGTGTGTGTTCGCGCTCACTCACGCGAATGCGTGTGTATGTGTGCTTGTGTGCGTACGTGCTTACGCGCTTACACACACATGCGAGTGTGTGTATGTTCAGATGTTTACATACCTACACACATGCATCTAAACATGAATGTACGAACGCACTAACGAAGGATGAAAGAAAAAAAAACATTTAAAAGGAAAACTTTTTTTCAGGTAATTTCCTCTTTTTTTTCTTTCTTTCTTTAAAAAAAAGTATTGCTGGCACCAATCTGTTTGACGAACTAAGTGACAACGCGGAAGACAAGATGACAAAGCAAGAACACAATGCATGCAGCTGGAAGAAGAAAAAAATTCCACACACAAAAAAACAAAGAGTTCATTCATACCTCTAGTTTTCAAACTGAACGACAGGTGCTCCTATGAGAGGAGAGAGAGATAAGGCAAGGCAAGGCAAGCAAGCAAGGCAAATCTTTAAGAGACAGAGAGAGGTGGGGGGTAGGAGAAGAGAAGAGAGAAGAGAGAGAGATAGAGAGAGAGGTGAGAGTAGAGGAAGAGGAGGAGAGAGAGACAGACAGACAGACAGACAGACAGACAGAAGAGTGACAGGAGAGCAGACAGACAGACAGAAGACAGACAGAGACAGAGAGGGTGGGGGTAGGGAGAGAGAGAGAGAGAGAGAGAGAGAGAGAGAGAGAGAGAGAGAGAGAGAGAGAGAGAGAGAGAGAGAGAGAGAGAGAGACAGACAGACAGACAGACAGACAGACAGACAGACAGACAGACAGACAGAGACAGAGACAGAGACAGCAAGACAGACAGAGACAAAACAGACAGCACAGACACAGAAGACAGACAGACAGACAAACAGACAGACAGAGAGATAGAAGAGAAAAACAGCGACAGACAGGAAACAAACAAACAAGAAGGAAAAAAACACAACAGACAACAGAGACAGATCTGCAAGAAAGAAGGAAAAAAAACCCACCCAGAGACAAGGAGTGGTTTGCAATGGGTAGGAGAGACTGAAAACGACAACAGATGGATGGATGGACGGATGGACGGATGGATGGATGGAAGGTGGGCAGATATGGATGGATGGATGGTTTTGGATGGGTGGGTGGATGATGGAGGGGAGGGAGGGATGGATGGAGGGATGGATAGGTGGGTGGGGTTTCTTTCTTTGCGTCAAGTGACGGGGTGTGGTGTATAATTATGATGCTGCACAAAGATGATCATTAGCCTGTCCCCTGTTGGGGATGACTAAGCGCCACTCTGTTGGAATTGGGGTGAGAGGGGAGGAGGGCGAGGGAAGAGAGAGAGAGAGGGGGGGAGAGACAGACAGAAGAAGAAGAGAGCAGAGGAGAGAGGAGAGAGAGAGAGAGAGAAGAGAGAGGAGATGAAGAGAGAGAGAGAGAGACGAGAGAGAGAAAGAGAGAGATGAGACACAGACAGAGAGAGAAGACAGAGAGAGAGAGTAGACAGACAGACAGACAGACAGACAGACAGACAGACAGACAGACAGACAGATGACAGAGATAATGAACAGAGAGACAGATACAGACAGACAACACAGAACAAATAACAGACAAGCCGAGAAGCTTGAAGAAGAAAAACACAAAAAAAGTATGGGTGGGGTGGAGACAGAAAGAAAGAAAAAAAAAAAACCCGACCACCCCCCCCCCCCCTTTTTCCAAAAAAAAACACCCAACCCATAAAGAATAGAACACTAAAAGCAACAGACGCTGCAGCAGTACTTAAAGAGGAAAAATGGGGACCAAGGAGGGGAGGGAGGGAAGAGGAGAGGAGGAGGAGAGAGAGAGAGAGAGAGAGAGAGAGAGAGAAGAGAGAGAGAGAGAGAGAGAGAGAGAGAGAGAGAGAGAGAGAGAGAGATGCGAATGGTAGAGGAGGGGAGGAGGGATGAGGGGATGGGGGGTTGAGGGTCGACTGTCGCCTATAACCACAACAACAGGTGCATCTATCATGCGCCTTTGAGTGCCGCTAACACGGCCATGAGAGAAACCACAGACAATCGCGTGCTTCTTTCTCTCATTTTCTTTTCTTTTTTTCTTTTTTTTCTTTCTTTCTTTTAATTCTTATTTTCTTTTTTCTGTCTTTTCTGATTCTTTTTTCCTTTCTTTTTCTTTCTTTTTTTTTCTTTTCTTTCTTTCTTTCTTTCTTCTTCTTCTTCTTTCTTGTCTTCTTTCTTTTTTTTCTTTTGTTGTTTGTTTTTTGTGTTGTTTTGTTTTTTCTTCTTCTTCTTCTTCTTCTTCTTCTTCTTTCTTCTTTTCTTTCTTCTTCTTCTTTCTTTCTTTCTTTCTTTCTTTTCTTCTTCTTTCTTTTTTCTGTCTTTTTCTGATTTTTTCCCCATCCTTTCTTTTTTTCTTTTTCTTTCTTTTTCTTTCTTTCTTTTCTTCTTCTTCTTCTTCTTCTTCTTCTTCTTCTTTCTTCTTCTTCTTCTCTTCTTCTTCTTCTTTTCTTCTTCTTCTTCTTGGAGGGGCCAAGGTAATGGGTTGGGTGGGGTGGTTGTTTTTTTTGTGTCCTTTCTTTGAGATTTTTTTTCTAGTTTGTTCTCCCTCCCCCCACCCCTTTCTATTTTTTTTCTTCTTCTGTTTTTCTCTGGGTCTTTCATTCATTCCTTTCTGCTTCTTTTCATCCATCGCATTTCTTTTTTTTCTTTGATTGTTTGTTTGTTTGTTATCATCGATGTTGTTTTTATTGTTCGTTTGCTTGTTTTAAGTTTTCTCTGTTTTTTCATCTCTTATTTCCTTCCTTCATCTCTCTTCTCTCTTCCTTCTCTCTCTCTCTCTCTCTCTCTCTTTCTCTCTCTCTCAATTCTCTTTCTATAGTCCTACTCTCATCTACTTTCTCTTTTCTCCCTTACTGCTTCAAATGCTATTTCTATTAAAGTCTACATCATCATACTTTTTTTTAACACACACAAAACACACACATCGCGCGGAGTAACGCACGTCTTCTGTCTGTTTTCTGTGTCTGTCTCCTGTTCATATCTCGTCACACTTCTAGTCTCTCTTTTTTTCTCCCTCAATGTCAGCAACTTTTCCACCGGATACTGAACAAACGGGACACAATTAGATCAGCTAAATCCCCATAATAATGATGTCACAAAGTTGAAATCTCGATCCTTCTTCCCTGTGTGCTTGTTAGTAAAAGAAAACCAGACTGGCGCAGCACATCCTCAAAGATGCACGCTATAAGCCTTTTTGTTTTTTTTTTTGACCTATAAACCTGATAACGCGACCCGAGGAAGATAGTGTGTGGCCGACGAAGTAACCTACAGACAAAAACTGTATGGCCCACGAGAGGAGCAGCTGGAAAGGACATGCATTATTTTTCCCAGACACACCATTATGATGGTGTAAAGCGAACGAGAGAAGAACAGAAGAATAAGAATGATAAAAAAAAAAAAGATGATGATGATGAGGAGGAGAGGAGGAGGAGAGGAGGAGAGGAAGAAGAAGAAGAAGAAGAAGAAGAAGAAGAAAGAAGAAGAAGAAGAAGAAGAAGAAGAAGAGAGATGAGAGAGAGAGAAGAGATAGGAGGAGGAGGAGGAGAAGAGGAGAGAGGAGGTAGAAGAGAGGAGGAGGAGGAGGAGAGGAGAAGAGAGGAGAGAAGAAGAGAAGAAGAAGAAGAAGAAGAAGAAGAAGAAGAAGAAGAAGAAGAAGAAGAAGAAGAAGAAGAAGATGAAAAAGCACAAACAGTCCCACATCACAGAAGATGCGAAATGGAAACTAAACACTGGGATAGGCCTGGGACAGTGTATTATGTGATTCACATCCACTCCTCTCCCTCCTTACTTACTATCCATCCCTCCCTACCCACCTGTCTTGCCAGTGGTCACCCCATAGGCTACCCAGAAAATTCCCACAGTAACCTTCTCTCTCCCTGTCCCCCCTTCCCCCTTTCCCAATCAGAAACACGCCAAGCGCGCGTGTGCGCGCGAAGACGCACGCACGCACGCACACTCTAACACTTCCTCACACGTAAATGTATTCATGCAAGCATGCATGCGTGCATGCAAATACATAGATATAATATACATACATGTACGCATATATGCATGCATGCATGCATGCATACATACATAAATACATACATGATACATACATATACATATACATATATGCACTCAAACGGACATACATGCAGGCAAACACATACATTTAACATTCTTCTAAACATAATTTCTTGTTCGTATGGGCTAGTTGGCCTGCAAAATCTGAATAAACGTGGTTTTTTTAGGCAACACACAACACAACACAACACACCACACAAAACACTAACAACACACACAACACACACACACACCATACACACACAACACACACACACACACACACACACAACACACACACACACACACCACACACACACACACACACACAACACACACCCACACACACACACACACACACACAACACACATCATCACCACCAACCCCCCCCCCCCCCCCCCCTTTCTCTCCTCCCCCCCCCCCCCCACTACTAGCCTACAACAACTAGCCCAACATCCCCCAAAAACTGTAACAACAAAACTGGATTCGACACGGATGGACCAAGCCGATGATGACAGCAGTCAACCAAATTAACTCTCTCTCTCCCACGACACTCCACACTGACACCTGCACAAACACAAACTACTTGTGTAGAGGTGGCAGGCCGGTTACCTCCCCCCCAGGGACAAACAAACCCTCCTACCTGTACTGTATACCTCCCAAACGCATCCTTTCCACCTCCTTTTCTAATCAAGTAACAAATTCATCGAACAATACCCGACAGGCCAGTTAAAGAGTGTGGAAAATTACCGTTTAGTACCCCATCAACAACCTGCCTCTTTCAGTTTACCTGGGAGGGGAGGTGTTAGTTTCAAGTGTCCCCAATTCTCTTAATTAACTCCTTCAAGACTGCTGTGTTGATACAACAGTGTTTTTGTAGGTGTGTGTCTATTTTTAACTCTTTCATGCAGTTGTCCTGCTGTGCAGTGGGCTTGTAAGACCCTGTGAAGGATGTGAAGGAGAAGGGAAGAGGTGAAGAAAGTGTATTATTTATATACCATTACTTCGATGACCTCTCTGTCCTGTCTCTGTCTCTCTACTTACCTACTACCTCTCTGCTGCTCCTCCTCTCTGTCTGCTGTCTCCTGTCTCTGCCTTCCCTCTACATCTCATCTACATCTCTCTCTCATCTCTCTCATCTCTCATCTCCTCTCTCTTCTCTCTCTCTATATATATATATATCTTTCTCTGTTCCAGCACTGAAACGTCCAACAAAGCCATCTCAAGAATCAGGAACCGCGAAGAAGACAGAGACAGAGAGAGAGAAGAAGAGAGAGAGAGAGAGAAGAGAGAAGACGAAGACAGAGACAGAGAAGACAGACAGACAGAGACAGAGAGACAGAGACAGAAGAGACAGAGACAACAGAGACAGAGAAGACAGAGACAGAGACAGACAGAGAGAACACAGAGAGAGAGGAGCCAAGTAGCCTACCACAACAACCTACCGACACCGCGAGAACCTACCTACAGGACTCATTTTTGTCAACACTACACCGCCACGGAAGAGGCAAACAAGTAGCAACAGCTGAACAGGCAGAGGGGAAAAGAAAGCATAGGGCCATGACAGGAAAATGGCCTGGAATTGGTGGCAGGTATGTAGGCACTTCCAGACAATGGTGCAAGAGTGAACATTACTTTGATCTAATGCCCGCCGACATCTAGAATAACGCGATGGTTATTTTTACATCGTTCTTGTCTGTCAACAGTACGGGACTTGGAGTGTTGTTTGTTTACTCTCTCTCCTCTCTCTCTCTCTCCTCTCTCCTCTCTCTCTCTCTCTCTCTTCTCTCTCTCTCCTCTCTCTCTCTCTCTCTCTCTCTCTTCTCTGTCTCCTACACTCTCTCCTCACTCCACTCTCTGTGTTGTCTCTCGTCTGTGTGTGTCTCTGTGTGTGTGTGTGTGTGTGTGCCTCTCTCCCTCTCTCCTCTCCTCTCTTATTCATTCTAACCACAACAAAACAACAGCACACACACACAGAAACGCGCCCAACAAGGCAACGACACGCACGCACACATACAAACACGATACATGAATGGGAAAAAAAAACACTTGTAGAGCATATACGCTTTCTACCCTTAATAAAGAAATTTGAACTGACTCGACTGCAACCAGTGCAGACCTCCAGTGCCTTAATTCCACCTTTCGTGTGTAGTGTATACACATGCAGAAGATCAAACATGCACGCTTAATTAAAGATCCCCTAATACAATAATCAGCGTTCAGGTATCAGGTTAGGAAACACCAACAACATACCCAGCATAATTATATCCTTGAAGTCAGAATGCAGCTACCTTCATGGTGGGATTAAAAAAAAAAACAAAAAAAACGGTGGCATTAGCCAAAATCTCACCGTTGATCAACCTCGGAGCTCTAACCAAGAAACAGGGAAAAAAAGTTAACAAAACACTCCCCCCCCCCCCCCCAAAAAAAAAAAAACGACAACAAAAAACCAACAAAAAACAAAAAACCAACTAACCAACCAACCAACCAACCAAACAAAAACAAACAAAAAAAACCCCTAAATACAGGGGGAAGAGAAAGCCAAGTGGTCAGAACATTGCTCGCAATTTGACGACCCGAGTTCGATTCCGTTCGAGGAGATTTTTCCCCTGAAGTTAACATCGTGCTGACTTCCACTCTCCCCAAAAGTCTTTCGGGTGAGACATGTAAAACTGAGGCCACGTGTGGCAACACACGCAGAACATCTTGCGCACACGTTAAATCTGTTCCCTTTTCGTAAGAGAAGCCCATTGTGTGCCGGTGGGAATAGATGACAATATTTACAAAACTGCATAACACACGGGGCTGGATGAAAAAAAAAGGCACATAAGTGCTTATTCCATTATCCTCGATTTCAAAGAATAAAATAAAATAAATAAATAAATAGAGAGGCCTCAAACCTTGGAAGACATTTCCCCCCAAAACCACCACGAGATAAAACCAGTGCGATACAAACCAAAGTGTGCCCCTTCCCCAGCCCCCCTCCCCCTCCCCCCCCCCCCCCCCCCCCCCCCCCTTCCAGAAAAAATAAAAGAAAAAAACCTTGAAGGCAAAAAGAGTCCCAAATTTTAATGAAATTTAAAGGGGGGGATCGCCCCACTGAAAGAAACGGGAACTTGGGAAGGGGCTATCGACAGGGTTAAGGAAAACGAGAGTAGGCTTTCAGATCCTTGTGAGGTTTGTTGTGTGGGGGTGTGGGTGTGTTTTGGGGTGTGGTGTGGTGTGGGGGGGGGTGTGTTTTTGTGTGTGGTGGTGGTTGAAGAGAGAGAAGAGAAGAGAGGAAGAGAGAGAAGAAAAGAGAGAAAGAGAGAGAAGAGAAGAGAATATAATGTAATTGATTAATTCTATTTTTAAAAGGTGATAGAATAAACATGACAATTTTGCTTG
>CM060320.1:21763123-21765623 GCA_030674155.1 Stramonita haemastoma
CCTTTTAAAGATCGGAGGGGGGATTTTTTTTTCTTATTCTTTTCTCGTCCAGATCTATATCCTTTGTTAGATCTATCTATCAAACAAAATGTTTAAAAACGGTTAGGAAAGCAGTAATAATTATTTTTTGGAAGGATGACCCCTTTTCAAAAAATTTTTCATAAGCCACTGGAACAACAAAAAAATTAGGGAAAAAACAAAAAATACAAAAACTGTTAGGAGTTCACCCCTCCTATCTGTCCTTTGTCTTCTGGGTTTTCCCCCCGCCCCCTTCCCCCTCTCCCTTTTTTTTCCTCCCCCCCTTCTCTCTGAATTTCCATTTTTCCCGGTTTCTCATAAAAACCAAGGCCCGTAAAAACCGAACCCCTTCCTTTCTCTCCTCTTCACCCCCCCCCTCCCCCCATCCTCTCCTCCATTTCCAAAAAAAGAAAAAAACAAAATTGCCCCTCCCTGTTCCCTTCTCTCTGTCTTCTCTGTCTCTTTTCCCCCCCACCCTCCCCCCACCCCTTTTAACACCCCCCCCCCCCGATCCTCAGCCTCTATCTTTCAACCACACCCTGTATCCCCTCCCCCCCTACCCCCACCCCACTTTCCCCCCAAACACACAAACATCACACACACACACACACACACAACACACACACCCCACACACACACACCACCCACACACAAACTTTACCCCCCAACCTTTAAAAAAAAAAACAACAGCAGACAAAAACAGGGGAGAGAGATGCCCTAAAAACGTTTTTAACTCTTTTAAAAAGCTCTTCCTCTTTTTCCCCTCCCCCTTCAGCCTCCCGATCAAACCGCCCCGGGGAAATTTTGCCCCCTTTAGGGGGCCAGGGCCCCCGATTTTCCCCAAAAGGGCCCCAATTGAATTAGGGGGCCCCCACCCCGGGCCCCCTGATTCCTGAAAAGGGGGGTAACCCTTCCCCCGTTTTTTTTTACGCCCCTGTGGGGGCTTGAGGCCCCAAGCGCGTGAGAAGGGGGGGAGCACTTGTTCCACGTAACATAAAGCGGTTAGAGCTAGCGCTGTCAGGTGGCCCAAAAAATTTTGAAAAAAAAAAAGAAAAGAAAAAGAAAAATTTTTGAGTGAACAATGCACACTCTTCCATTTTCAGCAATCAAAAGCAGGTACTGATTGGGGTTGTTTTTGATGATTAGGGGTTAACTTGGTGGTATGGGGTTTCATTGATTGATTGATTGATGATTGGGGCAAATTATTTTGTTTGGTGATTGATTGATGATTTTTTTTTGGGGTGAGGTTGTTTTTGCAAGGAAATTCAAAAAAGCGCGGGGATAGACAAATTATAGTTTATTTACAGCAATGTTTTAAGTGATTTGGTACTACACTTAAAACTGAAAAAAACGGTAAAGGTGTTCCAAAACCTTTGTAGTGGTAGGGGGAGGATGCATCAGAAACCTCAGCTTCTCTAAAGGCCACATGTTAAGGGCACCCCCCCATTCCTCTCCCCCCTGCTTTACCTTCCCTGACCCAAAAGTGGGCAAGTACCCATTTCAGCTGGTGAATGGGGACTGTATGAAACCAAAAGGGCGCAAACGGTCACCCATCTTATTGGTAACCACGTTCGACGCTGCTTTAAACCTTAGCTTGGGGAAAGCGAGTGCTCTGACCACTGAGCTATCCATACATACACTCTACATGATACTATAATTATTAACTACACTACAATAGGGCCTACCCTCGAATGGTCAGCCTGGAGACACAGGTTGCGCAGAAAGAACTCTTCAAGTTCCAAGAAACACTAGGCCTAACTTGCTCAGCAGCACGAGGCAAAGAGAACGAGAAGAAAGGCTGTAGACCAGGCAGACAGACCAGCGTCATTGTCATCATTAGAATTACACACATCACAATTGTTATGCAGATGCAACAGAGACTGTCCACTCCAGCATTGGACTGACCAGCAGTCACAGCCGGCGCTGTCGCTGAACAAATGACCGTCTTCTGGCGCGAATTCCATAGTCGACACCGACTGAAGGAAGCCTACTAGCTACTACTAATCGTTATTATTGATATACTACTACTACTACTACTATTATTATTATTATTATTATTATTATTATTATTATTATTATTATTATTATTATTATTATTATTATTATTATCATTATTATTATCGTTATTACAAAAGTTTGATGACTTTTCTCATCTATTCTTGCAATCGTTTATTTTTGTTTTCATCATGTCACAAGATCAAAAGGACTAGCTCAAATAATACTGCAAGGCACTGTCCAAGGAGGAAGAAAAAGAGGCAGACCAAGGAAGACGTGGGAGGACAACATCAGCGAATGGACAGGCCTAGAACTCAACAAAACCCTGAGAAAGTCAGAACAGAGAGAGGAATGGAGGGAACTGGTTGTCAAGTCTTCGGGGGGTGCCCTCACGGTCGCTAGACAACGGGATAGATAGATATAGCTTAGTAGGCTAGTTAAAGCTTCTTCTAGCTTCATAGAGAAAGAACCTTGCTTCTCTAGTGAA
>CM060320.1:21783123-21788123 GCA_030674155.1 Stramonita haemastoma
TTGTTTCAGTGAATACACAGTTTCCTCAGATTCTGAACAGAATACGTCCTTCTTCTTTTAGTAGGTAATTCATTCCATCTCAGTTAGAATGACAAACTGTTTTCTTCAATTACTTTTTTCCCTCAATAATTGGAATGACAAACTGTGGAAAAAGTCGTCATTAAATAGTCAGAGAGCAGTTTTAGACAGGATTTGATGATGCTTGTGTAATCTGTGAAATACCGTTGACCCGACTCAATTCAAGGGCAGGCATACTCTGCAAACCATTTCTACCGTGCTAACTCATAATGCGAGTCTGTTTTCTGATGGCCTTAATCTAACCTCTTTAGTGTTTTTTTTTTCCTGAAGCCGTATTCTACTGGAAGTAAACTTAAAAAACAACAACAACATAGTATCCACTCAACCTTTTACCTAAAAAATACACATACATAAAAATTCAAGGTATGCATTTACATTATGCCATTATACACAACTTCGCTATTAGACCATGGGCTTTTTGCTTTTAAAAATTTCGAAGATGATTTGCTTCAGTATTGTGATTTTCTCAACAGACTGTCCTTCATCCAAAATCTGTGGAATTCTTCAGAACTTTGAATATGTCTCTTGCAGACGAAGCCTGAATCTGTCTCTTCTATGGCAGATTAATTTGCAATCGCTTTATGATATACACTCTACATCCCAATCTTCCACGACCACTCACAATCAATCTTAACCACCATTGTCTGAATATTTCAACTTTTAATTTGTTTTCTTTTTTTTTCTTTAGCAAGAACAATAAACCCACGTCGATCTAATAGATGTATCTCACGCAAGAAAGGAAGAATAGTCTGTCAAGAGGTTCGGAATAAAACAGGAAAACAAACAAACAAATATGCTAGACACTCTAGTAGAAAAAATATGCTAGTATTCTACTACTTCATACAGTATGCTAATATTCCACTACTTCATACAGTAAAATGCATGGACCCTTTAAAAAAAAAAAAAACACCAGAAAAACCAAACCAACCAAGCAACAACCTCTAAGCCTGTCACTCACAGACAAAACACAAAGAACTGATAATTTATTATTTTTAATCTCTGGTAAAAAAAAAACAACATAACATAAGCCTTATACTATTCATGCGCGAACATGTCGACTACACAATCAACGCCCCCATAATTCTAACACCACGCGACGCAGCAGTCAGTAGTATACTAACCACATCAAAACGAAAGTCACTTCAACATTGCAGTTAACTCATTCCATCCCACACACCAGCTTCTCTCACCTAACTGACAAACTAACGACCGTTTGATTCGCGAGAGGAAAAATCCGTTAAGTGGCACTGGACGGTGGCGACGACTTGTGGTGGGTTGCGCGGTCGATCCTTGTCTTGTCTCGTTATAAATCTATCTATCGAGCTAGGCTAGGCTTCTTAGCTTTCACAGCAGTGAGTTCTTCCAGCTGACTTCGCTTGCTAGGCGGTGGGGGACCCACCACCGCCTTGGCGCTGAAACGATTAATTTGTGTAAACTCTTTTCTTCTTGTGCCGGCGCTCGCTCGCTGTGGCTTCCTTCCTTCTTTCGCTGGCCTGTGTGAATGTTACCAGTGACGTGTGAGAGTGCTGCTGGTGATGGTGGGTGGTAATGTGGGTGGGTGGGTGGTGTAATGTGGTGCTGTGGTGGTGGTGGTGGTGGTAGTCTGTGTCGTGGAGGGAGGTTGGGTGGGGGTGGGTGGGGGGGGTGGAAGCAAAGGAGCAGAGGGTGAGGGAGGAGGAATCAAAATCAGTGATGTTTTGATATGATGAGAGAGAGAGAGAGAGAGAGAGAGAGAGGAGAGAGAGAGAGAGAGAGAGAGAGAGAGAGAGAGAGAGAGAGAGAGAGAGAGAGAGTTCTTCGTGACTTTATTCTTATAATGCCATTAAGCCATAGCGGTGTGACTTGGTGAACAATGACTATGTCATAATGATATTCCTGTTGGGGAAATTCTGAGCATGCTTCCGATGGACAGACAGACAGAGAGATGGACAGACAAGATGGACACGCGTATGGACACACATACGAACATGCACGTATCCAGCCACCCATTCATTCATTTATCCACCCACCCATCTACCCACAAACACGCCCACATCCAAACGGTAACATCTCAACGAACCCGCTATGCCTGGCTTACAAGAACGCACTGGATCTTTTATGCTTTTATTTCATTCATTCTTCATCTCTCTCTCTCTCTCTCTCTCTCTCTCTCTCTCTCTCTCTCTCTCTCTCTCTCTCTCTCTCTCTCTCTCTCTCTCTCTCTCTCTCTCTCTCTCTCTCTCTCTCATTTCGGAATGTATGTTTCCCGCTATGATGTTTACCTTCCCCTCTGCCTCAAACATGTTTTGAATAGAATCTAGTGGCCCTATATGGCCGATGTACAATAAAACTTTTAAGTGTTCAGAGCTCTGTCTCTCTCTCTGTCTCTCTGTCTCTCTCTCTGTCTCTCTCCTCTGTCTGTCTTCTGTCTGTCTCTTCTGTCTCTCTGTCTCTCTGTCTCTCTGTTCTCTGTCTCTTCTCTCTCTCTCTCTCTCTCTCTCTCTCTCTCTCTCTCTCTCTCTCTCTCTCTCACACACACACACACTCACCCCTCACCCTCACAACCCCCACCCCAACACAACACAACACAGACACACTTTTGTCCTCTCTCAACAAACAAAAACAAAAACGCAGACTTTACCTATGAAAAGCACACCATACATGAACAAAGGCCTTCTCCGGTGAGGTTGCTGACAGCAGTTGTAGGGAGGGGGGGGGGGGGGGGGGAGGGGAGCCGAAGATTGTGCCAATTTGCTGAGAAACTGTTGTGACCAAACTGATGGGCACACAGTCTGTATTGACCCAGGTTTTTGCGGGAGTTTGAAGACAACTATGCTCTCTGTCAACTTTCAACTCCCTGTGGTCGTTTAGCACAAAGTGTGGAATGGAATTCTTCTTCTCCTTTCCTTTTTTTTCCTTTGGGAGGAAGGGAGGAAGAGGGTGAGGGGGGGAAGGAGGGGAGAAGAAGAAGAAGAGAAAAGAGAAGAAGAGAGGAAGAAAGTAAAGAAGACAAGGTTATGATGATGGGGTCAAATTCTGTGTCTTTTGTCAATTTTGTTGTTGTTGCAGTTTTCGGTTTTTTGATATTCTAAAGTGTTTGTGTTTGTAGTGTTGTTTCCGTCCCTTTTTGCACATGAATCCATGTACTTAGCGCAATCACGACACGCAAGAGAAGAGAGAGAAGAGAGAGGAGGAGAGAGAGAGAGAGAGAGAGAGAGAGAGAGAGAGAGAGAGAGAGAAGAGAGAGAGGAGAGAGAGAGAGAGAGAGAGAGAGAGTGTTCAGTATAAATAAGAGGAAAATCTGTACAGGAATTCCCTCTTTTCTATCCATCTCTTTGTTTCTGCCTTGTTCCTTTTCTTCTCTATTTATATATCTCTCTCTTTCTCTGAGTGTGTGTTGCGCGCGGCGCGTGTGTGTGTGCGTGGTGCGTGTGTGTGCTAATTAAACTATGCAGGCATGCTCGATGTGTGTGAGTCTAGCTACATTCGTGCTTGTGCATACTTTGAAGCATGCACAGGAATATACACAATCACGACAACACAACTTTGTCTTTTTCTCTCTTTATGATTTCAAACCCGCCTAAAAAAGAAGAACCAAACACCTAACAGCCAAGGGAACCAAAATCAAAACACACAAATACACACTCCTCCCCCCCTCCCCTCCTCTCCCCCCCCCGCCTGTGGGGCTGTCGCGGGAGCTCTCAGTATAAACAGCATCCCCACCTTCTGGAAATTCTGTTCTGGGAATTCCCTCTTTTCTATCCCTCTCTGTGTTTCTGTCTTTATCCCTTTTCTTACTGTCCCCTGCTTCTTCCTTGCCTATTTTCTGCCTTCTCCTGCCCTTTTCCAGGAAGAAAAAAAACACACACACACACACAAACACACACACAAAGTCAAACTCTTTATTAAAAAGGAAAGAAAAAAAGGCCTACCTATTTAGGTACATGAAAAAAAACATACACAAAACCATTCAATCAGCATCAAGCAGTCAGTCGTGATTACGATCACTTAAAAAAGTTTTTAAAAATACAATTCTCTCCCTCATCAAAGTTAACCGCGCGGGGTTTGACTTGTCAGGCGCTTAACGGCAGCGCAATGCATTTTCACTCTATGTTACAAAACTGCTGTCTGAGCGTGCGACGAAAAGAAAAAAACGAAAAAAAAGAAGAAAAGAAAAAGAAAAAAAAAACGGAAACATACAACATTTTTTTTTTTTATCTCTCCCCAAAAAAAATCACCACCGGATACACCCACACACAATTCCTCACTCTCTCTTGTATCCATAGGGGGGGTCCAAACCACGGGACCCCTGGGCTACAAGACTAACCCAAACACAGGGGCCAAACAGAGGAGCAAGAGTGCGCGCAAGACGACGAACCAGCGATCAAAAGACACAAGACCGCGCCGCCAGTCCAGTTGGCGTTATTTTTTAAAACAAAGAGGGTAACAAAGAGGGCAGGCAGGCAGGCACACAGCACACAGCCCTGCCCTACTCCTTTTCTTTCTATTCTCAAAAGATAACATTTCTCTCCCACGACAAAGTCGGCTAGGCTGCGCTGGGCCTGACTTGTCAGGCGCTTAACGGCAGCCAGTCTAGTTGCGCATTTTCTTTCATTGGGGGACAGGATAGACAGCCTGGTTGGTTTAAAGATTTTTGTGTTTTGGTTATTGTTATTATGATGATGATGATGATGATGATGATGAAGAAGAAGAGAGAAGAAGAAGAAGAAGAAGAAGAAGAAGAAGAAGAAGAAGAAGAAGAAGAAAAGAGATAAAGAGACAGACGGACAAACAGAGACAGAAACAACACACACACACACAACACACACACACACACACACACACACACACACACACAGAAGAGAAACAGATACAGACAGACAGACGGACAGACAGACAGAGAACAGACATGTTATATACACAGACACTGAGAGCACAGTACT
>CM060320.1:21795623-21798123 GCA_030674155.1 Stramonita haemastoma
GTCCTGGCAAAATAGGATGGTTCAATTCCCAAACTGTATTCCCGAAGCCGAATGTGGCTACCTTATTGGTACGGTAAAAAAACAACAAAACGGTTGCATACACAAAAAATTTCGCCATTGGTAACGCCTTGTAGCTCTGCTGAGGAACGAGAAATGAAACAACAAAAACAACAACCAAACACACACACACACGCACGCACGCGCGCACGCACGCACGCACGCACACACACACACACACACACACACACACGCACGCACCACGCACGCACCACACGCACACACACACACACACACACACACACACACACACACAAAACCCACCCCCAAAAAAAAATCCAACATATTTTCCACAAAGTTTGTTTCAGACAACACAAAAACCCTTGTTCATTTTATTCACCCCGTTCTTTCTACTTTCTCTCCTCCTCCTTCTCCTCCTCCATCTGGATAGAGAGAAAAAAGAAAGTGATTCATGCTGATGTGATATCATTGTTTGCATAAAACTGTTTCTTTCTTTTTGCTTTGTTTCTTGTTTATTGGACATTGCTTTATTTGTTACAAACTTGGCGTCGGTGTGGGGGGAACCCAAATCTCCAAGTTTGTTATTTGTACCTCTGAAGTTCTGCTGTTGTATCACTTAAAGGGTTTGGTTCGCTTTTGAAGTGAGAAGTGGTTGGTTTTTTCTTTTTGATAAATCGTTGGCTAGGGTGCAAATCACTGTTCTTTTTCGCCCATGGAGATGCTGGGGGCCTGTGTCTGTATCAATAGCCTCCCCACCTTCTGGAAATTCTGTGCTAGGAATTCCCTCTTTTCTATCCCTCTCTTTGTTTATGTCTTGTTCCTTTTTCTTCCAGTCACCCCTTTCGTGTCTTTTTTCCTGTCTTCTTGGCCTATTCTCCTGCCTTTTTTTTCCAGGAAGACTTGCCTGAGTTAATTATTTTTCTGTGATCCTGGGAAAAGTATAAATAAATGTTGGTTGCTGAAGGCTCAAAAAGCTTATTCTCGGCAATTGCCTAAGAAATGTCACCCGTTTTGTGAACATAAGGTCACTCACAATCCTATGTCAGAAACAGACATAGAGCAGATATATCTTTACAATGAAGTATGCAAACACACACAACATGCATGTACGTGTGTGCATTTGCATGCGTGTATGCCTGAACGTGCACACACACACACACACACACACACACACGTACACACGTGCACACGTACTCACACACATACATACACACACACACGTACACACACATACATACACACACACACACACGCAGAACATCTTGCGCATACGTTAAATCCTGTTCCACTTTTCGTAAGAGTAGGTCATTGTGTGCCGGTGGGAACAGATGACATGATTTACAAAACTGCATACACACGGGAACTGGATGAAAAAAAGCACACGAGTGCTTATTCCATTATCCTCGATATAAAAGACAAAATAATAATTTTAAAAAATATATAAAACACACAGCATACACACCAAGCAACAATTAACGAAAAAAAAACCCCACCACCAAACACAGCGTCCTCTTCACTTTCCCCTAGCTTTAATCCCATCACTCCTCTCTCTCTCTCTCTACCTTATCACTCCCTAATGCCAACCACAGCACGACACACTTCCCACCAGCCTCCTCAGCTGCCAGACAGCATTGATACAGTCACAGCCACGCCATCTCTCCTGCTCAAGAGATAGATACTTTGTGTGTCATGCTATCAGCCACACACACACACCCTCCCCTATAAAGCAATCTGTGCCTTTCAGAAACAAAAAAAATCTGCACAGCTTTTTGTTTGACAAGATTGGATTTGTTCTTTTTTTCTTTTCCATTCATGGAGTCATAGACAGCCACACACACCCTCCCCCCATAAAGCAATCTGTGCCTTTCAGAAACAAAAAAATTCTGCAAAGCTTTTTGTTTGACAAGATTGCATTTGTTCTTTTTTTTTCCTTTTTCATTCCTGGAGTCATAGCATCCGATCCCAGGAATTTGACCCGGAGGGCATGAGTAAGTGTGGTTTATCTAAGTGAAAAAACGAAACACAAGCGTGCAACGCTGCAATGGTTCCCTGCCCACTGTGGCATATCTGGCAACGAACAGGTTGATGAACTTGCAAAACAGGGGGCACAGAAAGAACAGTGCAAAAAAAAAAAAGCAGCTTCACCTCCCACAAAAAGACGACAATCATCAAATCAATGGTCGGGAAAAGGACAACTATCATCATCTCAGAAGCAAAGAACGAGTCATCATTCTAAGACTCCGTGTTGGGCACAAAAGGCTAAAATCCCCACATGTCCACAAAGCTGAAACTCGTTCCTTCTCCCCTGTGTGCCTGTGGTAAAGGAAACCAGACTGGTGAGTACATCCTTCAAAATATGCACGCTATTCGGCGACCTGAGGAAGATTGTATGGCCGACAGAGATAACCCTGCAAACCAAGCTGCACGGGCCCACGAGAGGAGCTGGAAAGGGTATGCCATGACTTTTCCCAGACGCATCTGA
>CM060320.1:21805623-21808123 GCA_030674155.1 Stramonita haemastoma
TGCGATGGCACTGGAACCATTCGTAGTGGGCGATTGCCTTTCCAATGAACCATTCCAGCGACATGGAAAAGGGTGGGGGATCTGCTGCATGGGTAACAGCTTGCCCTCTATACTTCCTTACCCAGGCTTTGCGCTCTAGAGTCTAATAAAGCATAACTCCCGCAAGTCTTTCGAGACTGACGGATGTCTACTAGTACAGATAAGTGTGGCCTACAAAGAATTAAAAAGAAAAAAGGAAGAATGAAAAACAAGAAGGGTTAAACACTAGAAATATGAAGAAAGACGAGAAGAGAAGAGGTTGGAGATGCGAGAGAGTGGAAGAGGGGGGACAGGGTGTGGGGGCAGGGGGCGGGGGGGGGAGGGGGGAGGTAAAGGGGGTGGGGGGGGGGGGGGTGATGGATGTCGAGTTGCGAGAGGTGAGTGGTTGTCCCCCTGTACTGGTACCGTGTCGGGGGCTTCACGCCTGGTGGCTATCTTGACGACCCGCTCCTCTCATCGGCTGTTCCTGCCGCTCTGTCTCTGTCCCCTCTCCCCGTCTGTCTGTCGGCTCTCTAGCTGTCTGTCTGTGTCTGTAGCTGTCTTGTGTGTGTGTCTCTCTGAGAGCTCTGTCTGTGTGTTTCTCTGTAGCTGTGTGTGTGTCCCTCTGTAGCTGTGTGTGTGTGTGTGTGTGTGTGTGTGTGTGTGTGTGTGTGTGTGTGTGTGTGTGTGTGTGTGTGGTGTGTGTGTGTGTGTGTGTGTGTGTGTGTGTGTGTAGCTGTCTGTGTGTCGCTTCTGTAGCTCTGTGTGTGTGTGTGTGTGTGTGTGTGTGTGTGTGTGTGTGTGTGTGTTGTGTGTGTGTGTGTGTGTGTGTGTTGTAGCTGTTTGTCTAGTCTCTGTAGTTGTCTGTTCGTCCGCCTGTCTGTCTGTGTGCTTTGTGTTTCCTTTACATATTGGACAGCAAAAAAACAAAACCAAAAAAATCCATCCAGAGATATCATTTCCTAAAAAGTTTAATACCCCCTTTCTTTGAAAACCAATACAAACAAATAATAAATAGCATCCCCGAAGTCGGAATGCGGCTACCTTAATGGTAGGCAAAAAAATCCCCAGTTGCATACACAGAATCTCACCACTGGGTAAATCTTAAAGCTATAAAGCAGAGAAATAGGAACAAAAATCTCACCAAGAACAAGAACATCCCCCCCCCCACCTTCCCCCAACGAACTTGTAGAAATCACAAAAAAATGGGGGCAGAAAAACATGTAAAAAGCCTATAAACCAAGAGCGTGGGAAATGTCATAACCGCAAAAAATGAAGAAAACGATTAAAAAAAAAAAAAACAGAAGGAAAAAAAAAAACGAAAAGAAGAAAAGAAACTGGAGACCGAAAAGAAAATCCTATGTTGTCAAGCCATATAAATGAATGGCAGTTTATTTGTTGATACCAAAAAAAAAGAAGAAAGAAATCTTGACAATCTAAATAATATGAGAGAAGAGAACAAACATGTTGACAAGCAGTACACAGAAAGAAAGAAGGAATTCAAATGGGAGCATACATAAGCAAGAAAGAAGGAAGGTGGCAGAACGGTTAAGACGTTTATCTGTCTGACCAGTACACCCTAAGGTTCTGGGTTAGATATCCAGCCTCACCCTTTCTTCCTAGTTTGACCCCCTCTCCCCCAACCCCCCCCCCAAAAAAAAAACAACACAAAAACAAACAAACAAAAATACAAAAAAAACAACAACAACCAAACAAAATCCCCCCAAACCTGAATGTCAAAGTCTTTCGATGAGACTATAAACCGAACGAATGAATGCAGCAAAACATCTTGCGCACATGTTAAAAAAAAACCCGAAAAATCACCCCAACTTGTTCCGCCCTTTGGAAGAGTAAGCCATTTCGAGCCGGTAAAAACGGATGACAAAACATGTAACAAAGATTGATGTGTGCCTTTTAAATGCTTTTAGAAGCCAATTTTCTTGAATTTTTTTTTAGGGCAGGATGAAAAAAAGTTGTGCAAATTTACTCTTTTCACTCTCAATAAAAATCATTTTGACTTGACTTGACTTGACTTGACTTGACTTGACTTCACACAACACACACACACCACACACACACACACACACACACACACACACACACACACACACACACACACACACACACACACACACACACACACACACACACACACACACACACACACACACGACCAGACATTTTCACCAAATCTAAATATCTTTCCTTCCTTCTAAATCCCCCCTTCTCTCCTGTCAAAAGAAAAACAAAAAAGAAAAGAAAAAAAAAAAAGAAAAAAAGAAAAGAAAAAGAAAAGGAAGACGAGATATGTCCATCATCTTGGCACAGCGAGACAGGTGTTGTAAATGTAAAACCTTGTCAAAAAAGCGGGGTCCCCTATAGCTCATCTTACAGACCTCTCTGACACAGGTCTTTGTAATTTTTTTTCTTTTTCTTTTTCTTTCTTCTCTTTTTTTCCTCCCCTCAACCTGGCGACAAGGCC
>CM060320.1:21823123-21828123 GCA_030674155.1 Stramonita haemastoma
TAGCGAGGTTTCAACACTTCTCTTCAAAGTTTGCTTTAAACGTTTTGAATCCTACCTACAGTGATGAATTGATCAGCATCGCTCATCTATATGCCCAATACCCACCCTCAGGGCGTTGTGGGAATGTTTGTGAAATTCCACTTTCACGGTAATGATTATGAAAAAAGGGGGAAAAAAAAAAGTTTTAATTTCGGGGCAAAAACGAAAAAAAAATGTCACTATGTGCGGTATACTTTTGTTTATGCCAAACCACACTTACCTTCCCGCCCTCAACCACCACCCCCATCCCGCCTCCAAACACACATACACGTAAGCGTACGCACGCATGCCCATACATGCGCGCACTCGCACACATACCCATGCGCGCACATTCGCTCGCTTACATAAGAATACACACACCCATATGAACAAACAACACGACACAACACCACACACACACACACACACGTGACAAGATGGCGGAAGCGATCGGAAGCTGAAGCAAGGCTCTGCCAGTTAATCGCTTCCCTACTAAGAAGATGACAAGGCTGACCAGGTCCAGAGGCCTTGGTGGCTATTTACATTCAAAGCCAGCCACCAACACCAAGGGCAGCCAACGGAAAAAGGAAAATTCTCCGTGTCGAGCAGCTGAAGTTTCGACACGACAGGATTCCGAGTCCCAGACTGCCTCCACCTCGACCAGTGAAGACCTTGGACAGAAAAAAACGGACCACGGTTCCCCAGCAGACACAGTGAGTGTAATTAGAGAGCTAAAGATTCTCGTTACTTCACTGTGTGATAAAATAACATCACTTGAGCAACGTCTAGATCAGCAAGACCAAACTGCTTGCAAAAAGAACCCTCCAGTGGAGAGATCTAGACGTTGTGTTGACAAGGAGACACAGACAGATAGCTCCTCAAAATTAACTTATGCTCAGGTTGCTAGATCAGCCGCACCAGTTTCTGTTAAAACAATACCTGCTAAAAAGTCAGGTACAGGACTGGTGCAACAAAAGAGCAAAACAAAAGCTGCACCAAAGGATGTAAAATTAAGAAAATCAGAACAAGCAGCAAATGACGTAACGACTGTGACTGACGTCAAACCACCACGACCTACAAAGAAAAATAATTCTAAACAGAAAGAAGAACAAGACTTGCCACAAGTCGTGTTGCTCCACGATTCTGTGATGAAAGGGGTCAATGGGGATAGACTTGGGGTTTCATATGGATTCAACACCATGTGTTATAAAGCCCATGAAATAAAAGATTTGCCAACTACCCTGGACACAGCATTTTCCCACACTAACAAACCTCTAGATGCTATTGTCATTCACTGTGGCATAAACGACATCAAGATTTCCGATCCCAGACGTAGCAGCAAAAATTACATCGACTGCATTAAGGGTATTGCTGCTGATCACCCAAGCACAAAAATTGTTGTCAGCAAGATTGCTCCTGTTCGCAATTTTAAACTAAATGTGCAGAGAGAACTTTTCAATGCACTGATCAGCGCTGAACTTCACGATATTGTCAATGTTTCTTTAGTTCAGCATTCCAATCTTTCAACTCACACTGGGGTTCAAAAGGATGGTCTTCACCCATCACGGAGAGGATCCAGTCAGCTGGCAGTCAACGTCGGCAGACACGTCCGTCAGCTTTTCTGGCAGACTCCGAGGAAGACCAGGAGACACCCAACTCTGCAGCCACGCAGCAGCAACTTTCCAGCGTTCTCCAGAGTCTTACCTCCGGGTGGAGACAGGGGCCCGTGGTGGAACATGTATGAATGCTTGGGAGAATGGTATTGAATTTTAAATGAACTGATTAAGGAATTATTAGTGATGTATATTAATGTCATCTATGTAGTCTTGCGATTAACTATGGCGCACATTTTCTGATCGTATCTTCTATTGCTTAGATTTAGTCTACCGGTAATAGTTGTAGTTGAGCTATCTTGAATACATATTTAAGTTATTTATTTCTTTATTGTCTCAATATATATTTTTTTACGTTGTTTCTGTTTATTCTCACTTTCAAAATGGTACAATCATGTCCAGTGAAGATATTACAGTGGAACTGTAGATCGGTGATGACAAACCTTCACTATCTTATTCATCACCTTTCCACTACTACTTATGAAATCTTAATATTACAGTCATTGAATGTAAATCAAAACAATTTACCGAGATTGAAAAAACTTTTCTTATCCTCCAATTCATGAAAACATCAAAAATGATGCAGAAAAGATAAAAACTGCCATATATATACATGTAAAAATGGAGTATAGTTCATGTATCTCACCAGCACCATCTAATATATTAAATTTATATTCATGCACAGCAAATGTAAAAGTAAATAGTCATCTCATAATAAATGTTGTATCTGTCTATCTCCCTAAAGGTCCAAATGAGGAAAACACTGAGTGGATTCGAACAATTCAAGATTCCAATAAAAAGTGGCTAGTTGTAGGCGACTTTAATGCACACTCACCCTTCTGGGAAAAGGGAAGCTCTTCAGTAACTTGCAAAAGATTTGTTGAAAACATAGTGGATTCTTGCCTTTATTTATTAAATGACGGTAGTGTCACCAGAGTCCCGGATATTGCAAGTCATAGGGCAAGTGCCATTGACCTATCTTTCATCTCTCCTGTGCTTGCTCCAAATTGTAAATGGGAAACACATACCAACACTTTAGGGAGTGATCACTTACCAGTTATAATTACTCTTAATAACCACTCTGTTCATTACAGTTCTGGTAAAGATGCTATTCCTAAATATAATTATAACCGTGCTGACTGGAATAAATTCAATAGCTTTCTAGCAGCAGTAAATACAGAAAGTATTAAAGATGATGATGTCAACGTTTTTTACCAAAATTTTATTGATGCTATCTTAAAAGCTGCTGATGATTCAATTCCAAAATTTTCATCTGTAAAATCCAGCAAACATTCAGGTAATATATGGTGGACCGATTCTTGCCAGAAAGCTGTAAATGAGAAAAAAGAAAGATTTAAAACATATATAAAAGATCGGACTGAAAGCAATCATTTATTAATGAAAAGAGCTAATGCTACATGTAACAGTATTGTTGCACAAGCTAAGCTCAATTTTTGGAGTAGTTTTTGTACAAAAGACGTTTTTAACCATACAGATCTAAAAAAGGTGTGGAGAAAGCTCAATGACATGAAAAATGGAGTTTGTTTACAGAATTGCCCAATCAAAATACAGGAAAAAGAACTTCTTTCTGATGCAGAAAAGGCTGAAATTTTTGTAAATATGTTTTCCGACACTATGAGTTCTCACAACCTTTCAGACAGATCTAAAACTTATAGAGAAAATGACGTCCAGAAAGATGATTATAAAGATCCAGTAAGTGACAATACACACTATGTGAATGCCCCTATTACGCTGCAAGAGCTAAAAGATGTAATTTTCTCCCTGCCCGCTAAAAAAACATCAGTGGGAAAAGATGCAATTTCTAATGAACTGCTCAGACATCTACCTAATAACTGGCTAATGTTGCTGTTAGATCTGTTTCAGCTGTGTTGGATTCATGGAGTCTTACCTAAATCTTGGAAACATTCTATTTTGATACCTGTAGTAAAGCAGGGAAAGTCTAAGAGTGATAAGAATAACTATAGACCCATTGCATTAACTTCACATACAGGGAAGTTGATGGAAAAAATAATCTTAAATAGATTGACATATTATTGTGATAAAAATAAGATAATACCTGTAAATCAGGCAGGATTTCGTAGGGGTAGATCTACAGTTGATCATTTAGTGAAACTAACCACTTGTATTAAATATCAGTTTGCTCGAAGGAGGAATGTACTTGCTACATTTTTTGACGTACATAAGGCATACGATCATGTTTGGCATGAGAGATTGCTTTATAAGTTGAAATCTATTGGCCTTTCTGGTAGCATATATTTCTATATTAAAAGTTTTCTTTCAGGAAGAATTGTCCAAGCTAAAGTCGGAAATTGTTATTCTACCCAAAGATCACCAGACATGGGAATTCCACAGGGATCAGTAATATCACCGTATCTATTCAACATTTTATTATCTGATCTTCCTAGTATTTTGTCAAGTAATGCTGTTCTTGTGCAGTATGCTGATGACATATGCATGTGGATGGATGTTATAATGAAAAAGAAAACGCCCAAAGGCAATTAAGCTTCTATCAAAAAGTATATCAAAAAGAACTTAACAAACTTAACGGCTATCTTTTAGAGAATGGCCTTTCACTTTCCCCTGAGAAAACCAATCTTGTACTTTTTAATAATGGTGTTGGACCACAAGTCTTACCTCGTTTTCGAATAAATGGAAAAGATCTCGAATATAAACCTGCAGTGAAATTTCTAGGTGTATACCTCACTTCTAAGTTAGCGTGGAATCAGCACATTGAATTTTTGGCAACTAAAGCTAAGAACGTTCTTAATTTCTTAAAAGTTGTCAGTAAACAACCGTGGGGGCAAGATATCACCGTATTAAAACACCTGTCCTTGGCCCTTGTGCGTTCAAGACTGTCTTATGGACAAGAAGTATTTTTCAGTGCTCCAAATTACTTACTTAAGAAAATTCAAAGTCTTGATTGTAAAGCCTTCCGGCTTGCTTTGGGTGTACCACCTCATGCCTCAACTCTAGGCACATATAAAGAAATAGGTGTTCTGCCTTTAAATGAACATCGACAACTTGCAGTGGCAAAATATGTCTTAAGAAGCACAGCAAATGAAAGTAATGTTGAAAAGGAAGTTCAGTTAAAGTCTGATATTCATTTTCCTAAAAGAGCAAGAACTATCAACTCACTTACCACAATTAGCACCTATACCTCCCCACTTTTTAAAGATTTAAAACTTAATTCCAATAAAGTAGCTAAATCAGAAGTAAATTTAGCTCCCTGTCCACCTTGGGAACTGCTTAAAGCTCACTTTGATATTGATTATTCCACTGTACGAAAAGCGGACAATATTAATATACTTACGGCATTTGTAAAAGAGCATATTCAAACTACCTATTCTG
>CM060320.1:21836879-21841879 GCA_030674155.1 Stramonita haemastoma
CCCCCCCCCCCCCCCCCCCCCCCCCCCCCAAAAAAAAAAAGTAAAACAAGGGGTTTAAAACCCCATCAACCCCCCCACAACCCCCCACAACCAAAAAGGAGAAAAAAAAAAATTTAACACCCCCAAAAATCTTTTATTACCAAAAAACCCCCCCCAAAATTTTTTGCCCCTTTTAAAAACCCGCGAAAATACAAAAAAAAAAACCCCCGGTTTTTTGTTTACAGCCCAAAACAACACAGTTTGGGGGGAAAAGGGATCGAAAAGGGGGGGAAATTTTTCCTCTACTACTGAATAACCTTACCCCCCCCCCCCCCCCCCCCCCCCTCCACCTCTAATCACCCGGGGAAACTGTTTGGGAGAAAAGCTTTTTCCCTTTTTTTTTTTTTTCCCCTTTTAAAAAACACCCAAAATTTATCTTTAGGTTGGGGGGTGCAGAGAAAAAAACCCCCTGAAAAATAGATTAGTCAAGTATAGAAAAATGTTTATAATGAAAAGGGAAAAGGGGGGTTTTTTTTTGGGGGTTTAGGAAGAGAGAAAAGAGAGAAAAGGAAAAAAAAGAGGGGAGAGAGAGAGAAGGGGGGGAAAAAAGAGAGAGAAGAAGAGAGAGAGAGAGGAAAAAGGAGAAGGAGAAAGAGAGAAAAGAGAGAGAGAGATTTGGGTTTTAAAAAAACTTTCCCCCTTTTTCCCTGCTGTGGTTTTGGCTTAGTCTGTTGTTTTTTTTTAAAACGTACCCCGCGTATAAGAAGCTTTGTTTTTTTTTTTGGGTGCTGATGTCCCTGGGGGGTTTTTTTCCCCAATTGACAAGCCTGGGGATTTCCCAGAGTAAAGTTTCTCCTTTTTAATTTATTTAAAAAACGCGTCGGAGACCCCCCCTTTTCCCAGGGGCCCGGGGGGACTGGGGCAACCCATCTCCTCCCTTCCCCTTTTTCCCCCCCCCCTGCTTAAAAACCTTTTCCCCCCCCCCCCAAGAAGGCAGGGGCATAACCATTTCCCGCCCCGGGGGGGAAATGAAGGAAATGTAAAAATACCCAAGCTACAAACGGGCACCCCTCCAAATGGGGAAACCACGCTCGATGCTGTTTTTTTAAACCCCAAAAATTTGGGGGAAAACGGTGCTCTGACCACAACCCCTTTTCCCCCCACACAGACCCCCCTAAAAAATTTTCCCCCCCTCCCTTATCCTCCCACCACGCTTTAAAAAAAACGACAACCAAAAAACCAAATTTTTTTTTTTTGGGGAAATAAAGGGGAAAAAAATTTTAAAAAAAAAAAAAAAAGAAATAAAGTTGTCAAACTAACATAAAGAAGTAAGGTTTTAGGTTGTTTTTTTTTCCTGATGAGGGGGTTTTGGCCCCCCCGAAGTGACAAAACCCCAAACCAGCGGATTTTAGTAGGGGTGTGTGGGGGGGTTAAGGGGAAAAGGGGAAAAGGGATTTTTCCGTGGAATGTCAAGGGGGGTTTGGTTCGTTCAAAATTGCCCCCTTTTATGCTGCTGCTTTTTTTTTCTCCATGTAACAAAAGTTAGCCCCACTTCATTTTTTCCCCTTTATGGGGATAAAATCCAACTCCTCTAAAACCCCCCCCCCCTCGAACCCCCCCCCCCCCCCCCCCCCCCAAACACATACCCACCCCGAGCCCCCGCCGCGGGGGAAAAAAAACACACACACACACACATATACTTTTTCACGCCGCGCATTGAAAAACACAACAGGGAGGGGCCCCCCCGTGCACGAAAAAAGGGGCCCCGCATGAAAAGCATACATTACCCCCCACACACCCCCGCCCCCACCCCCCCGCGTCCCCCGCGCGCACACCCACAAACACACCCATAAAAAACACACACACTAAAAAAATTTTTTTAAAAAAAAATTGGGGGAGAGAAAAATTTAAAACCCATTAAACCCTTTTTTGCGGGGGCCCCCGCTCGCGAACACACACAACACCCAAAAAACACACACACACACAAACACACACCCCACACACACACACACACACACAAAAACACACACAAAAAACAAAAAACCCCAAAACACACAAAAATAAAAAAACAAAAAAAACCCAACCCATTTGTTTTTTGGGGGGGCCCCCCAAAGGGAAAAAAACCCCAAACAATGGGAAAAAAAAAAAAAAAAAAAAAAAAAAAAAAAAAAAACGGTTGGGGGGGGAAAATCCTTTTTCAAATTTGGGGGGGGGGCGGTTTTTTCTGGTTTTTTTTTCTAAAAAATTTAAACCCCTTTGGGGGGGCCCCCCAAAAAAAGGGGCCCAAAAAAACCCTTTGGGGGCCCAAAAAAACCCAAAGGCCAAAGGGGGGGAAAAAAAACCCAACCCCGGGTTTGGGAAAAAAATTCCGGGGCCCGGGGGGGGCTTTTCCCAACGGGAAAAAAAAAAAAAAAAGGGGGGTAGGGGGGGAAAAAGGAAAAAGGGGAAAGGGGGAAGGGGAAAAAGGGGGGAGGGGAAAAAGGGGGAAAAGGGGAAAAGGGAAGGGGGGGGAAAGGGAAATGGGGGGAAGGGGGGGGGAAGGGGGGGGAGGGGGGGAGGGGGGAGAGAAAGAGGGGGGAAAGAAAAAATTAAAGAGAGAGGGGAGAGGGGGAGAAAAGACCCCCCGACAGAAAAAACAGACAGAAAAGACAGACAGAAAGAAAGCAGCAGACTTTTTACAGAGACAAAGAGACAGGCGGGGGGGGGCACGCAAGCGGGGGGGGACAGACATACAGCCCGAGTCAGCAGAAAGAGACACAGAAAAAAAAAACACAGACTGAGGCAGACAGACAGACACAAAAAAAAAGGGGGGGCCCAAACCCTGGCATTTTTAAAGGGGGGAAAACGGGAAACAAAAAAGGGGGGAAAAGAAAGGTTAAAAAAAAAACCCCAAAAAAAAACCAAAAAACTATAGGGCACTGAAAGGGGGGCGGGGCTAGGGGGGGAAGGGGGGGAAACACAGATTTTAAAGGGGGTAAAAAAGGGGGACAAAAGGTCCCTTTGTATAAAAAGGGACCTAAAACATAGCACTGTCCTCTGAATGGGGGACAGGAGCATAACAAAAAACCCGGGGATAGGGGAAGAAAGGGACATGAGAGGGTAAACCATTTTCCAATCCAGTCCAATCCTGTTGTTTTTTAGGCCCCCGCCGACCACAGGGTCATATATGGGGCCTGCCTCCCCTGCCTGCCTGTCCTGTCTGTCTTGTCTGTCTGTCTTTTATTTTTATCTATCTATCTATCTATCTATCTATCTATCTATCTATCTATCATCTATCTATCTATCCCTATCTATCTATCTTCCCCTTAGTCTGGCGACCGGGGGGGGCACCCATAAAAGACTTGACAACCATTTCCCTCCATCAGGTCAAACCCCTCTAAAATTGTGAAACCAGAATAAAACTGTATACAGATTAAACAGGGTTAAATCCCAAATTCTACTATTACTCATTTTGTGCACGTAAAAGAACCATGGCAACAAGCGAGTTGTCCCTGGCGAAGTTCTGTAGAGACCAAAAAATCACTCTATTGATAGGGAAATAAAATTATTACACATGCAGAAGGGGAAAAAAAGACAAAAATGGTGGGTGGCGCTACTCTTGTAGCGACGTGCACTCCCTCAAGGTGATCATCCCGAATTTCACGCAGAAAAATATGTTGTGACTTAAAGGGGTAAGCCTATATAAAAAAAGGTAAGGCTATGTGGTGGTCGTAGGGGAGCGAGACATCAGAGACCTCAGCTTCTCTAGGGGCCAGCATATTGAGGGCGGCGCCCATCTCCTCTCCCTCGCTGCTTTACCTTCCCTGACCCTAAAGAGGCAGGTACAGACAGACATTTACAGCTGGGTGAACTGGGGGACTGTACTGAAGCCAAGGCACGCAAACGGTCACCCATCCACTTGGTAACCACGCTCGATGCTGCTAAACATTGGCTGGAGGAAAGGGAGTGTTCTGGTCACTGAGCGAGCTATCTCGTGACCCTTGGTAGGCCTATACAATTAAATATACCTATTCTATTTACAGACTGGTTTACACAGTGTAGTTGAAATGTATTGATACCTAGTGGCATAAACTTGTTTCTAAATAAACAGCTGTTTGGACGACAGTATTCCATTCATGAAAAACTAGGGGACATGATACAGCTCAGTGGTCAGAGCGCTCGCTCTGTCCCCAGGCGGAGGTTAAGCAGCATTGAGCGTGGGTGCCTACACTATGGATGGGTGGGTGACCAGTCATGCATCTTGGCTTCAACACAGTCCCTAAATTCACCCAGCTGTAAACAAATGAGTACCTGCCCTCTTTAGGGACAGTACAGGAAACATCACGCATCAGGACAGAGGTAGAAAGTATGCTACTGGTGTCAGGTCTAAACTCAAACAAAACTTTGAGAAAGGCAGGACAGAGAGAGGAATGGAGGGAACTGGTTATCAGGTCTTCAGGGGTGCCCCTACGGTCGTCTGACTAAGGGATAGATAGAGAGATTGAGATAGAGACAGGGAACATAAAGTAACGAAGGAGAGAGGAGATGGGCGCCGCCGCCCTCAAAATGCTGGTCCCTGGAGAAGCTGGGGTCTCTGACATCTCGCTACCCAACGACGGTGTAGGTTATGGGAACACCTTAACCTTTTACCATTTTAGTCATTATCTATGTTCTCTTGTTTTGGCTTAGCTGAGGGAGTTGGGACATTGTTTTAGTTTTTGTTGTATTGTTGTGTTATCTCGTTTTTAGCTTAGGTGATGGGAGTTGGGGCAATGTTTTAGCTTGTGTCTGTGTTGTTGTTGTTGTTGTTGTTTTCGTCAGTGGCACACGAGATGCCGCATAATTACGCGAAAAGAATGTCAATTTACGACTAAAACGTGTGTGTGTGTGTGTGTGTGTGTGTGTGTGTTGTGTGTGTGTGTGTGTGTGTGTGTGTGTGTTCTGTCTGTCTGTCTGTCTGCTGCTGTCTGTCTGTCTCTGTCTGTCGTCTGTCTGTCTGTCTGTGTCTGTGTCTGTGTGTTTGTGTGTGTGTGTGTGTGTGT
>CM060320.1:21846879-21861879 GCA_030674155.1 Stramonita haemastoma
AGTACAGTTGGTGATATACCTCATTATAATCTGCATATAGTAGCACAGTTTTTTTTTCTCCTGAGATCTAAAATTTTACGAGGTGACAGCCCCGATATGGCCTGTGTGGTCGGCGGGGCTATAAACAACATGATTGGAAGGTTGGATTGGATTGGTAGGTTTGAACTTGGATGAAAATTTGTCAGCAGACAGTGTAACCCCTTATTACTAAATAACTTTGTCGTTTGCCAGCCTCCCAATCACAGCACTACGATACACATTCCCGGGGTTATCAGCGTAGGAAGAAATAAAAGGAATTCTCAAATGAATGGATCCTTTCCAACTTTCTTAGGACTAATAACTGGCATCAGTCTATAGTACATTAAAAATGTCATGATAAAAAGCAAAACGTTTTCTTAGTAACACTCAATAGAAAACACTATTTGACCTGGGATCTAGCTGACCTTAAAGCTAGGTGACCTGGAAGCTATTTGACATGGAATGTAGTTGACCTTGAAGCTAGTTGACCTTGAAGTTAGTTGACCAGGAATCTAGTTGACCTGGAAGCTATTTGACATGGAATGTAGTTGACCTTGAAGCTAGTTGACCTGGAAGCTAGTTGACCCTGATGCTACATGACCTGTAAGCTAGTTGACCCTGATGCTACATGACCTGTAAGCTAGTTGACCCTGATGCTACATGACCTGTAAGCTAGTTGACCCTGATGCTACATGACCTGTAAGCTAGTTGACCCTGATGCTACATGACCTGTAAGCTAGTTGACCCTGATGCTACATGACCTGTAAGCTAGTTGACCCTGATGCTACATGACCTGTAAGCTAGTTGACCCTGATGCTACATGACCTGTAAGCTAGTTGACCTGGATGCTACATGACCTTTAAGCTAGTTGACCTGGATGCTACATGACCTTTAAGCTAGTTGACCTGGATGTTACATGACCTTTAAGCTAGATGACCTGGATGCTACATGACCTGGAAGTGAAAGCTGGAGTGTAGCCTGTCATACGCTGACTCCTGCCTTCATGGCAGAGTCTCAGCTGTCCGTCCATCTGAGAAAACGCAAGAGAAAGAACACACAAAAAATAGGACACGCTATTCTCTCTCTAGTCTAACAAAAACCTGATAGCAAACTGTGGTTTTAACGTACACTTTGAAGGCGTTTTGTTTAACAGACCCCTACCACCCCACCCCCTCACCCGGTCTGTCTCTCCTTCTCTTCTTTCCCCAAGTCACCTGTGAGGAGTATCCATGTCGGCCTCATTACACAGAATGTAAAACCACGGATAAAACTAGTATGGTTTAATAGAGACAACAGTAACACGCCTTACGACTTCTTCAGGCTTTTGTGTGTGTGTGTGTGTGTGTGTGTGTGTGTGTGTGTGTGTGTGTGTGTGTGTGTGTGTGTGTGTGTGTGTGTGTGTGTGTGTGTGTGTGTTGTTCTTCAGTTAAATGTCTGTTCACATAAGTGATATTAGACAAAGAAAAAAAATTGTGTGTGTGTGTGTGTGTGTGTGTGTGTGTGTGTGTGTGTGTGTGTGTGGTGTGTGTGTGTGTGTGTGTGTGTGTGTGTGTGTGTGTTGTGTGTATGTCTGTTTTCCCGGCTAGAGTTCTGAGGTTCACAAGCGGTGAGATTTCTGACCATGCAACCGCCCCCCCCTACTCCCCTTTCGGTTGCCGCAATCCGACAACGGGGATGGTTGGATAGTTGGGAGTTAAACATACCAATTTTTCACAGGTTACGGAATAGTTCAGTGGTCAAAGCACTCGCTTTCTCCCCCAGCTCCCCCAAAAAGCTAAGCAGCATCGAGCGTGGATGGATGGGTGACCGTTTGCGCGCCTTGGCTTCAGTACAGTCTCTCAGTTCACCCAGCTGTAAATGGGTAACCTGCCCTCTTTAGGGTCAGGGATGGTAAAGCAGCGAGGGAGAGGAGATGGGCGCCGCTCTCAATATGCTGGCCCCTAAGCTTAGGTCTCTGATGCCTCGCTTCCTTACGACCACGTAGGTTATGGGACACCTTTACCTTTACCTTTTTACCTTTTTTTAACTGTCCCAGGACAGTCGGGAGGTACCTCTCTGGTCTTTCTGATTTTTGATTGTTATGGGTTCTTTCGAAGGCGCACACGGATCCGACTGGTAAGAATGTCATCTGAAAAACAGAGTTCGATTTTCCTTGCAAACTAGAAGAAAGGGTGAGGCTGGGAATCGAGCCCGAACCTCATGGGTTACTTGTTAGGCAGGTGAACATCTTTTCAGACAATTGAATCACTTGGCGGTTGGTGTTTGGGAACCTGAATTAAGGGTTACTTTTTTTTCTCATATGGGAACTTTAAAGTATTATTTTCTTCTCTCTTGAACTGGGAGACTTAAAATGTTTCTTGTTTTTCTACTAGGGAGCCTAAAGTGCTTCTTCTTTTCAAAATGGGGGGGGAAACTTAAAACGCTTCTACGTATTATCTTATGCCCGCCTCCCTCACCCCTCCGAGGGGATACCGTCAGACCTGTCAGTATAAATAGCATCCCCACCTTTTGGAAGTTCTGTGCTAGGAATTCCCATCTTTTCTATATCCCTTTCTGTGTTTCTGCTTTGTTCTTTTTTTTTTCTTCCTGTCGGCACCTCTTTCGTGTCTATTTTTTGTTGTTGCCTTTTTAGTCCTATCTCATGCCTTGTTTGTTTAATTGAGGAAAAAGTAGTGAGGAAAAACAAGCGCATGTACCAACTTCTTAATCATTTTGAAAATGACTTATCAATGATTAATACAAAAAAAAAATTGAAATAAAATAAATTCACGGGAATATGTCTTTCTTTTTTGTTTAAATCCAAAACCGACTAAACTATAACAACTCTCCTCCATGTCTAAGTCCCATGCGCTGAGTCTGACCTGTCAAGTGCTTAACGGCGGTGTGACGCATGCTTAAGACATATTATGTAGCTGCTGTCTAGGATGTCTTGTCTTCTTTCAATTTACAGAAAAAAAATATGTAGCTTTTTTATCAGAGTGGGTTTTTTTTTCTTCTGTCAACATAAGGATGGTTACTAAGCATCCCCCCCCCCCCACCCACCACTAAGGAAACGCAGTTTAACAAAAAAAAGAGAAAATGGGAGACGTGATGGGATTTTGTTTGTTTGCTTGTTTGTTTGTTTGTTTATTTATTTATTTATTTATTTATTTATTTATTTATTTATTTATTAAACGAGGATAATGGAATAAGCACTCATGTGCTTGTGTGTGTGTGTGTGTGTGTGTGTGTGTGTGTGTGTGTGTGTGTGTGTGTGTGTGTGTGTGTGTGTGTGTGTGTGTGTGTGTGTGGTGTGTGTTCTTTTATATCGAGGATAATAGAATAAGCACACATGTGCTTTTTTAACATCCAGTCCCCGTTTGTATGCAGTTTTGTAAATCTTGCCATCTGTTCCCACCGGCACACCATGACATACTCTTCCGAAAAGCGGAACAGGATTTAGCGTGTGCGCAAGATGTTCTGTGTGCGTTCGCACACGGGGCCTCGGTCTATAGTCTCACCCGAAGAACTTTTGGGGAAAGTGGAGTCTGCACTGATGTTTAACTCCAGGGTAAAAAAACAAACAAAAACCTCTTGAACGGGATTCGAACCTGGGTCGTCAGATTGCAAGCCGCAAAGGTTCTAACCACTAGGCTATCATGTAACCCCTCCACCCCCCGCCTGTTTGTTGTGCTGTATGTATGTATGTGTGATGGATGGATGTTGTTGTGTGATGTGGCGGTGACAGTACTCAGAAGTCACTTTAAAGGATGACGCATTTGTGCTGTCTTCTTGTCTCCCTTACCAGTCCCAGATGGCAGTGACACGGTTCTGCTCTTACTGCTGGAGTGCTTGGGATTGCTGTTGGCACTTTTTCTTTTGGTTTGCCTTTTTGTCTCTTTCATGGTTTCGCCTTTTTTTCTCTTTTGTGCAAAAAAAAAGTTATTGTTCTCTCTGTTTCTGTCTGTATCTATTTTTTTTATTTTTTTTATTTTATTTTTTTATTCTTTTATATCGAGGATAACAGAATAAGCAATCATATGCTTTTTCATCGGTCCGTGTGTATGCAGTTTTGTAATCATGTCATCTGTCCACCGGCACACGATGGCCTACTCTACGAAAGCGGAACAGGATTTACGTGTGGTAAGATGTTCTGCGTGCTTCGCACACGGGCCTGGTTTAAAGTCTCATCGAAGGAGTCCTGTGTGTCTTGTCTGTCTGTTTCTCTCTTTCTTCATTCATTTATTCATTCGTTCAAAGATCATTCATTAATTCTTATGATTACAGGTGCATGAAAGGGCGTGTGTAGTGTGAGTGTTTGTGTGTGCGTGCTGCGTGCGTGCGTGCGTGCGTGGTGGAAAGAGTGTGTGCGTGAGCGTGAACGGGAGTGTGTTTGATTGATTGATTTGATATGATTTATTCTTTATGATGAGGATAAGAGAATAAAGCATTTGGTGTTGTTTCATCCAGTCCCTGTGTGTATGCAGTTTTGTAAATCTTGTCATCTGTCCACCGGCACACGGACGGCTACTCTTAGAAAACGAACTGAGATTTAACGTGTTGCGCAGATATGTAGCTGTGCGTTTCCGCACATGGGGCCTCGTTTAAAAGTCTCATTCCGAAAGGACTTTGTGGGAGAGTGGACGTCAGCACTGATGTTAACTCCAGGAGAAAAATCTCCTCGACCGGACTCGAACCCGGGTCGTCAAATTGCCAGCGTAATGTTCTGACCACTAGGCTGTCCGTCCCTCATACAATTTTGAGGAATTTTTAACATTAATAAAACTTTATAACAGCCATTTCTGATTTTGTTTTTATTCTTTTGTACGGAAGATGTCCGAACCCAAATATATTTTATGTACCCGGCGGAAGGATAGAGAGCCCGGGTTACATAAATTGTGTGTGTGTGTGCGTGCGTGCGTGTATGAGTGTGCGTGTATGTGCGTGTGTGTGAATAAGTGAGAGACAGATAAAGATACAGTGAGACTGCGAGACAGACTAGACAGAAAAAAGAAAATCGCGCAAGAGTTGCTCTTTAATGGAACAGAGAATTATCAAATCATGACCCACATTTGGGACATACCTTTCCCCCCTCCTCCCTTGTCCCCCCCACCTTTCCCGTGTCCCCTTCCCCTCTCCCGCCACGTGACTGGAGTCAGTGAAGCGAGACGCCATGAAAATCAGCATTTTTTTTTTCAAACACTGCTTTCAGGCCTTATAGAATTATCTCTTCATTGTCAGTCTACATGTGATAGATGCCACAATATTCTTCACCTTTTTTTTCGTAGAATGCTCAAACAGCAACTATTCTTCTCTGTAATCTGAGCCAATAATGCGTCAGGCTGCCGTTAAGCGCCTGACAAGTCAGGCCCAGCGCGCATATCCGACTTTGGAATAAGAGAGAAATGTTATCTTTTAAGTCTTTCTGGAATGAAAAAAGGCAGGAGAATGGATCAAGAAGACAGACAAGAGACAAAGAAGATTTTTTTTAAATTTTAGACTGTCAGTGTGCATAATGTTTCTCTCCCTCTCCCACATAAAATTTGATGGGGTTCTGTTTGAATTTTTGTTTTCTCGAGGATAATAATTGTGTGTGTGTGTGTGTGTGTGTGTGTGTGTGTGTGTGTTGTGTGGTGTGTGTGTGTGTGTGTGTGTGTGTGTGTGTGGTGTGTGTGTGTCTGTGTGTGTGTGTGAGTGAGTGTGCAAATCCACGCGCAACTGTGTGTATGCGTTTGTGTGCGCACGTGTGTGCGTGCGAGTGTGTATGTGAATAACTTATGTGAGTGACTGAGTGACAGAAAGAGAAACACAGCTAGAGAGAGACAGAGAGACAAACTGGTAGAAATAAAAAGAGAGCAGAAATCAACCAGGGGGGGGGGGGGGGGGGGGGGGGGGGGGGGGACCAAACCAAAGAACGTTGCTCTTGAATGGAACAGATGGAGATTTGTATCTAAAAACCATGACCTACATACATTGTAGCAGGAAATCCCCCAGTCCTGAGAGATCTAGAGAACTCCTTCCCTCTTCATGAAGTCAGTGAGAAGAGAGAGAGAGAGGAGAAGAGAAGAGAGAGAGAGAGAGAGAGAGAGAGAAGGAGAGAGAGAGAGAGAGAGAGAGAGAGAGAGAGAGAGAGAGAGAGGAGAGAGAGAGAGAGAGAGAGAGAGAGAGAGAGAGAGAGAGGAGAGAGAGAGAGAGAAAAGAGAGGGGAGGGGGGGGGGAGAGAGAGAGGGGAGAGAGAGAGAGAGAAGAGATGAGAATGAGAGAGAAGAGAGAGGAGGACAGAGAGAGGAGAGGAGAGAGAGAGAGAGAGAGAGAATTGTGTTTGTGTGTGTGTGCGTGCTCGTGCGCGTGCGCGTGTGTGTGTGTGTGTGTGTGTGTGTGTAGTGTGTGTGTGTGTGTGCATACGTTACGAGAAACCCAAATATACCCAGCATACATCCCTGAAGTCGGAATGCGGCTACCTTCATGGTGGGGGGAAAAACACCCTGGTCGCATCGTACGTAAAATCTCACCATTGGTGAATCTCAAAGCTCCAGACGAGGAACAACAACAACAACAAAAAAGAACAGATGACTTTCTTGTTGAAAAAAACAAACCGACTAGGTGGATCAGAGCACAGAATAGGGGGGGGGGGATCTTTGGAGGGAATAAAAAGAAGAAAAAAAGAGGACACCCTCAACGACAACAACAACGACAACTTTCTCTGTTAACCTGTGTCTGTCTCTCCTCACCTGTAATCCTTTCTCTTTGATATCTACCGCCCCTAGCTCTTAAAGGCACCCCCTCCCCCTCCCCCTGAGCTCCTCCCATTGCTCTTCCCCCCACATTCCTCCCTCCCCCCGAAAAAAAAATCAACAAAAAAAAACCCAACTGGCGCGCACTCTGCCTTTCACGAGTTTTTCTTTGACGTGCATACTAATGACGGGGGAGTAAGTGAAATGGATAGGGCTGGCTGGCCGAGGTCCGCGCGAGGTCATCTTTGTTTGGTCACGCTCTTTTATAGAAGAGGACAAGCACGTTCTGTGGCCCTCCTTGACTCGATGGTGTCTTAATGGGGTAGGCCTAGGTGGGTGGGTGGGTTCGGTCGATTCTCTATTCTCTCCCTCTGTTGTGTGTGTGAGTGAGGGCTTAACTTAACTGCTTTTCAAGTCTAACCCCTACTCCATTCATTTTGTCTTGTTTACTACTATACATAGGCTTGGACAGCTAACTAGTTGTCGATTTTTCTTTTTTTTGTTGTGTTTCCTTGGCGTGTGAGAACCGTGGCACTTTTGCTTTCCCTAAGTTTATTCATTGAAGTTGTTTTATGGCCTGGTAAGGCCGGGTCAAGAGTGGGGGGTCATGCTTCCTTTTAACAGAGGCAAATTTGAAGGTGTTGATTTTTTTAATTTATAAAGGGAAAGGTGTCCCGTAACCTATGTGGTCGTCGAGGAGCGAGGCGTCAGAGACCTCAAGCTTCTCTAGGGGGCAGCTTACTGAGGGCGGCGCTCATCTCCTCTCCCTCTCTGCTTTACCTTCCCTGGCCTTAAAGAGGGCAGGTACCCATTTACTGAACTGGGGGACTGTGCTGAGTGATGTGGACAAGTGATGTGGAGAAGGGTCTCGTTATGATCTTCCTTTCAACCCACGCCTAAATGGGTCGGGTGCTCTGGGCCTGACTTGTCAGGCGCTTACTGGCATCGCAACACATTTTCGCTCAAAATGACAAACAAGAATTATTATTTGCTGTTTGAGCATTGGTCGAAGAAGAAGAAGGAGATAAATTTTAACTGATTCTGCACAACATCATTAATCATTCGTCGTCCACCCAATGCTCATGATCAAAGTGTGTCCATTTCTATCTATTGATGTCTGTCCCTTGGTTCTTGGTTAGTTTATGTCTTCTCCTCTTCTCCAGCTTCTGTGGCAGTTTAATGACCGAAAATTTATTTCTGAGGTACTCTCTCTCTCCTCTCTCTCTCTCTCTCTCTCTCTCTCCTCTCTCTCTCTCTCTCTCTCTCTCTCTCTCTCTCTCTCTCTCTCTCTCACAACCAACTCCTTGCTCCAACCAGGCATACCCGAAACCAAGAGTAAACAAGGTATGTTTAAGTAAAGTTACCCAGCATGTTTTACCATATTCGTCCAAGTTAACAAGCATTAGATAAGCTTGCTTGGGAAGTCTATCTAAGTCCATTTTTAAAAGCTTAAACCAGTATCGAATGCACCTGACTGCACTGTTTACATATAATGGGTAACGTCCTATTTCTCCATAAACAAACATATTTGGTACCCTAAGTGGAACGTTTTCTAAACGTTTACATGCCATGGTATGTATCTTTTCAATATTGCTCAGTCTATGAAGACCCCACATCTCAGACCCATACAAGAGAATTGGCAGTACCTGCGCATCAAAAATTCGAAAAAAACAATCCTTTGAAATGTCATTTAGTTTTGATATATGTTTCACGCATTCAACACATGCATGCCTCCCTTTCATGCCTCCCTTTCATGGCAAGAACATCTACACCTCTGTTCAGGCTCATTCTCGTGGTAAAAACAAATCCTAGATAACTGTATTTATTAACCACTTCTAATACACTGCCACCTAACTTCCATTTTTCCTTCTTACCCAAAAATCCACCTTTGCGAAAAACCATAACTTTTTAAACCATAACTTTTTAAACCATAAGTCTCGGCTTGCTACCAATTAATGGATCATCTTTCAGGAGAACTTTTAAGAAGGATACTGACTACATGTGTAAGTTGTGTAAGGTAGTGGAAGATGAAGAACATTTTATAAGAAATTGTATTCTGTATGAAAATCTAAGGTATAAGTACTTGGTCCCAATCGATCAACCATACGTAAATGTGTTGAAATATGGCTCTGTATTTACCATTCGTAAGCTAAGTTTATATCTTTTCAATGCCTTAAAAATAAGGCAGGATTTTGTTGAAAACTTGGAGACTTGACAAACAAATAACATCATTTAAAAGAGGTCAGTTTAATCTAAAAGGACACATGTTCACACTTGATATGTTTTAGCAGTTGCCATATATGTCATGAGGTTTTATTTTATTTTTGCATTACTTGCTTTGCTTTGCTATGCTTTGTTTACCCCATTCTTGGGGCTGGTGGCCTGAAGAATAAATCTTGCTCATGTTCATGTTCATGTTCTCTCTCTCTCTCTCTCTAACACACACACACACCTATGCAAGCGAGCCAGTTGACCTGAAAAGTTACGAAAAACTCTCAAAAAGGAGCCTCCCTTCTTCCATACTCTCTATTTAGGGTACACACACAAAACACAAACATACACACAACACACAAAGAACACAAACACACACACAAAACACACACACATATATAATATGCAAGCATACCAGTTGACCTAAATAGTTACGTAACACTCTCAAAAAGGCAACTCCCTTCTCCCACACTTTCTCTTTAAGGTACTCTCTCTCTCTCTCTCTCTCTCTCCTCTCTCTCTCTCTCTCTCTCTCTCTCTCTCTCTCTCTCTCTCTTCATCTAGATTTAAACCCCAATAAAGGCGGGGTCTGGATGTAAAAAAAAAGCACACGAGTGCTCATTCATTATATTATCCTCGAAATAAAAGAATTTGCCTTTGCCTCTCTCTCTCTCCTCTCTCTCTCTCTCTCTCTCTCTCTCTCTCTCTCTCTCCTCTCTCTCTCTCTCTCTCTCTCTCTCTCTCTCCAGAACTTTCCCATGTCTTTATAATATACTCCCAAGTCTTTCCATTCTCCCCCCCCCCACTCCTCTGTCACGACCTCAAAGATTTAACAGCGTCTATTGTTCTCCTGACAGGCAAGACGATCATCCACAACACCACCACGTCAGCTTGTTTTCTGACCCATGCTAACCATGAACTAACAAACTAACTAACGAACCAGTCGACCTGAACAGTTACGCAACGCCCTGAAGAAGAAAAAAACAGGTGAGGAAGGCAAGGAGGTGTGTGTGTGTGTGTGTGTGTGTGTGTGTGTGTGTGTGTGTGTGTGTGTGTGTGTGTGTGTGTGTGTGTGTGTGTGCGTGTGTGTGTAGGGGTGGGGGAGGGGGGGAGGTGGAGGGGCAGGTTTTCCAATCTCCCATACCTGTTCTGGAGGGTACACACCTATTTTTTAATGAGCGACCCTGGTCAGGTTTAACACCAGAGCGTGTGAACAGGCGGTGGCGTATGCTCTCAAAGTTGTACGGCGTTGCGTAATAAATCAGTGATAGTCATCATTCAGTTTTGTTGTTGAAGAAGTGCCACCTAGGCACTGTTCTTTTTTTATACAAGTATTTTACCTTCATTAGCGGGTGGAATAGCTCAGTGGTCAGTGCACTTGCTTTCCCCCAAGCCAATGTTAAACAGTGTTGAGCGTGGTTACCAGTTGGATGGGTGACCGTTTGCTCGCCTTGGCTTCAGTACAGTCTCTCAGTTCACCCAGCTGTAAATGGGTACCTGCCCTCTTTAGTGTCGGGAAGGTAAAGCAGTGAGGGAGAGGAGATGGGCGCCATCCTCAATATGCTGGCCCCTAGAGAAGCTGAGGTGTCTGATGCCTTGCTCCCCTACGACCACTTAGGTTATGGGACACCTTTACCTTTACCTTTTATATTACCTTCATCACCACAACCTTAAAGTCAGAATACAGCTACCTTTATGATGGGGTTCGACTCTTGTTCAAGAGAATTTTTCCTCTGGAGTTAACATCAGTGCCAACTCCACACTCCACAAGAGTCAATCGGATGAGGCTATAAAACGAGGTCCCTTGTGTGAATGCACTTAAAACATCTTGGGCATATGTTAAAACCTGTTCTGCTTTTCAGAAGAGTGGGCTATTGAGTGCCAGTACAGTGGCAATAAATGACAAAACTGACAAAACTGCATGCACACGGGAACAAGATAGAAAATGCACACAAACGCTGGAGTGCTTATTCCATTATCCTCGATATAAAAAAAATGAATAAAATAATAAAAATAAAGATAACCTCACCAGTGGTGAACCTCAGAGCTCTAGTTGATTTAACAGGGGGGAATCTATCTACTATAAGGCAAGGAAGAACAAAAGAAACAAGGAAGAAAGAAAAAGGAGAAGCGCCAGACTAACTTCCTAACCATCCTAAGCCCTGAAGACAAAGCAGATGACTGCACACTGACCTAACAGTCAGTCAGGCAGACAGACAGAAAGTAGGAAATCCACTCTCAACCCCCCCCCCCCCCCCCCCCCCCTCCTCTCTCTCTCCTCATCCTCCTCTCTCTCTCTCTCTGTCTCTCTCCCAGGTCAAGGTGTCATGCTCAGTTAGCTGCCTGCTATACAGCTTTAATTCAATCAGCCCTCATCAAGGCTAGCTCACTCATACAACAGCTCAGCGTGTGAACACTCACTGGTGAGTGCTCTCACACTGGTAGATTGCGTGTATGGTTATGCAAGATTACTCATGTACAATATAATGATCAATAGAATTGCCAAGTTGTGTCACATGCATACTCGATGGTCACTTGATGGATGTATTGCATGCATTTCTATTACTTATAACGAGTATGCAGTTATGGAAATGTGCACATCTTTACACAATGAGATACAGATACAGGTGTGGACAAACACAAAAGTTCATAAGGGCTCTCTTGCTTTTTCTCTCTCTTTTTCATCTTGTCTTTCCTTCTTTCATCTTGCCCCACTGTTTTTTTTTGTTTGTTTTTACCTTTCTCCCAGTGATAGGATAAATAATAATAATAATAATAATAAATAATAATAATAATAATAATAAATAATAATAATAATAATAAATGGAATTTATATAGCGCTATATCTTGCAAAAACAAATCAAAACGCTTAAATCAAAGAAACTTACAGATCAATAACTTACCATTTCACATAGTTTCAACAAAGTTTGATTAGTTCAGGGCAATGGAACACCAATACATGAAATGTGTCCTACACACCTAGGCATAACAGAATGCCCTAAATCAAATGGGGAAAAAAGAAAGAAAAGAGAAATAAAAAAGGTATGCAGTTCAACAAATCAAGGTCAACTAGATGAAAAATAACACAAATGTTCACTAGACTCTCTCCAATCCCACTATTAAGCTTTGTTTCTTAACTTTTTTTCACCTCTCTCTCTCTCTCTCTCTCTCTCTCTCCTCTCTCTCTCTCTCTCTCTCTCTCTCTCCTCCTCTCTCTCTCTCTCTCTCTCTCTCTCTCTCTCCTCTCTCTCTCTCCTCTCATCTCTCTCTCTCTCTCTCTCTCTCTCCTCTCTCTCTCTCTCTCCTTCTCTCTCCCTCACTCTCTCTCTCTCTCTCCCTCTTCTCTGCATACACATGGGGACTGGATGTAAAGAAACACAAGTGCTTATTCAATTATCCACAAAATACATGGGATTTTCAAAATCTCTGTCTGTTTGTCTGTCTGTCTGTCTGTCTGTCTGTCTGTCTGTTTGTCTCCCTTCTGTCCCTCTCTCATTCTTCCTCCACCTTCTGAGATTAAGTCTCTTAGAAGTCTCTCAGAACCTTCTTTCACCTCTCAGTTCTAAAAAATGATCATATTTCCTATACTATTCTACTCCTTTTCCCAAGAGAGATACCGAACAATTCTTTTTAACCTTCCAACTCACCTTAACACTACAAAGAAGCAGTAGACCAGCACCAATTACATAACGTTCCCACAGGCCAAAAAAAAGAAGAAAAAAAAGAAAGAAAAGGAAGGCAGACCCTCAGCTCTGTCTCTTCTCTCTCTCTCTCTCTCTCCTCCTCTCTCTCTCTCTACTCTCTCTCCTCTCTCTCTCTCTCTCCCCTTCTCTCTCTCTCTCTCCTCTCTCTCTCTCTCTTCTCTCTCTCTCTCTCCTCTCTCTCTCCAGTCTCTCATTTCTCTCTCTCGTCTCTCCTGTCTCTCTCTCTGTCTCTCTCTGTCTCTCTGCTCTCTCTTCTCTCTGTCTCTTCTCTCTCTCTCTCTCTCTCTCTTCTCTCTCTCTCTCCCTCTTTCTGCATACAAATGGGACTGGATATAAAGAAACAGAGTGCTTATCCCATTATCTCAGAATAAATGAGATGTTCAAAATCTGTCTGTCTGTCTGTCTCCCTCTCTGTCCTTCTCTCAGTTCTTTCCTCCACCTTCTGAGATTAAGTCTCTTAGAAGTCTCTCAGAACCTTCTTTCACCTCTCAGTTCTAAAAATGATCATATTTCCTATACTATTTACTCCTTTTCCCAAGAGAGATACCGAACAATTCTTTTTAACCTTCCAACCCACCTTAACACTACAAAGAAGCAGTAGACCAGCACAATTATGTAACGTTCCCACAGGCCAAAAAACAAAAAACCCAACAAAAAAAGAAAAGGAAGGTAGAACCTCAGTTCTTCTCTCTCTCTCTCATCTCTCTCTCATCTCTCTCTCTCCCCCTCTCTCTCTCTCTCTCTCTCTCTCTCATCCTCTCTCTCTCCTCCTCTCTCTCTCTCTCTCTCTCTCTCCTCTCTCTCTCTCTCTCTCTCTCTCTCTGTGTCTCTCTGTCCTCTGTCTCTCTCTCTCTCTCTCTCTCTGTCTCTCTGTCTCTGTTCCTCCCCAACGTGTGTGTCATGCTTGGCTACTTACTTACAGCTTTAATGACACCACAAGAACAGGGCGTGTGAACACTCTGTGGTGAGTGCTCTCACTTCACTAAGGTGTTACGTGTTGGGATGCATGATTACCCACGAACAATGAAGTGATCGGCTGCACTGTCAAATATTTTATAGCCTTTTGCATTTATTTACATGACGCATGATTACCGATGCACAATACAATGATCAGCTTTGCATTGTCAAATATTTTATGCCTGTGGGTTTATCCTGATACCATGGTTAAGTTATAGACACGATCAAATTATAATGGTAGTATATCAAATTACATGGTATACTGCCAATGTCAGTCACCACGGCAGATTTCTTTGTGTGAAATTTGGGTTGCTTTCTTTCTTTCTCTCTGAAGGGGGGGGGGGGGGGGGGGGGGGGGGAGGGTGTGTCACCACAAAAGCAGAGTGCCATGCACATTTGAACAACAACAAAAAATATGGTTTGCAAGTGTATTGATTTTGATTTCCCTTGAGAGTGGCTTATTCTATACAGAATTTTGCAAGGGACAACAACTCTTTCATTACTGTGGGTTCTTTAACGAGTGCTACAGCAAACATTGGTACCTACGAAAATCTTCTATTGATAGTAAAGAAGCGTAAATTTAAATGGTACGGGCATGTCACAAGATCAAAAGGACTTGCAAAACAATACTGCAATGCACTGTCCAAGGAGGAAGAAAAAGAGGCAAACCAAGGAAGAGATGGAGGATAACATCAGTGAATGGACAGACAGATCTAGAACTCAACAAAACCCTGCGAAAGTCAGAGCAGAGAGAGGAATGGGGGGAACTGGTTGTCAAGTCTTCAGGGAAGCCCCCATGGTCACCAGACGAAGGGATAGATAGATAGATAGATAGATAGATAGATAGATAGATAGATAGATAGATAGACAGACAGACAGACAGACAGACAGACAGACAGACAGACAGACAGATAGATAGACACGTATATTGCACTCAGGACCATAGTATGTCATCTCACCCAAAAGGCTTGGACCCAGACTACCACTCAAGGTCTAATGGATGGGGTCAAGGTTGTACTCTAACAGAGACTGAACCTATCTACGTGTATCTGTCTGTCTGTCTGTCTGTCTGTCAGTCTCTCTGTCTCTCTTTGTCGATTGGTCTGTCTGTCTCTCTGTGTGTCTCTCTTATGTTCCCTCTCCTACCCCCCACCCCCCATTTCTCTTTCAATTTCCTTATATATTAGTTTCCTTCTCTCTAACTATTTTTCTTTTCTTTTTTTCGTTCATGTTTTCTTCTCTCTGTCTCTCTTTACTTCTAATTTTCTCCCCCATCTTTCATTCTGTTTCAATCTCTTTTTCGATATACTGCCTTTGCTCTACCTCTTCCCTCATCACCCCCCCTCCCCCCCCCTCCCACACACACTCGCGCACACACACTCACTCAACTTCCTCTT
>CM060320.1:21871879-21874379 GCA_030674155.1 Stramonita haemastoma
TGGGTTCATCATCATCATCATCATCATCATCGTCGTCGTGTCGTCGTCTCCGTCATCATCATCATCATCGTCATCGTCATCGTCATCTTCTGTTTCTTCTTCTTCTTCCCCTTCTTGTGTTGTGTTGTTGTTGTTGTTGTTGTGTTGTTTGTGTTGTTGTTGTTGTTTTCTTCTTCTTCTTCTTCTTCTCTTCTTCTTCTTCTTCTTCTTTCTTCTTCTTCTTCATCTCATATCATCATCATCTCATCATCATCATCATCATCTCATCATCATTTCATCATAATCTTCTTCACCATCACCATCACATCACCATCATCACTATCTACTTCTGTTTTTTTCATCCTCCTCTCCTCTTTTTCTTCTTCTTCTTCTTCTTCTTCTTCTTTCTTCTTCTTCTTCTTCTTCTTCTTCTCTTCTGTTCCTCCTTTTTTCTGTTTCTATATATTTTTGTTCCATTTTTCTCTTTCTTTTTTTTCTTCCATCTTCGAGACTGGTACGAGGGAAGTCTGTTTGATCCTTAGTTGAAAGACAGGAGTGGTTGTTGTAGAATGTGGCTGCTGACAATGCCTCGCTTGTGCCTGCCTCCCTCCCTGCATCCCTGCATCCCTTCCTCCCTCCCTCCTCCCCGCCACGCCTTGACTTTGCTCTAGGGTGTCCCGCAAATATTCCTCGTCTTGTTTTGATTCTTCAGGACAGTTCGCAAATACTCCTAGAGGTAGGGAGACCTTTCTACAAAGGGCCTTTATTTCTTCTCCTAGCTAGGAGAGGAGCAGGGGGGAGAGAAAGATAAAGATGGGCAGTTTACTTTGAATGTGGTCTCTTGTCTGTTTTGTTAATTTCTCTTTGGTTGTTCTTCGAGGAGGTTTGTGTTCTTGTGGCTGCTGCTGCTGCTGCTACTGTTGTCAAGCAGTTTTTTTTTTTGTTGTCCTTGTGAGAGCTTTCATCTTTGCGGTTGAAAGACTTCTCTTCTCTCCTCTCTCTCTCTCTCTCTCTCTCTCTCTCTCTCTCTCTCTCTCCTCTCTCTCTCCTCTCTCTCTCTCTCTCTCTCCTCTCTCTCCTCTCTCTCTCTCTCTCAGTTCTTTTGAAGCAGGGATGGCGTCAGTTTGGTTTTAGCTGCAGCTAGCGCCCTCCAGGTAGGATGGATGATAGGAAGAAAGGAAAGAGTGCAGAGTGGTAAGATGTGTACAGCAGCAGTGAGGTGATCTGACGGTGTGGTAAGAATTCTGCTTTGTACCAGGCAAGGCCCTCGTAATTCCCTCTCCCATTTTATAGGTGATTGTGGAATGAAATATTTATTGAAAAAATGTAAATGATGCTTGTTGACTTTCATCGTTTGAAACGGGATTTTTTCCCTCCTGTGATGGAAAGCTGGCATACAGGGGAGTGGTCAACGCCTTGGGCACAGTCCCTGATTATCACTCTCTCGAAGAAAGGCAATTTACAACTATGCCACAACTACCGTACCATCAGCCTGATCAGCCATCCACGCAAATCCTCCTGAAAAGACTAATGCCTCAAGCTGAAGAGATCAGCAAAGAAGAGTAAGCAGGGTTCAGAGCAGGACAGAGTACCAAGCGAACAAATTTTCAACCTTAGAATACTCTGTGAGAAATACTTGCAAAACCCAACAAAATCTCCATCACGTCTTTGTAGACCTTTAGAGGGCGTTCGCCAGTCTGGCATACAGCTCTGTAGGCAGCCATGAGGTTGTATAACATCAATGCCAACCTGATCAGAGCCATAGAATGCCTCTATAACAAGGCCACCAGCGCAGTCTACTATGACAGCAACATAGAAGAATTTTGTTCCGAACCACAATTGGAATACGCCAAGGATGTGTGCTCTCTCCCACCCTCTTCAACATCTCCTTAGAGATAATAATAACTGGTGCACGTGAAAACCATGAAGGAACAGTCAGCATTGGAGCCTCTTCGGCATATGGCATGCAGACCAGTGCAGAGAAAACCCAACTGATGACAAATAGTGCCAGTGGCATCAGCACTGACATAATCATAGATGGCAAAATAATCGAGACTGTCCATTGCTTCAAATACTTGGGAGCTTAATTAACAGAAAAAAATATATGAAAACCTGAAATTTTGTAGATTATTGATATCTGTAGATGATAGTCATTTTTGAAAAAAAAAAACAAACATGGATGTAAAATGCATCGACTTTGGGCAGAGATGCGAACCACCTACCGTGCTCACTTGTTGAAAGTGGCCGTCGGTTTAATTCAAGGCGATCAAATCTTTGTACAGATAATTCTCTAGTTGACTGTAAACAGGTCAACACAAAAGGCCAGCTTGATAGCTCTGAAAAAAATGCTGCCTTGGTTTCACCGCAAAGACGCTCGTTTCAAGGGGATTGTTTCCCTTAGAGTTAACATCAGTGCTGACTCCACTTCCCCCAAAAGTCCTTCAGATGATGCTATTAACCGAGGCCATGTATGCAAATACACGCAGATCATCTTGTGCACACGTCAAAAACCCGTTCTGCG
>CM060320.1:21891879-21896879 GCA_030674155.1 Stramonita haemastoma
AACAGACAGATAGACACAGAGACAGAAACAGAGACAAAAGACAGAGACAGAGAGAGAAGCAGAGACAAAGAGAGACACATAGAAAGAGAGAGAGACAGAGACAGAGAGAGGGACAGAGACAGAGACACAGAGAGAGAGAGAGGGAGAGAGACAGAGACAGAAACAGAGACAGACAGACACACACACACACACACACAAACACACACACACACACACAAACAAACACATACACACACACGCACACACACACATACACACACACACACACACACACACACACACACACTCACAGAGGATGTGATCTTTCCTCCCTACTGTGTGCGTGGGAGAGAGAAAGAGTCAACAAAAATAATGACTTATCTTCACGGGGCTGGAGTTTGGTGCCGAATGTCTGCCATCCTTGGTATGCCAGACCCAGTTCTGGAGGCAGGCTGAAAATGGTCCTGATGCAATGCACTGCCTGCCTGCCTGTACTGCCTGTACTGGCCGTGTTATGTATGTCCCCAGGTCCTACTACTTTTCTCTGAGAGGCTAGCTAGAATTACCAGTCATTTTCTTGTCTGCCTATCTAATCTAATCTAATCTAATCTATCTTATCTAATCGAATCGAATCTAATTTAATCTAATCTAACCTAATCTTATGTAAGTGTATGTATGTATGTATGTATGTATGTATGTATGTATGTATGTATGTATGTATGTATGTATGTATGTATGTACGTATGTATGTATGTATGTATGTATGTATTGTATTGTATTGTATTGTATTGTATTGTATTGTATTGTATTGTATTGTATTGTATTGTATTGTATTGTATTGTATTTATGTATGTCTGTCTGTCAGTGTCTATTTATCTATCTGTCTGTCTATCAATCTATTTATCTATATATTCCTCTCTGTCTGTCTGTCTGTCTGTCTGTCTGTCTGTCTGTCTGTCTGTCTGTCTGTCTGTCTGTCTGTCTGTCTGTCTGTCTGTCTGTCTGTCTGTCTTCTCTCTCTCTCTCTCTCTTCTCTCTCTCTCTCTCTCTCTCTCTCTCTCTCTCTCTCTCTCTCTCTCTCTCTCTCTGTGCCAATCTTTAAGCCTGACATCGATTTTTTTTTATTCCACTCCCACCCATCAAGTTTTAACAGTAGTACAATTCTTTGCTTTTCTTCAGTGTTTATGGATCATTTGAGCTCGCAGACGTGCATGCACGCACGTGTGCGCACGCGCCCGTGCGTGTGCGTGTGTGTGTGTGTGTGTGTGAGTATGTGTGTGTTTGTGTGTGTGCGCGTGCGTGCGTGCGTGCGTGCGTGCGTGTGTGTGTGTGTGTTGTGTGTGTGTGTGTGTGTGTGTGTGTGTGTGTGTGTGTGTGTGTGTGTGTGTGTGTGTGTGTGTGTTGTGTGTGTGTGTGTGTGTGAGAGCGCGCTTGTGTGTGTCTGCACGTGCGTGTGCATGCGTGTGTGTTCGTGCGTGCGTGCATGCCTCTGTGTGTGTGCGTGCGCGCGTGTGTGTGCGCGCGGGCGCGCGTGCGCGTGTGTGTCTATACACGTGTGTGTGGATGCGTACGCCATCTGAATGCGTCGTAGTCTTAGTTCAAACATATAAGCTCGCTTTGAAAAAAAAATCCAACCAAAAAAATTCTTCTACCCCTACCCCCGCCCCCACCCCGCTCCAAATGAAACCAAAGCCCCTCTTAAAACCCCAAAGACAGTGCAGGGTGTGTGTGCTGTCAGTAACAGTGGCAGAAGTCTGGCACCGCGTTGTTGCCGTTATCACTTGATGAGGATGTAATGATGACGATTTATGGCAAGACAAGTCTGCGAGAGAAACCACTGATGAGGGGGAGAGAGGGGGAGGGGGTGGAGAGGGAGGGGAGAGGAGAGAGAGGGGGGGAGAGAGAGAGAGAGGGAGGGAGAGAGAGTGGGATAGAGAGAGGGGGGAGGGAGAGGGAGAGGGGGAAAGGAGGGAGAGGGGGAGGGAGGGAGAGAGAGGGGGGAGGGAGGGAGAGAGAGAGGGGGAGGGAGGAGAGAGAGAGAGGGGGGAGGGAGGGAGAGAGAGAGGGGAGAGAGAGAGAGAGAGAGAGAGGAGAGGGGGGGGGGGGAGGAGAAGAGGAGAGAGAGAGGGAGGGAGGAGGAGGAGAAAGAGAGAAGCAAGGCAAGGCAAGTTAAATTCTTTTATTTCGAGGATAATGAATAAGCACTCTTGTGCTTTTTTTTACATCCAGTCCCGAGAGAGAGAGAGGGAGAGAGAGGGGGGGAGGGGGGACAGGGAGAAAGGAAAAGGTAAAGAGAGAGAGAGAGAGAGAGAGAGAGAGAGAGAGAGAGAGAGAGAGAGAGAGAGAGAGAGAGAGGGAGGTTGAGGAAGAGAGGGAGGGAGAGTGGGAGAGAGGAGGGAAGGGTGAGGCAGGATGAAGGGCTGTTGTGCAAAGTAAGCATTTCATTTTTGTTCAGTGTTGTAGTCTGTTCTATTATGAGTCCGAAACATTCTTAATTACTGTGTTGGGTTTATGAGGAAGATGGTGAATAATCTAGGATAGAAGGGGATGTGTTATGTTGAATGTGAAGTACCGTTTATAGAACAGTCCACGTGCTCTCTGTGTGTGTGTGTGTGTGTGTGTGTGTGTGTGTGTGTGTGTGTGTGTGTGTGTGTGTGTGTGTGTGTGTGTGTGTGTGTGTGTGTGTGTGTGTGAGTGTCTGTGTGTGTGTGTGTTTGAAAAAATATTGCTCATAAATGTTCTGCAAACATCATTAATTAAAGGTAGTATAATTTTGAAATCAATGGATAGATCAGCATTAGCTGCGATATAAGGGCTGAAAAAAGATCAGCCTGGAGTCAACTGGACACCGATGCATCCTGCATGCTCCCCTCCCTCCTTCTCTCTAACCATCATGGTCAAGGGACTACAGCTGATGATAATGATGATGATTTGCGCTACATGTATGATCATCATAATAATATACATATGTAACAGAGTGGAGATATTTCATCTGTCGGAACTCTGCACAACTTCTGGTCTATGTCAGTCAGCACATTCAGACAGTGAGGATGTGGCCTCTACGCAGAAGCTACAGCTGGATCGGTCTTTGATTTATTCTTTTATATCGAGGATAATGAAATAGGCACACTTGTGCATTTTTACATCTAGTCCCCAGGTGTATGCAGTTTTGTAAATGTCATCTATTCCCACCGGCACCCGATGGCCTACTCTTACGAAAAGTGGGACAGGATTTAACGTTGTGCGCAAGATGTTCTGCGTGCGTTCACACACGGGGCCTCGGTTTAAAGTCTCATCCGAAGGACTGTTGGGGAGAGTGGAGTCAGCACTGATGTTAACTCCAGGAGAAAAATCTCTCGACCGGACTCGAACCCGGGTCGTCAATTGCCAGCGCAATGTTCTGACCACTAGGCTATCCGTCCCCCTAGACCCGTGTGGTCTAGGTTGGTAACGCGCCTTGCCTAGAAAGCAAAAAGTCCGGGTCGGAGTGTGTGGTGTTTCGTACCCCGTTTGGGCCCCAAGCTTTCCCCCCCCCCAATCCATTACACCCTGAGTGGAGGTCTGGGCACTAGTCTTTCGGATGAGACGATAAACCGAGGTCCCATGTGTTACACATCACTATTTAGCGCACGTAAAAGAACTCACAGCAGCAAGGGGGTTGACTCTGGCAAATTCTGTAGAAAAAATACCACTCTGATAGGGAAACAAATATAGTTGCATGCAGGAAAAAAGAAAAAAATGGGTAGGGGCTGCAACAGTAAGAAGCTAGTCACCGCTTGAGTTCTACTGAAATAAGCAAAAAAAGGCAATTTATTTGCACACTATGAATGACTTTTTCTATGCAGAACCACTCTTGCATACAGGAACCACACAGACTGTCCGTCTGTCCCCCCCCCCCCTCACCTCTGTCTGTCTGTCTGTCTGTCTGTCTGTCGTGTCTGTCTGTCTGTCTCTCACTCTCTCTCTCTGTGTCTCTGTCTGTCTCTCTCAACCTAAGGAACGCTCTAAAACAGTCATACCTTTAGTTTTACTTCAATAGACAATCGGTTCTCTGTGAGAGCTAAAAAAATATTTTATCTGTTCAGTATTTTACTAATGACTTTTTCTTGAAAACGCTCTTGTATACAGACAGATACAGGACACAGACACAGACACAGACTCTCTCCATCTCTCAATCTCTTCCTGTCATCCCATTCTTCATTCTTCTCTTAGATTCTTCCGCAATCTCTCTCTCTCTCTCTCTGCCCACATTTTTTCAATACACACACACTTCTTTTCACTTGCTAAAGGATAATATCAGAGGTAGGGGGTGTTTTTATTCTCAAATACTGACACGTTTATTATTTTTATCGGTAGAGATAAGGGACCCAGTGGTAACGGTTTATGGCTGTTACTTTACTTTGTGAAGGAAGCTCTAATAAAGCGAGCATGCAGAGACGGGAGAGCAATTCCCGGTTTGGTTTGCTTTCTTGGTTTTTGCTGGGTTTGCAGTAAAAAGGTAAAAAAGCTGGGTTTGCAGTAAAAAGCTGGGTTTGCAGTAAAAAGGTAAAAAAGGTATAGGTGTCCCATAATCTAAACAGTCGTTATTTCCTTTTATTAAAAAAAATGCATATCACTTTACGCTACAGCATATTTTCTCTGCGTGAAATTCGGGCTGCTCTTTCCGGGGAGAGCGCGTCGCCACAAGTGCAGCGCCTACCCATTATTTAAAAATTTTTTTTAGGGAGTGGGGTGTCAAAGTCCTCAGCTTCTCTGGGGGGCCAGCATACTGAGGGCGGCGCCCATCTCCTCTCTGTCTGTCTGTCTGTCTGTCTGTCTGTCTGTCTGTCTGTCTGTCTGTCTGTCTGTCTGTCTGTCTGTCTGTCTGTCTCTCTCTCTCTCTCTCTCTCTCTCTCTCTCCTTCTCTCTCTCTCTCTCTCTCTCTCTCTCTCTCTCTCTCTCTCTCTCTCTCTCTCTCTGTGAGTGTGAGTGTGTGTAAAACATTATCCGATTGAAAAAAAATGATATGCCTATTTTTTTTA
>CM060320.1:21904327-21906827 GCA_030674155.1 Stramonita haemastoma
GGGAAAGGGGATAGGGCATGGGATAGCTTAGTGGTCAGATCAATCGCTTTCTCCCAGCCAAGGTTAATAATAATAATAATGATAATAATAATAATAATAATAATAATAATAATAATAATAATAATAATAATAATAATAATAATAACAACAACACATGGAATTGATATAGCGCTATATCTTGTAAAAACCAAATCAAAGCGCTTGCAGCATCGAGTTTTGTGACCAAGTGTATGGGTGACCGTTTACGCGCCTTGGCTTAAGCACAATCCCCCAGTACATCCAGCTATAAATGGGTACCTGCCCTCTTTTTTAGGGTCAGGGAAGGTAAAGTAGCGAGGGAGAGGAGATGGGCGCTACCCTTAATATGCTGGCTCCTAGAGAAGATGAGGTCTCTGATGCACCTTTACCTTTTACCTCTCATGACACTCTACCAACCGAGGTCCCATGATATGGCGAACGCACGTAGAGCGCCACGTGCATAAGGTCAACCCCAGCCATAAATTTATTTCTTTGTGCGACTATTTTTGTTTATCCATTACATTTCCATGCTGGTGTGCATGTATGTATGTATGTATGTGTGTGTGTGTGTGTGTGTGTGTGTGTGTGTGTGTGTGTGTGTGTGTGTTGTGCGCGCGCGCGCATGCATGCGTGCGTGCGTGCAAGCGTGTGTGCGTGCGTGCCCGAGAGATATAGACACCTGCAGTGCTGGTCAGATAATTAAGGCAACACTCTGAAACTTGTTTGTGATGGTCAACTTTCATGATGCCATGATATTTCTGACAAACACAAAGTAAGCTGTACACAGCCACTAGTCTATTGCTTCGTCAGTCGGAAGAGAAAAAAATGGCACCCCAACAAACTACAACTTATGACATACTTCAGGACTGGGGAGAGTCACAACAGATTCGATTCAGTATCATCTTCTTGCTTTCCTTGATGGAGCTTTAACAACTGGGGCCATCCATTCACCGTTCATTACTTTCTTTTATCAGAAATCGTCATGGGTGAGTGACATTTTGAGAGGAAAAAAATAATGATAAATAAAACGGAATTTGGTTTGGGTTAGCTGGCTTAAGTTTGATCTCTCTCTCTCTCTCTCTCTCTCTCTCTCTCTCTCTCTCTCTCTCTCTCTCTCTCTCTCTCTCTCTCTCTCTCTCTCTCTCTCTCTCTCTCTCTCTCTAATAAAAACAAAACGAGTGAAATTCAAGCCAAAACCTCCATGGATATCAGCAGAAATAGAGAACGAAATAAAAGTAAGAGACTGTTTAAAGTCTAAACATGATAAAGAGTTTAAAAACCAAAGAAACAAGGTGACAAACATGAAGCGTGTAGCAAAACAAAAGTACTTTCAAGATCTTGTATCGGACAGAAAAAACTGCAGACACATTTGGAAAGCCATTAATCTACTAACAAATAAAACTAACAAAAAGGCACAAACTACAGTTAAAGATATTTCATCCTTGAGCCTGAATAAACATTTTGTTGGGATAGCCACAAACCTAATAAAGTGTGAAGACTGGAAAAGTAATGATTTGAAACATTTAAGAGCATATTGTGAGTCTAAAAATATACACTCTATATTAGACATTCCATTTATTTCCTTACCTGAAGTGCTGACATCCCTCTTACAATTAAAGCAGTCAACCACAAAAGATGTTGATGGACTAGATGGTAAAATAATTAAAATTGCTGCGCCTGTAATAGCAGACACCCTTACCTATATTTATAATCTTTGTATTGACAAAGCTTATTTTCCTTCTCATTTTAAAAAGGCTAAAGTAATTCCTCTCTTTAAATCTGGCGCATCAGATGACCCATCGAATTACAGGCCGATATCAATTTTGTCTATCTTATCAAAGCCTTTAGAAAAGCATGTTAAAAAATCTTTACTTTTACATTTAGAAAAATATGACCTAATCAATCCAAGTCAATCAGGTTTCAGAAAAAAACATTCATGTCACACGGCTCTGATAAATATGGTAGACAAATGGCTTCTGAATATCAATAACAATATGTTTACCGGAGTTGTCTTCGCCGATTTTGCAAAGGCTTTCGATGTGATAAACCACACACTTCTGTTAAAGAAACTACACCTATATAGAATATCAAAGAATACCTTTCAATTTTTTTAATCATTTTTATCAAATAGACAACAGTCAGTCTTTGTTGGAAAGTCTCAGTCTGATTTTCTCACAGTGACCAATGGTGTTCCCCAAGGTTCAGTTCTGGGTCCTATACTTTTCTCTATATATATTAATGATTTACCATTGTACATGAATGCTTGTTGTGAATTGTTTGCAGATGACAATTCAATTTATGCTGAAAATCATTCCTTACAAATTTTGTCATCTAATCTCCAAGACAATATACATCAGCTTACCAGATGGGCAGAACTAAATCACATGTCCCTTAATCCAATAAAGACTAAATGTATGTGTATAACAACCAGACAAAAGCGACAGAATCAGATCTCTTCTATGTTCCCTATAAATGTTTCAGG
>CM060320.1:21921827-21926387 GCA_030674155.1 Stramonita haemastoma
TCTTTCAATGTTTCTCTCTCCCTCTCTCCCTCCCTTCGCTCTCTCTGTGTGATAGAAAAGAGGACATTTCTAGAACAGAATTCCTAGAAAGTGGGGGATGCTATTTATACTGCATCCGGCTATCTCCATGGGGGAAGGGGGGGAGGGATTCCCATAAAATCCAGACAACGACAAAAGACAAGAAAGCCAGACAACCCCCCAAAAAACCAACACACAGACACAGACACAGACACAGACACAGACACAGACACACACACACACACACACACGCACACACACACACACGCGCACGCGCGCGCACAGAGAGAGAGAGAGAGAGAGAGAGAGAGAGAGAGAGAGAGAGAGAGAGAGAGAGAGAGAGAGAGAGAGAGAGAGAGAGAGAGAGAGAGAGAGAGAGAGAGAGAGATTTATTCTTTTATATCGAGGATAACAGAATAAGCAATCATGTGCTTTTTTTCATCCGGTCCCCGTGTGTATGCAGTTTTGTAAATATTGTCATCTGTTCCCACCGGCACACGATGGCCTACTCTTACGAAAAGCGGAACAGGATTTAACGTGTGCGCAAGATGTTCTGCGTGCGTTCGCACACGGGGCCTCGGTTTAAAGTCTCATCCGAAGGACTTTTGGGGAGAGTGGAGTCAGCACTGATGTTAACTCCAGGAAGAAAATTTCCTCGATCGGACTCGAACCCGGGTCGAGAGAGAGAGAGAGAGAGAGAGAGAGAGAGAGAGAGAGAGAGAGAGAGAGAGAGAGAGAGAGAGAGAGAGAGAGAGAGAGAGAGAGAGAGAGAGAGAGAGAGAGAGAGAGAGACAGACAGACAGACAGACAGACAGACAGACAGGCAGACAGACAGACAGACAGACAGAGACACAGAGAGATAACAAAAACACAGACAACAAACAAAAAGATGATAATAAACCAAGGTGAGAAGAGAACAAACTAGCGACACAAAAGAAGAATAAAATAAATGGGAGAGGGCAGTCCTAAACCCTTAACACTTTCACTCCCACATAACCCTCCGTCAAGATTACGTTACCTTCAGACTGGGAGGCAACAGCTTGAAAAAATAAATAGGACTAGAACAAGGCCAGTTAAGGGGAGGTGGGGGTGGGTGGGTGGGTGGTGGTGATGGAGGAAGGGAGGGAGAGAGAGGGAGAGAGTGAGTGAGAGATACAGAGACAGAGACAGACAGACAGACAGACAGAGAGAATGTGAAGGACAAACAGATACAAATGCAGTGTGTGTGTGAGAGAGAGAGAGATGAGAGATAGATAGATAGATAGATAGATAGATAGATAGATAGATAGATAGATAGATAGATAGATAGATAGTTAGTTAGATACATACATACATACATACATACATACATACATACATACATACATACATACATACATACATACATACATACATAGGTAGATACATAGGTAGATAGGTAGATAGATGGAGGGAGGGAGGGACAAGGAGAGAGAGAACAGAGACAGACAGACAAAGACAGAGACACAGAGACAGAGTCAAAGAGAAAGGAGCAGACCAACAAAAACCAAAGGGACAAAGAGAGAGAAAGAGGAAAAAGTGAAAGAGAGAGACATAGACAAAGAGAGACAGAGATGAAAGAGAGAGAGACAGACAGAGAGAGACAAAGATGAAAGAGAAAGAGAGACAGAGAGAGAGAGATGAAACAGAGAGACAGAGACAGACAGAAATGAATGAGAGAGAGAGACAGAGACAGAGAGACAGACAGGGTAGGGTGGGGAGGGGGTAGGGGGAGGTGGTGGGTGGAAAGTGTCACACTGGCGGAAGGCTGTAGGTATGATATTTATGTCAGACATTGTCTACAGGCGGCAAGAATAATTTACCATTTCTTCATCTCCACAATGTGGGTTATGGGTGTTCAGTGCTTGTTGCATGGTCAAATGTCGACAATGTTTCGGACATAACGACAGAGTGAGAGGGGGTGGGGGAGAGGGAGAGAAAGAAGATGGGATTTATTTATTTATTTATTTATTTATTTATTCTTTTATATCGAGGATAACAGAATAAGCAATCATGTGCTTTTTTTTCATCCGGTCCCCGTGTGTATGCAGTTTTTGTAAATATTGTCATCTGTTCCCACCGGCACACGATGGCCTACTCTTACGAAAAGCGGAACAGGATTTAACGTGTGCGCAAGATGTTCTGCGTGCGTTCGCACACGGGGCCTCTCGGTTTAAAGTCTCATCCGAAGGACTTTTGGGGAGAGATTGGGATTGGGATTGGGATGAGAGGGGGGGGGGGGGGTATGGAATGGGTGGAGTTTGGGGGGGAGGGGGGAGGAAACATACAGACACAGACAACGCACATATGCACGCACTCACTCACGCATCACTCACACACGCACAATCAGAGAGAGAGAGAGAGAGAGAGAGAGAGAGAAGAGAGAGAGAGAGAGAGAGAGAGAGAGGGAGAGAGAGAGAGAGAGGAGAGAGAAGAGAGAGAGAGAGAGAGAGAGAGAGAGAGAGAGAGAATCTATTTAGCTAGTTATCTATTATATAATATATATATATATATATATATATATATATATATATATATATATAAATATATACACCGATACATTTGCGCATGCCTGCGCATGCATGCACGCACACACACACATACACAACACACACACACACACACACACACCACACACACACTTACCACAAACACAAAAACAATAGAAAAGGTGTAGAGAATAGAAAGGCACGCGGTGAAACAGACAAAAGACACAATCAGACAGACACACACGGTCAGACAGACAGACAGACAGACATAGACTTCGTAAAACAGAGACACACAGACTGACATACAGGCAGACTGACACACACAGAGACACACAGACACACGCACACACACACACCTCACAAAGACACACACACTCACACACACACACACACACACACACACACACAACACACACACACACACACACACACACACACACACACGGCCAGGCCAAACAGACCATAACACAGACAGACAGACAGACACAAACAGGGTCAAACAAGAGACACAAGTCAAATAGACAAGAGACACGATCAGACAGACAGACAGACAGACAGACAGACAGACAGACAGACAGACAGGCAGATCCAAAAGACAAAAGAGATAAAAACACAAAAGACAAAAGACAACACACACCCTCCTCCCTCCCCCCCCTCCTTTTTTTCCCCCCTTTCCTGTCTCTCATTACACCGTGGGAACAGCTTTCAACGCGGCCACAGAAAATAAAACGGCCATTATTTTGTTTCAACAGTGAAAAAAAAATGGGAAGGCTCCGTCACACGACGCTGCCGCCTCCGGAGAGATTATAGCTTGACCTGTGACATCACCCCCCCCCCCCCCCCCCACCCACACACACACACAACACACACACACACACCACACACACCACTGACCACACACTGCCCCCCCCCCACACAAACACACACATACACACACTCACACACATGAGAAGATAAACGTGCAGCCGCGCTGTCTTCTTTGTCAATGGTGACATTTCAAAACAAACCAAAAGACAGAAACTAAGAAACACAAATAAAAATATATTATGTTCTTTTCTGTTTTGTTTCTTTTATTTTTTTTATAAATAATAATTATTGTTTATTCTTCACTTCCTGGCCGTTAAGTTACATTTCAAAACAAAACAAAACAAAGAAAGGAACAGAAACAATTCATGTTCTTTTCTTTTCTATAATCATTAGCTATTCTTCATTCCCTGGCGGAAAGTTAAATTTTAAAAGAAAACAAAGAAAAAAACCACAAACAACAAAAAAAAATCATGTTCTTTTTTGTGCTTCTTTTTCTAATAATTATTGTTGATTCTTCAACTTTCTGGCCTTTATTTTTGCATGTGATACAACCAGTTTTCAGACATGGCACATTTCTGTGCGGAGAAATTCAGGCTGCTCTCCTCTCTCCCCCCCCCCCCTCTCCTCTCTCTCCCCCCCCCTCTCTCCTCTCTCTCTCCCTCTCTGTCTATCTGCGGAGGGGCACGTCGCCACAAAAGCAGTGCCTCCTATGTTTTTTATTACCACCTGTCTGCGATGTTTCCCTGTGACAGTGTTGTTTTTTTTTCTGCACTGAATGTTTGCCAGAGTCAACTGTCTTCTTGTTGTGGGTTCTTCTGTCTGTCTGTCTGTCTGTCTGTCTGTCTGTCTGTCTGTCTGTCTGTCTGTCTGTTTGTCTCTCTAGTCTATTTTTTCTCTCTGCGCGCGCGCGCCTGTATGTGTGTCTCGTTCTCCTCTTTCTCTTTCATCCTGTAGTCTGGCGACCGTGGGGGCACCCCCGAAGACTTGACAACTAGTTCCCTCCATTCTTTCTCTGTTCTGCCTTTCTTAGGGTTTTTTGTTGAGTTCTAGGCCTGTCCATTTGCTGATGTTGTCCCTCCCATGTCTTCCTTGGTCTGCCTCTTTTTCTTCCTCCCTGGACAGTGCCTTGCAAGATTGTTTTGCAAGTCCTTTTGATCTTGTAACATTCCCATACCATTTCATTTTATGCTTCTTTCTAAAGGCCCGATCGTTTGCTGGATTCTGTGAT
>CM060320.1:21926487-21928987 GCA_030674155.1 Stramonita haemastoma
AATCACACACACCACCACGCACACCACCCCACCACCACCACCACCCCCACCCCACCACCACCACCACCACCAACAACAACAACCAAAACACTCACATACACACACACTATCGTCAGAATAAAAAAAAGATGAATCCATAAAAAATAAAAGACACACACACACATTACACACACAACACACTACACAAACACATAAACACACGCACAAGACACACACACCACACACACCCAAGACACACACACACTATACACAAACTATACACACACACACACTACACACACACACAGACACACCACACACCACACACACACACACACACCACACACACACTACACACTACACACACACTCCACACACATACATACACCCCACACGTTTCAGACAATGCATGAAAACACACACTTCAGTTTTATTACTGTTTTTGTCTGTTGCGGTTTTCACACACAAAAGGATTTTTTTTTTTTAAAAAGGAAATGACAAACCGCAAGGGATTCCTAATCCTCTTCCATTTAGAACAGGGATTTAATGTTCGTTTTATGCTCTCCTACGATACTCGACTCCACTCCTTGGTGTCATTTTTGTTTTTGGTAGAATGATTTTAAGCAGAGAAAATAACAAAGCAATCAAACAAACAAACAAAAATGTTGGAAAATAATAAAGGCTCTGACGGATACAAATATCAGTATTTTATCACAGTTGTATTGCTTTGTGTGGTAAATCCCGATAAGAAGTCCTGTTACATCTCTGTTTGTGTGTCGTGTGTTTTCTGTCTGTGTTCTGTCTGTCTGTCTGTCTGTCTGTCTGTCTGTCTCTCTCTTTCCCTCTTTGTCTCGCCTGCCTGCCCTGCCTGCCTGCCTGCCTGCCTGCCTGCCTGCCTGTCTGTCTGTCTGCCTGCCTGCCTGCCTGCCTGCCTCTCTCCTCTCTCCTCTCTCTCTCTCTCTCTCCTCTCTCTCTTCTCTCTCTCTCTGCGTTCACTTAACAGGTGGGGCCGGTGCATAGTGCCTGGTCTTCTCCTGTGTTTGAAACTCTGTACACACGGGGATTGGATGTAAAAAAAGAGCGCATGAGTGCTTAATCCATTATACTCGATATAAAAGAGTATATATAATAAATAAATAAATAAATTAAAAAACATGCAGGATGTCTGTCTACCCGCTGGCCTCAGCGGATACATTTCCCACTTCTCAGAGCAGCTCGTTTTTATTGTACAGGTTGCATGCTAGGCTTGTGTGCGTGTTTTCATCAACCCGTCGAACAATGACTTGCAAAAGTGGCAAAATTGTCGAACGCGAAGAAGAAGAATGCAAAGAAGAAGAATGCAAAGAAGAAGAATGCAAAGAAGAAGAATGCAAAGAAGAAGAATGCAAAAGAAGAAGAAGAAGAGAAGAAGAAGAAGAAGAAGAAGAAAGAAGAAAGAAGAAGAAGAAGAAGAAAGAAGAAGAAGAATGCAAAGAAGAATGCAAAGAAGAAGAATGCAAAGAAGAAGAATGCAAAGAAGAAGAAGAAGAAGAATGCAAAGAAGAAGAAGAAGAAGAAGAAGAAGAAGAAGAAGAAGAAGAAGAAGAATTGTGAAGAAGAAGAAGAAGAAGAAGAAGAAGAAGAAGAAGAAGAAGAAGAAGAAGAAGAAGAAGAAGAAGAAGAAGAAGAAGAATTGCAAAGAAGAATTGCAAAGAAGAATTGCAAAGAAGAATTGCGAAGAAATGCGAAGAAGAAGAAGAATTGTGAAGAAGAATTGCGAAGAAGAATTGCGAAGAAGAAGAAAATTGCGAAGAAGAAGAAGAAGAAGAAGAAGAAGAAGAAGAAGAAGAAGAAGAAGAAGAAGAAGAAGAAGAAAAGAAGAAAGAAGAAGAAGAAGAAGAAGAAGAAGAATTGCAAAGACGAAAGAATTTACAAAGAAGAAGAATTTGAAGAAGAAGAAGAATTTGAAGAATTTGAAGAAGAAGAAGAAGAAAAAGAAGAAGAAGAAGAAGAAGAAGAAGAAGAAGAAGAAGAAGAAGAAGAAGAAGAACAACAACAACAACAACAACAAAAACAACAACAGAAACAAGAAGAACAAGAAGAACAAGAAGAAGAACAAGAAGAAAAACAAACAAGAAGAACAAGAAGAAGAACACCAAGAACAAGAAGAAAAAGAAAAAGAACAAGAAGAACAACAAGAACAAGAAGAACAAAAACAAGAACAAGAAGAAGAACAAGAAGAAGCCTGTGATGAATTTATTATTAGTGTCCATCCTTTTGTGGTCGGGCTATATAATTATTCATGGTGTCATTGGACTGACCAGTGGTCAGCTTTTTACAGAACGGGCATTCCATTCACCCCGGCGGTGAAATATATGTCAGCATTAATGTCAGGGAGGGATCTAGCAGGGGGTGTCGTCCTGCGTAACAAACAGAAGAATAAGCAAGCTCCTCAGAGTATCAGCAGAGTCACCAAGGCGCAGTGCCGGGCTTTCTCTGGTTGGGTGTTATTTGGTGGCCTAACTTCAGCTCTGTGCAAAAT
>CM060320.1:21941487-21946487 GCA_030674155.1 Stramonita haemastoma
TCCAGCAAAAAACAGTCCCCATAGAGTGTAACACCTTGTTGTTAGGTGACTCCGTGCTGAAAGGGGTGGACGAGAAAAAGATGTCAGTGGGTGGCCGGCAAGTCTGCAACCTGTCAGTACCAGGCCTGACAGTACAACACTTGTGTCAGTGGCTGTCAACACGCCGCCCCTCTCCACACATAAAGCACGTCACCTTCCACGTGGGGATAAATGACTGTAAAGCAGGATCAGTCACAAAAGCAGAATGGACAAAACTGATCCACCTGCTGAAAAAGGTCTTCCCCCATGCTGCTCTCCAGGCCTCCTCCATCCTCCCCCCCTTCGGACGACATCCACTGAGGGACAAAGCTTCACGGTCCACGGCTACTCTTGGGGAAGCCTGCCGTCAAGAGAGGGTTGTGCTTATTGACAACACCCCCTCCTTCCTCACCAGGACTGGGGCGCCCAAAAAAGCGCTTTATGACGATCAAATACATCCCAGCCCTCAGGGCATCAGAACTCTTGCCCTCAACATACGTTTCCCCGGAAACCACCGCCAGCCGCCAGCCGTGAGGCCTGAGATGAACAACAGACCCTATGTACATCCCCAGGACAGAAAGTCTACCTATGCTGAAGCAGCCAGAGGTGTACGTACACGATCTGCTGCCTCCAACATAGGGACGACTTCTCCAACCCCACCCAACCGTGCGACTAGCGACAAAGCCACACTAGGTCTATTACTGGACAGAAACTTTCCGATCCCCAAGCCTAGGAACCCCCATTGTTCAGAAGTCACAAGTGTGTTAGGAAGACAACACTCCGTGGCAGTTACACAGCCACTTGTGAAAGTACTTTCGGAACTACTTCAATGTTTGACCCATTAGTGTGTGCCAGTGTGAGTGTGAGTGTGTGTGTGTGTGTGTGTGTGTGTGTGTGTGTGTACCAGTGAGTGTGTGTAGAGGGGAAGAGGAGGGGGGAGTGTGTGTTTGAGTGTATGTGTAAGTGAACATGTGTATGCATGTTTCACCACGTGTGTGTGTCTGTTTGTGTGTATGTAAGCATGCGTGAGTACGTGTGTGTGTGCGTGAGTGTATGCTGCGTGTGTGCGTGCGTATGTGTGCGTGTGTGTTTGTGTGTCTGTGGATATGCCGGTGAGCATGTGTGTGCTTGCGTGGTATGTAAGCATGCGTGCTTGCGTGTGCGTATGCACCCCGTGAGTACGTGTATAATAATTATGTGAACGTGTGTGTGCATGCGTGTGTGTGCATGCGTGCGATAAATGTCTGCCTGCAAGCCTGCATCAAACATACAGCCCATGTATAATGTTCTAAACAATTACAAATGTGTTGTGCAGGTGTCCAAATGTTAAATGCAGTGTTTGCATCGATGATAAATGATTGCTTCAATTTTTCGTGAATGGATCTCTCTCTCTCTCTCTCTCTCTCTCTCTCTCTCTCTTCTCTCTCTCTCTCTCTCTCTCTCTCTCTCTCTTTCTCTCTCTCTCTCCATACTTTCACCCAGCCCCTACCCCCCCCCCCTTTTTTTATTTATTTATTTTTTTTTTTTACATCAAACGATGTTGATTAACGTCATGCTGCAGTGTGTATTCCATTTGAGTGGAAAAATTGCCTTCTATATCTAGCAGGTATATCAGGATCCAGAGACTCTTGCAACAGGGCAGTTGTTGTGTTGGGCTAGTGTGGATTGGAGTTTTGAACCAATTCTCGATACTATATTTTCGTTTGCTTTTTTCATTTATTATTCTTTGTCACTGTATTTCTTTGTGTTTAGTATCATATTAATATTTAGTGTGTGATTGGTTATATTGATTTAGCAAAATTTGTTGTATCTTAGTTTTTCTTAAAAAAATTTTTCCCAATTTATATGCTTTATTATTTTTTATGACTATATGATTTATGTAAAACCGGGACTGGATTCAAAAAGTTGTTTATTATAACACATTCATTCCTTACAGATTTTGATTTGTGTTGATATTTAAGTTTTCGAAATTGTATTATAGCTTATTTTGTTTAAAAATTGTTAATCATCTCCTATTTTGATAGATCTTATATACATACATATATAAAAACAATCAATCTTAACATGTCTCTAACTTTAGACAAGTGGCCCACAAAGCAAGGCCTCCGTGTAGGCTACCTGAATATCAACAATGCAACAAACAAAAAAGATGATATTTCGACCATACTGCACAACGATGGGAATCAATTTCATTTGTTTTGCCTTGCTGAATCTCGACTCTCACCACACGTAACTGACACATGCATGAATATCCCAGGATATCAGATCTTTCGACAGGATCCACACAAGCCCAAGTCCACTGGGTTATTAACATATTTTGCTTCTTCACTGAGTTGTAAAAGACTATACAACTTTGATGTTTATGACATTGAATCGATTTGGATTGAAATAAAATTAAAACACAATAGTCCAATATTAATAGGATTCATATACAGAAATCCTTCGGAAACCACAGAATGGTTTGAAAAATTCAACTCTCTTATGGATGAAGTGACACTTTTAAACTATGAAACAATTATTCTTGGGGATTTTAACATCGATTTATTAAAACCCAAGCCTAAATGGAGTCACAACATTACTATGCATGGCCTGGAACAACTAATAGACAAACCAACTCGGGTAACAGATAACTCTAGAACATTGATAGATCATATCTATACTACTACAAAACAAAACATAGCAGAAGTATGTGCCCCCTCCTGTGGATGCAGTGATCACAATGCTGTGTGTTTTACTTGGTTTAAACATCGTGTCAAAATTCCCAAAGTTGGACATAAAACCATCTTTTACAGAAAATTTAATAATTTCAGCGAACAAGACTTTCTTTCAGACTTGATAAACTCGCCATTCCAAGACATTTATCAAATCAGAGACCCCAATGAAGCTGCAGAATTCTGGATTACCACATTTATATCAGTGTATGATAGGCATGCCCCCTTCATCAAAAAAAGAGTTAAAGAAAAAATTAAACCTCCTTGGATAACAAAAGACATAGAGTCTGAAATGCGCTTAAGAGACCATTTGAAAACCCATGGTACAAAAGAAGAATTTAAAATGCAAAGAAACAAAGTAACTTCACTAAAACGCAGATCAAAACGTGATTACTTTCAAAAACTGTTAATCACAACTACCGACTCTCGCCAGGTATGGAAAGCCATCAATATTTTAAATAATAGACCTATATCAAAAAGCCAAAAGACAGTTAAAGACATAACAGCTGATGAACTGAACACCCATTTCTCAAACATCGCTACTAAAATCATATCATGCGATAAGTCAAATGAAAATGATCTCCAATACTTAGAACAATATATTGATTCAAAAGAAATTAAATTCCCGGTTGAATTATTGCCAATGACAATTAAAGACGTGTTGGAAAGTCTATCTCTCAACAAAAATTCCAGAACACGTGACCTTGACAATCTGGATGGAAAAATATTGAAACTTTCTGGTCCTATTATAGCTGAAACACTGACATATCTATATAACTTGTGCATAGATAAAAGCAACTTTCCTCTCATATTTAAAAAGGCAAAAGTCATACCAGTCCACAAATCAGGAGATTCCTCTTGTCCTTCAAATTACAGACCAATTTCAATCCTATCGGTCTTATCTAAACCCATCGAAAAACATATCCAAAAATCTTTATATTCCTACTTTGTTAACAACAATCTAATAAATGAAGATCAGTCAGGCTTTCGTAAAAACTATTCTTGTCACACAGCTCTAACTCAACTTACAGACAGTCTCTTACACAACATAAATGAAAATAACTATACAGGCCTAATTTTTGTTGACTTTGAAAAAGCATTTGATGTAATTAATCACTCCTTGCTCGTGCGTAAACTTCACCTATATAAACTAACACCTGAAATAATCAATCTTTTAAAAAGTTTTTTGTTAGATAGACAGCAGCTGGTAACTGCAAATAATCAAACATCAGAATTAGTATCTATTAAATATGGAGTACCACAAGGATCAATATTGGGTCCTCTTTTGTTCTCAATATATGTAAATGATTTACCCTTATTTCTAGATTGTAGCTGTGAAATGTTTGCTGATGACACATCCCTCTATTGTAGTGATACTGACCCCCACAGGCTAACACTCAAACTCCAAAACAATATCAACAAATTGATTACATGGACTCAATTAAACCATATGTCCTTAAATGCACAAAAAACTAAAGAGTATGTACGTACTAGCAAGACAAAAGAGGCAAAAAATGAAAAGTAAATTTCAACCTCTGTTGATAGATCAAAAAATTATTGAAGAAGTGGACTCACACAAAATTCTGGGTGTAATTATCGACAAAAATCTTACTTGGACTGACCATGTGATGGCACTAGGAAAACGTCTTACAAACAAGGTACGTCAGCTATCAAAAATAAAACACTTTCTAGATAGTCATTCACGCAAACTCTTTTTTTGTGGACACATCTTGCCTATAGTTGACTATGCCTCATCTCTTTGGGACAACTGCAGTGAAACTAATTTGAAATTCATTCATCGATTATATAAAAGAGCACTAAAACTTGTCCTATTAAAATCAAGCTCCCTAACCATCAATGATTATAAGCAAACAAATATTCTTACATTCCAAAACAGGCTTTATTTCAATAAAGCTCTATTTGTACAAAAAGTTGTCAATGGAAATGCCCCTCCCAAGATCACCAAGAGATTCAAAATTAATGAGCACAGGCATAACCATCAACTAACATTTCCCAGACCCAGAAACAATCTTTACAAAGCAAGCTTCCTATATTCAGGTAGTGATTTATGGAACAAGCTCCCAAAACAGTTAAAATGTATCAAAAATAAAAATCAGTTCAAAAATCAGTTGAAAAATCACTTAATGCGCTTATGCAAAAATGTTTAAGAACTACACATCAATCCAATCAACCATATTTAGAACAGACCAAAGATATTGGTACTCTCTGCTCACCCTGAAAAATCTTTCAAGTGTGGTTTACTGTGACTGA
>CM060320.1:21951487-21956487 GCA_030674155.1 Stramonita haemastoma
GAGTGACAGAAAATAGGTTAAGAATTAGTCACCAGGTTTTTTTTGTTTTGATTTTTTTTTTAAAATTTGGCCTGACTTTTATGGATTGAAGTCAATATGGAGATGGGAGTATTTTTAGATATATGTCATAGCGATATGGGTAACTGATATAGAAAGGAAAAAGGATGAAAACTAAAATGATCACAAAACGTTTTAAGCCAGCAGACCATGTTAAGTTGATTGATATGATATAATGAGCATGGCGAAATGTGCTTTATGACGTAAACAATTAGAGATTTGCTGAAACGTGCATGGGCTTCAAAGGCATTCTGTGTGTGTGTGTGTGTGTGTGTGTGTGTGTGTGTGTGTGTGTGTGTGTGTGTGTGTGTGTGTGTGTGTGATCAGTCTTTTATGTCGAGGACAATGTATGTAATAAGCGCTCATGTGCTTCTTTCTACATCCAATCCCCTTGTGCATGCAGCTTTTTTTCAATTTTGTCATCTATTCCCACCGACACAAATGGCCTACTCTTCCAAAAAGTGGAACAGGTTTTAACTGTGCGCAACCTGGTTTACCTACGTGTGTTCGAATCAAAAGGACTGTGTGTGTGTGTGTGTGTGTGGTGTGTGTGTGTGTGTGTGTGTGTGTGTGTGTGTGTCTGTCTGTCTGTCTGTCTGTCTGTCTGTCTGTCTGTCTGTCTGTCTGTGTCTGTGTCTATTTTGTGTTAGAGAGAGAGAAAAACAGACAGACAGAGATAGAGACAGAAACAGAGATATCCTTCTTTTCAGTCTTACCAATTATCTTTATCTTTTCGGTCAAACCAATCAGCTGTTAATCAATCAGCCCATCATGCCATGTAAAACAGAGCAGTCGTCCTACAGATCAGACCAGATCAGATCAGATGAGAAGTGCGTCAGGCTTGTCACCTGGCTGTAAACTAATACTGACTCCACTACACACCTCTCTTCTCTGACCTCAATCTTCTATACAGCCCGTTACACTTTCATTTCATTTTTTTTTCTCATTCTTTTATTTCGAGAATAATGGAATAAACACGCGTGTGCTTTTTTTTTTTTTTTTTTTTTACATCAAGTCCCCGTGTGTATGCAGTTTTGTCAATTTTGTCATCCGTTCCCACCCGCACACACTGGTCAACTCTTCCGAAAAGCGGAACGGGTTTTGAAGAGTGCGCAAGACGTTCTGCGTGCATTTGCCCGCGGGACCTCAGTTTATAGTCTCATACGAAGGACTTTTAGGGTGAGTGGATACAGCAGTAATGTTAACTCCAGAGGAAAAATCCTCTTGAACGGTCTAGTCTATAGCCTCGGTCTATAGTCTTATCTGAAGGACTTTTAGGAGAGAGTAGAGTCTGAACTGATGGTAACTCCAGGGAAAAAAATCCCTTGAACGGGATTCGAACCCGGATTGTCAGATTGCGAGTGAAATGTTCTGAACACAATAAGCTATCCAGTCCCCCCCCCCTTATTTATCATTTTTAGTTATCAATTTATTCTTTTATATCGAAGATAATGGCATAAGCACTCATGTGCTTTTTAAATTTTTTTTACATCCAGTCACCATGTGTATGCAATTACAGTTACAGTTTAGGAGGCTAGTGTGTCACCTCCTTTACCTGTTTCACACACACACAGACACACACACACACACACACACACACACACACAGACACACAGACACACAGACACACACACAAACACACACACACACACAAACACACAAACACACACACACTCACACGCACACACAACTTAGCCGAAAAAAAACTAACTGATTCAATCTCTACTTCCTCTAATCAATGGAAATGGCACAGCAGGCTTAAACGAATACAGCCATCAAGTGCAAAACCGGCTTCACCTACCTGTATTGTATGCAAATGCGCCACGCTTACAAACGGATCAAATTTCGCCACCTCATTATTAAAGCCAAGATTTTGTTTGAGATAGAGTGACACCAGTTGACCCCCCCCCCCCCCCCAGACAAAACTGTCTGTTAGCTTGTTCTCTCCCCTTTTCTTGCTCATTTTGTGTAATTTACTCTACAAACAAATTTTCTTGTGTTATTTTCCCATTTTTCGGTTACATTAGCAAAAGAATGTAAATGTTTTGTTGTCTGGTTTTAAATGTTGCAGCTCATGATAATTTTCATTGTTTAATTGAGAAGCACACCATAAGCTACAAGCTTGTTGTTGTAGCAGAACATCTTGCGCACACGTTAAATCCTGTTCCGCTTTTCCTAAGAGTAGGCCATCGTGTGCCGGTGGGAACAGATGACAATATTCACAAAACTGCATACACATGGGGAATGGATGAAAAAAAGCACATGAGTGCTTATGCCATTATCCTTGATATATCAAAAAAAAAAAATATATATATATAATATGAATACAAAATGCTTGTTTGTTTTCAGTGTTTATTCTCATTTCTTAATTCTAAAAAAAAAAACCTGTTGAAATAATCTGTGTTGAAGTCTGGAAGAGGGGAAGATAACACTGCATAATGCTTCCCACAAAATGGACCTTTGCACAGAAGTTGTAGAAACAAGTCTAGAAAAACCAATGTCAGGGTCGTACGTACGTCGTAAATGCTCTCTTGCCACATTTTTTTTTGCCTTTGTCAAACTCATGCACGTTCACTGGCCAGGCAACACTTTTGAATTAAACGATAATAAGAAACTGAATTCGCGCTGTGGTTTTCAGTCGCCATATTCTGGTTATGTCACTACTAGGGTTGCCAATCATTTCATGGACTGTCAATCGTATCCATGGTCAGTTTGAGGATAGTGGTGCTGGTGGTGGTAGAACGCGTGTGCGCGGTGTGTGTGAGTGTGTATGTGTGTATGTGTGTGAGTGTGTGTGTGTATGTGTGTGAGTGTGTGTGTGATGTGTGTGTGTGTTTGTGTGTGAATGTGTGTGTGTTTAAGTGTGTGTGAGTGTGTCTGTGTGTGTGTGTGATTGTGTGTGTGATTGTGTGTGTGTGTGTGTGTGTGTGTGTGTGTGTGTGTGTGTGTGTGTGGTGTGTGTGTGAGTGTGTGTGTGTGTGTGTGTGTGTGTGTGTGTGTGTGTGTGTGTGTGTGTGTGTGTGTGTGTGTGTGTGTGTGTGTGTTGATGTGAACATTCCAATCACCACTCTGGTTTGTACACCATTGTGTTCCGTCCTAAATTTGGTTTCTGCTAATTTATCTAGCTTTGTTATTTTCCGTCAGCTTATTTTATATTTTCCTTTTACTTAAGGTTGTTTCTCCATCCTCTGTCTGTCTGTCTGTCTCTCACACACACATACACACACTCGCACACACACACGCACACGCACACTCGCGCACGAGCAGGCGCACACAAACACACACAGACCCCCCTCCCCCACCGCTTACACACACAGAAATACACATTCCTCACGTACACACTTCCACCACTACTATACGCAACATAACACACACACCACACACACACACACACACACACACACACACACACACACACACACACACACACACACACACAGACACACGCACACACACACACATACACACACACACATACACACACTCACGCAAACACACACACACACACACACACACACACACACACACACACACACACACACACACACACACACACACACACACACACACACACGCGCGCGCGCGCGCGCGCACTAAGTAAAAAAAAAGTACCTTCTTTTAAAAACAAACTATGATCGTCTACAGAACAGCTCGAAGGCACCTGGCCAGGGAATGTGTCTGTGTATCTTATGATGGGTACTCATCATACTTATCCCCCTCCCCCATCCCCTATCTTCTCCTATGTACCCCCTCCACCTGCCCCCTTTCTCCCTTAAGGATGCTAAAAGTGGAAAAGGGAGGGGCACAGGTATTTAAGAAGTGCTGATAAACATAACATGTATTCTGTGAGCGGTAAGCGGTACCTTCAACATTAACAAGACCTCTACCACGTTTTTGTTGATTTTAAAAAGGCATTTGATAGGGTGTGGCATGCAGCTTTGTGGGCAACCATGAATTTGTACAGCATCAATGCAAGCAAACCTGATCAGAGTCATCAAAGAGCTGTACAACAAGGCCACCAGTGCAGTGTACTACAACAGCAACATTGGAGAGTGGTTTCGAAAACAGTTGGAGTAAGGCAGGGCTGTCTACTCGTACTCTCATCCTCTCTTTTCAACATCTTCCTAGAGAGAATCATGGCCGATGCTCTGGAACTTCATGAAGGATCAGTCAGCATTGGTGGCAGAATGATTACAACCTCCGCTTCGCAGATAACACCGACAAACTTGCAGGGTCAAAAAAGAGTTTGCCAGCCTAACACAACACTCGAAGAAGGCCTCCAAAATATATGGCATGGAAATAAGTGCATAGAAGACCAAACTAATGACCAATAACACCAACGGCATCAGCACTGATATCAGGGTCAATGACCGGAAGCTGGAAACGGTTCAAAGCTTCAAGTACTTGGGAGCCGTTGTATCAGACCAGGGGTCCAAGCCAGAAGTACCATGTAGTATTACACAAACAATAACAGCACTGTCAAAACTGAACATCATCTGGAGAGAGAAAAAAAATCTCACTAAAGTCCAAGATCAGACTAATGCGCCCCCTTGTCATATCTATATTCCTGTATGCCTGTGAATCATGGACCCTGACTGCAGATTTAGAAAGAAGAGCACAGGCGGTAGAGATGAGATGCTTCCGGAGACTCCTTGGCATCTCCTACAGAGACCACATAAGCAACGAAGAAGTGCACAACAGAATCCAGCAAACCATTGGTCCCTATGAAAACCTTCTATCAATCGCAAAGAAGCGTAAACTTAAATGGTATGGACATGTCATAAGATTAAAAGGACTTGCAAAAACAATACCGCAAGGCACTGTCCAGGGAGGAAGAAAAAGAGGCAGACCAAGGAAGAGATTGGAGTACATCAGCGAATGGACAGACCTAAAACTCAACAAAACTTTGTGAAAGGCAGAATACACAGAGAGGAATGGAAGGA
>CM060320.1:21963987-21968987 GCA_030674155.1 Stramonita haemastoma
GATGATGTTTTGCAAGCAAAATATCCACATAATTAACGCACGATATTATCTCGAATGTTATACAAAGGAACCATACGGAATCGTAACTTTCTCATTTGTTCTTGCTTGTTTTCTCCCCTTAAAAAGAAAATAGCTCAAGGGTTTCTAGGAAAAGGAGAACTAGTACAGGGGGGAAATCAGAACAAAAGAAAAACAAGATAGTTTAAGACAAAAACACAGAGAGAAAACTACAAAAAAGAGAAAAGGCATAGAACTTACATCCTACCACGATACAAGACATACAATGGACTTCAGAATTTTTTTTAAAAGCTGAATTAATTAAGCAAAAGGACCTCCTCGAAGTTTTAAGACAATGGGTGTACTTTGAGCTCACGAACAATATGGGATTCTTTACACATACAAATATGCTTTCAAAGCCACACACACACACATCTGGTCTGCATTCTTGAACAGACCCCCGGAGGGTTATGCATGCAACTTGGATTGTCTGTTGTTTGTGTTGCTTTTGAAATATGCAGCACTGTGTTCAAATAGGACATGCTGCAGTTGGTGACCTCTCCGATGACACAGATTCAATCAAAGTTCAAAGGTCTTGACAACTATGTATTTTGATGCTTTTTGAGCCAGTAACAAACAAATGGAATATTTAGCCATCTTACATAGTTCTCCACGCTCTTCAGCCCTCTGTCTGTCTGTCTGTCTGTCTCTGTCTGTCTGTCTGTATCTTTTTGTGAGTAAGTGTGTGTGTGTGTGTGTGTGTGTGTGTGTGTGTGTGTGTGTGTGTGTGTGTGTGTGTGTGTGTGTGTGTGTGTGTTGTTCCATTTTTATTGATTTTACTGAACTGCAATATTGATTATCTTATATATCTTTGTTTATTAGTTAGTTTGACTGACTGGAAACAGAAAAAGCAACACTAGCAGCAGCAACAATAACAATACCTGCAAACAACAACCAGACAGTTAAGAGTTGAAAGTTATGCGTTTTTTTTAAAAAGAATACAGCAGAATGATTGTGTCAGATGGTGTACAGAATAGTTTTTCATTGTTCCAGAGTGTATCCAGGAAATGATATGTGAAGACTACCAACTGTACCTCGCTGTATGTAAGCTTCACAGACTTTAACAAAGCTTTTGATTGGTCCAACATATTACTCTGAAAAGAAAACCATGAAGTTTGAGGGCACTCCACAGAAAATCGTCCCGACTATGGATCAGATATGCAGCAGCTTCAAATGTAGGGTTAGGACAGAAGATGAATACAGCGACTGTATTGAAATCTTCACTGATGTTAGACCAGGATGTCTCAATTGCTTACTGAATGGTGTCACTCTAGAAGTAGAAATCCAATATATATAGGAAAGTAACCTTCCAGATTTAAACATTGCCAAATGACAAAGCAAAATTTCCAGTGATGTCCTAATGGTCTATTAGAGTACATGATAGCTGAAGTTGAAGGTGGATGATAGAGCTGTCTAGCAAACACAACTTACTGTTTTCATCTTTTTGTAGGCAAGATCAGTGAATGCAAGAAAAATATCGAGAGGGCCATCAATGAAACAAATTCCAATGAACACGGTGAGTGGTAAAAGAAACCTTGTCTTCATTAGACAGTTCTGCCAGCAGCACTAGTGACATTTGCTCTTCACTAAAATTTAGGATTAGAAAGGCAACAGCAGCAGTCAGCTAAGCAAAACATGTGATGAACCTGAAGCTGGTTCTACAATCCAGAACCCATGCTCCTCCCCAACAACTGCTAAACCTGGAAACTTGGAACTCGACTGCACACAATCATCAGTAAACCCTTAGACATTCAATGAACATTTTTTGTTCAAATGAGGCAACCAAAAACGATTACATTCTGATCCCTATGTGAATCACCATTTCCAAACATTGCCTCTGCTGGTTAAGACATTATACTTAGGCCTCCACATCAAGACTTGCATATCAAACCTTGAAATGAACGCTTGCATATCAGATCAGAGAAAGAGTTGATGCCTGACCCAAGGGTGGTCATCCGTCCGGCAGCATGCAGAAAAAGAGAGTGACCGTAGGTGACAAACCTGAGGTGATACAGACAACAATAGAAAGACCTGCAGAAGGGATGATGATCCTCTACAATACACTGCCTCGACTGCCTTATACCCTCAATAACCCCTAACACTTCATGTGAACCCCCCAAAAAAACAACAACAACAACAACAAACAAACAAACACTTCATGTGAAAAGATGGGAAATAAAACACAAAAAAACTTGAGGGACTAAGCTAATGTAACTTTCCCAATTGCAAAGCTACAAAGAGTATTTCAGTTTTACATTCTAAAAAAGAAAAAAATAAGGTGCTGAATCGTGAAACCCTGTTGTTCAAAAGGGGTTAATGGAGATCGAGGAGGGTGGGGGCTGGGGAAGGGCCGGGAGAAGAGCCACTAAAAGGCCAGAAAGACAAGAAGAAGAGGACATCCATCAGCGGCCAATGGATAACCACCTCAACCAGCCTGAGCAGTGACGGTGATGGAGCAACGACACTAAGCCCTCCCTTGTCACAGCCTCCTAACACAATCCAACAGGATACAGGGTCACCACCAGTCACCCCAAAGGGGGATGGGGGAGGGGGGGGAGGGGGGGAGAGAGTAGTGAGGGACAAGATAGGTCCAGTACATTTTTTTTCTTTTACTGATCCCCCATTTCCACACCCTTTCCCACCCCCCTTTCCATCCACACACACACACACACACACACACACACACACACACACACACACACACACACACACACACACACACACACACACACACACATTCTTGATCCTCCACCTCCTCAACAATCCAGATGAGTTCACTCCCTTGACCTCGCCCCCCCTCCCCCTGTATCTCTTGACCTCGCCACCCCCTTCTCCCCCCAATCCCTTTACCCTTGTCTCCCTTCCTTCCTCACTTCACACACACCCACACACACACACACACACACACACACACACACACACTTACTCACACTTACACACACACACACACACACACACACACACACACACACACACACACACACACACACCACACACACGCACACACACACACACTCACACGCACACCCACCCCCACCCACACACACACACACACACACACACACAATTACCACACTCACACACACACACAACACACACACACAACACATACACACACACACGCACAAACACACACACATACGCCATTCTAAACGAGCAAGTCTTGTCAACAAGGGTCAGCTGGTATACTCTATTAACTAAGGAGGCTGCAGAGAGGTAGCCTAGTATAAGGTATAGGCCTAGGCTAGTATTGGGAGGAGGTTGCCCCTTTCCCCGGTCTGTGTGAGTTAATCTAAAGTCCGAGGTAGGTGCTCTTGTCACTTCCTCCTTGTTGGCTTAAGTGTCTTCTGATGTCCTGTTTGTGCTGGGGGCTACTTAGGACTGTGATGCTGCATCGTTGCAGCTTTCAGCTTTTGTGAAGAATTTTCTCCCCCGGAGTCCGTGCGTAGGACGGCTTGGGTTACTTAGGGAAAAGAAATAAATCGCGTGCGTGCGCGCACACATACAGAAGCATGTATCTCTCTCTCTCTCTCTCTCTCTCTCTCTCTCTCTCTCTCTCTCTCTCTCTCTCTCTCTCTCTCTCTCTCTCTCTCTCTCTGCTGTGTGTGTGTGTGTGTGTGTGTGTGTGTGTGTGTGTGTGTGTGTGTGTGTGTGTGTGTGTGTGTGTGTGTGTGTGTGGATGTTCATGCTTACAGTGTGTACATGCAAGTGTGCACATGTAGAATTCTCACGTACACGCTCCGCCCCCCCCCCCCCCCCCACCCCACACAATGTCCACACACACACACACGATGTCCAAACACAGACACGTGCGTGCGCGCATACACACACACACACACACACACACACACAATGATATCTCAGAAGGCACACCTTTCTTTCTTTGCACTTACGTTCCTTTTTTTTCTCTTTTCTATCAATTTTCGTTGTTGGTTTAGATCGATAAGGGGATGAAAGAAAGCAAACAATTTTTAATGTATTATTATCTACACAATCAATAAACAAAACAAGAAGAAAAAAAGACAACAAAACCCAAACCATGAAAATCAAATTTTAAAAAAAAGCAAAAGTATTAACTCTTTGAGATCTAGGACCTTACTACGCAACAACAAATCAACAACAAAAAAACCCCCCTAATGAACAACATTCCCTAAACCCACGCAACAAACTTGGCATATGGAGAGAGAGAAAACAAAAGTGATTCTTCTTTTTTTTTTCTTCCTTTAAGTTAACCCCTTCAGAACGTGGGAAAGTGGATAGAGGTTACCTAAGACAAGAACAGGCAAAATCGAGTGAGAATCCCCTCCTTTTTATCTCCTGGCTTGACTGAGATGAAGCAACAACACCATCACTACCCTTGTAAGAATGTTAAAACTAACCAACGCTTTTTGAAAAAAAACCCACAAAAAACCCCAGAAAAGATGAGGAAAGTTTTAGGGCAAAGACCTGTGGAGAATGAGGTGGGGTGAGATGAGATGAGGTGAGGTGAGGTGGGGTGGGAATTTCAGGACTGAGGGTGGGGCGGGGGTGGAGTAGAAGGGAGTGATGTGGGGTGAGGATGGGTTGGGGGGTGGGGTTAGGGTGGGGGTGCAGACATTCAGGAGACAATAAGTGCATACTTATTGTATATATTCTTTTTCCTGTTACTTATCTCATGTGAATGTTGTCACAATATGTGAAATGGAGTGAAAATGTTTATTCCTCCTCCCACCCCCTCCACCCCAAGAAAATGATGCATGTCTTCTTCTTTTTTTACCAAGACTATCCTTTATTTTGGCAATACACCATTGGGTTTTTTGGTTGTTTGTTTGGGGGGGGGGGGGGGGGGGGGGGTGGGGGGGGGTGTGTTTGGGTTTTTTTGCTATTAACATCGTTTTTTTTCATTGATTTGATGTTGCCGATGCCAGATTCAGATTAACAATTTAATTATCGGGTTTGGATTT
>CM060320.1:21973643-21976143 GCA_030674155.1 Stramonita haemastoma
TTTGTTTGTTTTCGATGTTTATCCTTATTTATTAATTAAAAAAAAAAACACTGTTGAAATAATCTGTGTTTAAATCTGAAAGCGGGGAAGATAACGCTGTATAATGTTTCCCACAAAATGGATATTTGCATAGAGATTGTCGAAACGTGTCTCGAAAAACCAATGTCAGGGTCGTACGTAACGTCGTAAATGCTCTCTGTTTTCTTGCCATATATATATATATATAATATATATATATATATCTATATATATATCTATCTACATATATATATCTATATATCTATATATCTATATATCTATATACATATATCTATATCTATCTATCTATCTATCTATCTATCTATCTATCTATCTATCTATATATATATATATATATATATATATATATATATATATATATATATATATATATATATATATATATATATATATATATGTATATATTGCCTTTGTCAAGCTCATGCATGTTCACTGGCCAGGCAACACTTTTGAATTAAACGGTAATACGAAAAGTAAATTCGCACTGTGGGTATCAGTCGCCATATTCTGGTTCTGTCACTACTAGGGTTACGAGTCATTTCATGGACTGTCAATCGTATCCATGGTCAGTTTGGTGATAATGGTGGTGGTGGTGGTGGTAGAACGTGTGTGTGTGTGTGTGTGTGTGTGTGTGTGTGTGTGTGTGTGTGTGTGTGTGTGTGTGTGTGTGTGTGTGTGTGTGTGTGTGTGTGTGTGTGTGTGTGACAGTGTGTGTGTTGACGTGAATATCCCAATCACCACTCTGCCTCGTACATACCATTGTGTTCCGTCCTAAATTTGGTTTCTGCTCATTTATTTAACTTTATAGTTTTCCGTCAGCTTATCTAATATTTTCCTGTTACTTTCTACTCCATCCTCTGTCTGTCTGTCTGTTACACATACACACTCGCACACACGCACACACACAAACACACACACACACACACGCACACTCACGCACGTGTGGGCGCGCGCGCGCGCGCACACACACACACACACACACACACACACACACACACACACAGACTCCCCCCTTCCCCCACCAATACACACAGAGAGATACTCATTCCTCACATACACGCTTACACCACTACTATACACAACATATCACACAGACACAGACTCTCTCTCTCTCTCTCACACACACACTCACACACTCACCCCCCCCCCCCCCCCCCACACACACACACACAACGCGCGCGCGCGCACGCTAACTAAAAAAACCCGTACCTTCTTTTAACAATAAACTATGATCGTCTACCGAACAGCTCGAAGGCACCTGGCCAGGGAATGTGTCTGTGTATCTTATGATGGGTACTCATCATACTTATCCCCCCACCCCCATCCCCTATCTTCTCCTTTGTCCCCTTTACCACCGCCCCCTTCCTCCCTTAAGGATGCTAAAAGCAGAAAAGGGAGGGGCACAGGCATTTAAGAAGTGCTGATAAACATACTGATGTATTCTGTGAGCGGTACGCGGTACCTTCAACATCAACAAGACCTCTACCACGTAATTATTGATTTTAAGAAGGCACTTGACAGGGTGTGGCATGCAGCTTTGTGGGCAGCCATGAATTTGTACAACATCAATGCAAACCTGATCAGAGTCGTCAAACAGCTGTACAGCAAGGCCACCAGTGCAGTGTACTACAACAGCAACATTGGAGAGTGGTTTCGAACAACAGTTGGAGTAAGGCAGGGCGGTCTACTCTCACCCACTCTTTAACATCTTCCTTGAGAGAAATATGGCTGATGCACTGGAACATCTCGAAGGATCAGTCAGCATTGATGGAAGAACGATCACAAACCTCTGCTTCGCAGATGACATTGACGGACTAGCAGGATAAGGAAAAGAGGTTGCTAACCTTACAGAACACATAAATAAGGCCTCCAAAACATACTGCATGGAAATCAGTGCATAGAAGACCACACTGATAACCAATAACGCCAAAGGCATCAGCACTGATATGACCAGAAGCTGGAAACGGTTCAAAGATTCAAGTACTTGGGAGCCGTTGTATCAGACCAGGGCTCCAAGCCAGAAGTACCATGTAGCATTGCACAAACAATAACAGCACTGTCAAAACTGAACATCATTTGGAGAGAAAAAAATCTCACTCAACTCCAAGATCAGACTGATGTGCTCCCTTGTGATATCCATATTCCTATATGCCAGTGAACCATAGACCCTGACTGCAGATATGGAGAGAAGAGTACAGGCGGTAGAAATGAGATGCTTTCGGAGACTCCTTGGCATCTCGTACAGAGAGCACGCAAGCAACGAAAACGTGCATAACAGAATCCAGCAATCCATTGGTTCCTACGAAAACCTTCTATCAATCGTAAAGAAGCGTAAACATAAATGGTACAGGCATATCACAAGATCAAAAGGACTTGTAAAAACAAAACTGCCAGGCACAATCCAAGGAGAAAGAAAAAGAGGCAGACCAAGAAAGAGATGGGAGGACAACATCAGTGAATG
>CM060320.1:21981143-21998643 GCA_030674155.1 Stramonita haemastoma
GGTGGGGGTGGGGGATGTGCTATTATAAGGTATATCTCAGCTCTTTTTCAAGCTGTTCGAAAGTTCGAGTTTTTGGAGTAGGGGGGATGAACAGTTTTTTGGGTTTGGAGGTCAAACGTTCATCTTTTACACTGTGTAAAGGGATACATCGTCTTTTTGTGTTGTTGTGTAAAATGGTTAAGTGATGGGATTGGAATTGAAAGAAAGTAAAGTGTCTGTGTTCTTTTTTTAATTCAACGTCTTGTTACTCGCAGTGATATAAGACCAAATAAAAAAAGAAACAATAGTGAAATTTTATAAATTGCGTCAGATTTGGAGAGAGAGAGAGAGAGAGAGAGAGAGAGAGAGAGAGAGAGAGAGAGAGAGAGAGAGAGAGAGAGAGAGAGAGAAGAGAGAGAGAGTGTGTGTGTGTGTGTGTGTGTGTGTGTGTGTGTGTGTGTGTGTGTGTGTGTGTGTGTGTGTGTGTGTGTGTGTGTGTGTGTGTGTGTGTGTGTGAATGCACTGTGGTTTGTTTGCAATATCCGCCTGCATTGTACTGGTCTAAGATCTTTGTCATTTTGTAAATGAATTACCGTAACGGAAAACACACACACACACACACACACACACACACACACACACACACACACACACACACACACACACACACACACACACACACACACACACACACACACACACTAAAGAGACCTACAGACTGTGAAATTCTCTGGAATGTCGCTCCCCCCCCCCAACCACCCACCCCTACCCTGCCTTAAAATTGACCTACAACTGCATTCATATCACACTCCCACAACACAATGGCAACCTGGTCCGCACTAAATCTACTATTTGCCGCGTCCAGCTTTGATTTGGTTTGAAAATGGCCCTGCCAGGGCTTCATGATAGCAGGCGTATACTTCACAAACAGTAGAAGCTGACTAGAACAAGGCACACCTGCAACGACCCCCTGTAGAGACGGCTAGTAAGTGTTTCTTAGCTTACAAGTTCCATGAAAATCATTGCTTTAGTCATGGGTGTGACAACACTTTATCCGATTCTTCTTTCAGTTCTTCTCGCCTGCAGACAACCAACCAAAAAAAAAAGGAGGGGGGGGGGGGGGGACAACTCTTATCTGGCGAGTTCGTCTGGGTCATCGCACTTGGATCGAGGTGGCGCTTCCGTCTTGCTTGAAGCTTAATGTTTAAGTGGGGCTGAATTTACATACAATAAGACAATGTGCTTGAGCAGGGTTTTTTTAATGTTTTTTTTTTCGTGGTGGTTGTTGGAAAGAGTGTGCGTGTCTCAGCGAGTGTTATGCATGTCTGGGTTGAGCTGCGACAACCTACGAATAATAAAAAAAGGTCTATGTTTATATCTATGTGCTACTGACTTGCTTTATGCGGGTTTTTTTTTTCTTTTAATTTTTTTCCCCCAGTTTTGGTTTGAAGAATACTTAGACCAAAGATAACATGATTACATGATAATGATAAATAAAACACGAGCGTGAATGCTGGGGGGCTCTATAAAGTCGTGACAAGAACAATACATAATGCAAATTGGTAGACAACGGCGGAAAATATGAAATTTAGTGTTCTAGGCCTTTGTCTCTTTGGTTTTCCTTCCATAAGCATACATCATAAGCAGACAATTTTTTTTTAAAATCAGCATGGGGAAGGCATCATACTGCAGTTTATTTTCTTGGACTCCAACACTACATACTTTCCACTGGATGAGTGTTGAATTTCAACCGTTGAAAGTTAAGGGGTTTGGATTTCCTGTCGCACCAAAGACAAATGCTACATTTACGTGTCTTTTTCTGATATATATTGTCATTCTGGTGGTGTAGGGTTATGTCAGAAATATCTTTCCCTTCTCAATGCCGTGGGATTTATCCTCCCCATCAGTTAAGTTACTGCAGTGGGTTGGTTTAGTCCTCAAAATCCCATACTAGAAGAAAAAAACCCATCTCTCTCTCTCTCTCTCTCTCTCTCTCTCTCTCTCTCTCTCTCTCTCTCTCTCTCTCTCTCTCTCTCTCTCTCTCTCTCTCTCTCTCTCCATCATTCCTGTCTCTTGCACTGGAGGCTGGGTTTCAGAAGGGAAAATCTAAAGATGTTGCCTCAAAATGTCAAACCTGATCTGACATGGTGGAAGGGACCGAGAAAAGGGGGGGTGACTGGTAATATGGATTAAGAGCAGTAGACCTGTATCTGTCAGTCTCTGAAGACTAAGGAGTTGCGCTCTAGGCTCTTGAGCGCAAAGCCTGGGTAAGTAAGTAAATATAGAGGGCAAGCTGTTACCCATGCAGCAGACTCCGTCCCCCCCTCCTCTCCACGTCTCTATAATGGTCCATTGGAAAGGCAATCGCCAATACGAATAATTCCAGAGCAAATAACCAGAATGATAATGCTTTGCAAGCAAAACATCCACACAAGTAATGCACGTTATATCTCGAACGTTATACGCAGGAATCATAGAGAATCGCAACTTTCTCATCTGTTTTTGTTTGTTTTTTTTCCTCTTAAAAAGAAAATAGTTTGAGGTTTTCTAGGAAAAAGAATACAGAGGGGGAGGGGGGATCAGAATAAAAGAAAAAACAAGATAGTTTTAGACAAAAACACAGAGAGAAAACTACAAAAAAGAGAAAAGGTTTAGAACTTACATCCTACCACAACACAAGACATACAATAGACTTCAGAATTTTTTTTAAAGGTGAATTAATTAAGCAAAACGACCTCCTCGAAGTTTTTAGACAATGGGTGTACTTTGAGCTCACGAACAATATGGGATTCTTTACACATACAAATATGCTTTCAAAGCCCCCCACATATCTGGTCTGCATTCTTGAACAGACCCCCAGACGGTTATGCATGCAACTTGGATTGTTTGTTGTTTGTGCTGCTTTTGAAATATGCATTACTGTGTTCATATAGGACATGCTGCAGGTGGTGACCTCTCCCATGACACAGATTTAATCAAAGTTCAAAGGTCTTGACAACTATGTATTTTGATGCTCATGAGTCAGTCACAAACTAATAGAATATTAATTAGCTATCTTACATAGTTCTCCACGCTCCTCAGCCTCTGTCTGTCTGTCTCCCTGTGTGTGTGTGTGTGTGTGTGTGTGTGTGTGTGTGTGTGTGTGTGTGTGTGTGTGTGTGTGTGTGTGTGTGTGTGTGTGTGTTTCATTTTTATTGATTTTACTGAACTGAAATATTAGTTATCTTATATATCTTTGTTTATTAGTTAGTTTGACTGACTGGAAACAGAAAAAAGCAACACTAGCAGCAGCAACAGCAATACCAATACCTGCAAACAACAGTTCAGAGTTGAAAGTTATGCGTGTTTTTGAAAAAGATACAGCAGAAGAACTGTGATAGATGGTGTACAGAACAGTTTTGCATCGTTCCATAGTTTATCAAGGAAATGAAATGCGAAGATTTCAAACTGTACCTGTCTGTAAGCTTCACAGACTTTGACAAAGCCTTTGATCGGTCTAAAATATTACTTTGAAAAGAAAACCATGAAGTTTGATGACACTCCACAGAAAATCGTCCCGCCTATGGATCAGATAATTATGCTGCAGCTTCAAATGTAGGGTTAGGACAGAAGATGGATACAGAGACTGTATTGAAAACTTCACTGGTGTTAGACCAGGATGTCTCAATTGCTTACTGAAGGGTGTCACTTTAGAAGTAGAAATCCAATAAACTTAGAAAAGTAACCTTTCACATTTATGCATTGCCAAATGACAAAGCAAAAGCTGTAGTGATGACCCAACGGTCTATTAGAGTACAGGTCAGCTGAAGGTGAAGGTAGATGACAGAGCTGTCTAGCAAATACAACTTACTGCTTTCATCTTTTTGTATGCAAGATCAGCAGATGCAAGAAAAATATCAGAGGGCCATCAATGAAACAAATCCCAAGGAGCATGGTGAGTAGTAAAAGGTATCTTGACTTCATTAGACAGTTCTGCCAGCAGCACTAGTGACATTTGCTCTTCACTAAAATTTAGGATTAGAAAGGCAACAGCAGCAGTCAGCTAAGCAAAACATGTGATGAACCTGAAGCTGGTTCTACAATCCAGAACCCATGCTCCTCCCCAACAACTGCTAAACCTGGAAACTTGGAACTTGACTGCACACAATCATCAGTAAACCCTTAGACATTCAATGAACATTTTTTGTTCAAATGAGGCAACCAAAAACGATTACATTCTGATCCCTATGTGAATCACCATTTCCAAACATTGCCTCTGCTGGTTAAGACATTATACTTAGGCCTCCACATCAAGACTTGCATATCAAACCTTGAAATGAACGCTTGCATATCAGATCAGAGAAAGAGTTGATGCCTGACCCAAGGGTGGTCATCCGTCCGGCAGCATGCAGAAAAAGAGAGTGACCGTAGGTGACAAACCTGAGGTGATACAGACAACAATAGAAAGACCTGCAGAAGGGATGATGATCCTCTACAATACACTGCCTCGACTGCCTTATACCCTCAATAACCCCTAACACTTCATGTGAACCCCCCCAAAAAACAACAACAACAACAACAAACAAACAAACACTTCATGTGAAAAGATGGGAAATAAAACAAAAAAAAACTTGAGGGACTAAGCTAATGTAACTTTCCCAATTGCAAAGCTACAAAGAGTATTTCAGTTTTACATTCTAAAAAAGAAAAAAATAAGGTGCTGAATCGTGAAACCCTGTTGTTCAAAAGGGGTTAATGGAGATCGAGGAGGGTGGGGGCTGGGGAAGGGCCGGGAGAAGAGCCACTAAAAGGCCAGAAAGACAAGAAGAAGAGGACATCCATCAGGGGCCAATGGATAACCACCTCAACCAGCCTGAGCAGTGACGGTGATGGAGCAACGACACTAAGCCCTCCCTTGTCACAGCCTCCTAACACAATCCAACAGGATACAGGGTCACCACCAGTCACCCCAAAGGGGGATGGGGGGGGGGGGTGAGGGGGGAGGGGGGGGAGAGAGTAGTGAGGGACAAGATAGGTCCAGTAGATTTTTTTTCTTTTACTGATCCCCCATTTCCACACCCTTTCCCACCCCCCTTTCCATCCACACACACACACACACACACACACACACACACACAACACACACACACACACACACACACATGCACGCACGCACGCACACACACACACACACCACACATTCTTGATCCTCCACCTCCTCAACAATCCAGACGAGTTCACTCCCTTGACCTCGCCCCCCCTCCCCCACCCCCTCGTATCTCTTGACCTCGCCACCACCACCACCACCACCAACCATCCCCCCAATCCCTTTACCCTTGTCTCCCTCCCTTCCTTCCTCACTACACACACACCCACACAAACACACACACACACTCACACTTACTCACACCACACACACCACACACACCACACACACACACACACACACACACACACACACACACACACACACACACACACAACACACACACCACACATACACACACTCACACACATCCCCCCCACACACACACAAACACCCCCCCCCCCACCCCCCCCCCCCCCCCCACACACACAGCCATTCTAAACTAGCAAGTCTTGTCAACAAGGGTCAGCTGGTATACTATACCTAAGGAGGCTGCAGAGAGGTAGCCCAGTATAAGGCAGGTAGGCCTAGGCTAGTAGCTAGAGGAGGTTGCCCCTTTCTTTCTCCGGGTCTGTGTGAGTTAATCTAAAGTCCGAGGTAGGTGCTCTTGTCACTTCCTCCTTGTTGGCTTAAGTGTTTTCTGGTGTCCTGTTTGTGTTGGGGGCTACTTAGGACTGTGATGCTGCATCGTTGCAGCTTTCAGCTTTTGTGAAGAATTTTCTCCCCCGGAGTCCGTGCGTAGGATGGCTAGGGTTACCTTAGGAAGAAGAAATAAATCGTGTTGTGTGTGTGTGTGTGTGTGTGTGTGTGTGTGGTGTGTGTGTGTGTGTGTGTGTGTGTGTGTGTGTGGATGTTCATGCTTTCAGTGCGTACATGCAAGTGTGCACATGTAGAACTCTCACGTGCACGCTCCCCCCCTGCACACACACAATGCCCCCCTACACACACACACACACACACACACACACACACACACACACACACACACACACGATGTCCACACACAGACACACATGCGCGTGGGCACACACGCACACACACAATGATATCTCAGAAGGCACACCTTTCTTTCTTTGCACTTATGTTCCTGTTTTTCTCTTTTATATCAATTTTCGTTATTGGTTTAGATAGATAAGGGGATGAAAGAAAGCAAAACTGTATTATTATCTACAAAATCAATAAACAAAACAAAACATAAAAACCCAACGACAACAAAACCAAGGCATATACACGGGGACTGGATGAAAAAAAAAGCATATTATGAGTGCTTATTCCATTATCCTCGATATAAAAGAATAAATAAAAGAATAAATAAATAAATAAAATAAAAACAATTAAAATCCTTTTTTTTTTTAAAAGAGCAAGAAAAAAGTATTAACTCTTCAAGGCCCAGACCATACTACGCAACAACAAATCAACAACAAAAAAAACCCACTTAATGAACAACATTCCCTAAAACCCACGCAACAAACTTGGCACATGGAGAGAGAGAAAACAAAAGTGACTCTTCTTACTTTTTTTCTTCCTATAAGTTAACTCCTTCAGAACGTGGGAAAGTGGATAGAGGTTACCTAAGACAAGAACAGGCAAAATCGAGTGAGAATCCCCCCTTTTTATCTCCTGGCCTGACTGAGATGAAGCAACAACACCATCGCTACCCTTGTAAGAATGTTAAAACTAACCAACGCTTTTTGAACCCCCCCCCCCCCCCCCCCCTGAAAAGATGAGGAAAGTTTTAGGGCAAAGACCTGTGGGGAATGAGGTGGGGTGAGATGAGATGAGGTGAGGTGAAGTGGGGTGGGAATTTCAGGACTGAGGGTGGGGCGGGGGTGGAGTAGAAGGGAGTGATGTGGGGTGAGGATAGGCTGGGGGGTGGGGTTAGGGTGGGGGTGCAGACATTAAGGAGACAATAAGTGCATACTTATTGTATAATATATTCTTTTTCCTGTTATTTAGCTCATGTGAATGTTGTCACACTATGTGAAATGGAGTGAAGATGTTTATTCCTCCTCCCACCTCCCCCCCCCCCAAGAAAATGATGCATGTCTTTTTTTTTTTACCCAAACTATACTTCATTTTGGCTATACACCATTGGAATTTTTGTTGTTTGTTTGGTTTTTTTAATTATTTTTTTGCTGTTAACATCTGTTTTTTTCCATTGATTTGATTTTGCCAATGCTAGATTCAGATTAACAATCTAATTATCGGGGTTTGGATTTTTGTTTTGTTTTTGTTTTACTGATAACACGCATACTCTCTCTGTTTCTATCTGTCTCTCTCTCTGTCATCTCATCTTCCTAAGAATTATTAGTTGTGATTTTTAATGATAGTCCCCTCCCTACTCAGGGTAAGGGCCAGATGAAAAAAAAGCAGGTCAATACTTCTCTATAGAGCTTGGGGAAAAAAGACAATCAACCAACCAATCAATCAAATCAACCAACCAACCAATCAATCTAACCAATCAATCAATCAATCGATCAATCAATCAATCTTCCATACTCCGCCTAGCAGACTGAATGGACATATTCAGCAAGAGGAACCCCCCCCCTCCCCCCCAAAAAAAGCACCCCCCCAAAAAACCAACCAAAACAAAACCAACATCCCCCCCCCCACCTCCCCACCAAAAACCAGTGGAAAGAGTTGTGCTGAGCTAGTTGGAACAAACCAGACCCTACCAGCCACATCTTCAACATAATTATCGTACATGATCTGTGTGATGATGCTGTGTGTGTGTGTGTGTGTGTGGTGTGTGTGTGTTGTGTGTGTGTGTGTGTGTGTGTGTGTGTGTGTGTGTGTGTGTGTGTGTGTGTGTGTGTGTGTGTATGTGTGTGTATGTGTGTGTGTGTGTGTGTGTGTGTGTGTGTGTGTGTGTGTGTGTGGTGTGTGTGTGATGATGGTGTGTGTGTGTGGTGTGTGTGTGTGTGTGTGTGTGTGTGTGTGTGTGTGTGTGTGTGTGTGTGTGTGTTGTGTGTGTGGGGCGCGCGCGCGTGTGCACATTCGAATTTGTCAAAATTATTGTTGTTGATTGTTTGTGTCTTGTATAGGTCGAATGCAAGCGCTTTGATTTTTTTTTTTTTTGCAAGATATAGCGCTATATAAATTCCATGTAATAATAATAATAATAATAATAATAATAATAATAATAATAATAATAATAATAATAATAATAATAATAATGATAATAATAATAATAATAATAATATTATTATTATTTTTTTTTAATATATATTTTTTTTAATATTATTATCATCATCATCATCATCATCATCATCTGAACCGGAGCGACGTAAGAACGCTGACAGCTGACCTGGGGCAATCTAGGCCATGGAGAATGATGACTGCCTCATGCGTCATGCGACGTTGGGGGGTGGGGGGTGGGGGTAGGGAGTTGTCTACGCGTAGATCTTGGATTTTCTCCAGACAATTTTTTTTCTTCAAATCTCACCTCGCTTCTCTTTTCTTCTTCTTCCTTCTTTCCCTCTTTCTGCGGGCATGTGTGTGTGTGTATTTATTTATGTATTTATCTATTTATTATTTATATGTCTAGAGGATAATCGAATAAGCACTCATGTACCTTTTTTACATCCAGTCCCCGTGTGTATGCAGTTTTGTAAATGTCACCTGTTCCCACCGGCACACGATGGCCTACTCTTCCGAAAAGCGGAACGGGTTTTAACGTGTGCGCAAAAGATGTTCTGCGTGCGTTCGCACACGGGACCTCGGTTTCTAGTCTCATCCGAAGGACTTTTCTTAACACAGTGTGTACTGAAATACTTCAGCATGTTCAAGTGCACTGACCAGAACATGCGTGCAAGGACGCATGCAAATCTGCATTTCAGCACGTAGGCCCCAAACCATGCGTATGTACTCATTATGTAAAGCGCGCGCGCGCGTGTGTGTGTGTATAAGTGTGAGTGTGTGTGCGTGCGTGCGTGCGCGCGCACACACCTGTGTGTGTGTGTGTGCGTGTGCGAGCGTGCGTGCGCGCGCGCGCGCGCCCGTGTGTGTATGTGTGTGTGTGTGTGTGTGCGCGCGCGCGCGCGCGTGTGTGTGTGTGTGTGTGTGTGTGTGTGTGTGTGTGTGTGTGTGTGTGTGTGTGTGTGTGTGTGTGTGTGTGTGTGTGATTCATGCTTCATGAATTATTTCATTTCCTTTCCCCCCCCCTTAAAACGCAGTGTCATCCTGCGTTGTATTGTAAGCTGTAAGCTGTCCTAAAGACACGGCGTTAAAGCACTACAACAGCATAAGTCTATCCTACAGTATGTTCTTCTCATGTACTTAGTTACCGGAATGGATGCCGGCTGTAGCCTACCCTTTTTGTGAGAACAAAACTTTAATGCAATACTGAAATTCCTTTTCCCCGTGTTATCTTATGTTATCTTCTTTTGAATGTGGGTTTTTGTTGTTGTTGTTGTTCTTCCTTTTGGGCTAGCTATTACTGCAGATGATAATTATTCATCTTCTTCACTTTCCATTACAAAGCAGATTTACGAGTCATTTTAGAATATGAAAAGGTTGTGTAGAAGAGAGAGAGAGAGAGAGAGAGAGAGAGAGAGAGAGAGAGAGAGAGAGAGAGAGAGAGAGAGAGAGAGAGAGAGAGAGAGAGAGAGAGAGAGAGAGAGAGAGAGAGAGAGAGAGAGAGAGAGAGAGGAGAGAGAGAGAGAGAGCAACATGAAAATGGTTGTCATTACCGTTGTAGATTTTGTAGTCATCCGTCAGTCTCGGAAGACTATGGAGTTGTGCTCTAGGCACTAGAGCGCAAAGCCTGCGTGAGGAAGTATGGACGGCAAGCTGCTACCCATGCAGCAGACCCACCCCCTCCCTCCTCTCCACGTCGCTGGAATGGTTCATTCGAAAGGAAATCACCGATGCGAATGGTTCCATTTCCGTCGCAGGAGCCGCCAGAACGTTGCCATATACAGCCCCTGGTGACTTTAGCTCCCCGATTTTTCCTCAGAGATGGTGTCTAAACACGACACCTGTGTACATGCTGGTTGTTTTTTGTTGTTTTTTTTTTTTTAACTTTGTTGTCATCCGCTCCTACCGGCACACAATGGCCTGCTCTTCTGTAAGGCGGACCAGGTTTTTAACGTGTGCGCAAGATGTTCTGCGTGTGTGTGCACACGGGGCCTCGGTTTATAGTCTCATCCGAATGACTTGTAGATACCTTCAAACAAACAGTGTGTCTTCTCTATCCATTTAACGATGTTGAATATTCAATTTGCTTTTTCCGTTTCTCGGCCGGCTAGAGCTCGGAGGTTTACAAATAGTGAGATTTTTGCGTAAGCCCCCGCCCCCCTCCCCCCCCCCCCCTACCACAAATCGTTGAGGCAGCTGCATTCCGATTCCGGGGACAGAGTTTGAAACTGAACCTACCGATCGTGCCCCGATAGTTGGGAGGTGCCTCCCCGCTCTTTCCCATTTTCAACTGTCGTGGGGTCTACTGACGTACACAGATCCTTAAGCATGGGGCGGGATAGCCTAGTGGTCAGAACATTGCTCTCGCAATCTGACGCCCCAGGTTCAATTCCGGTTGAGGAAATTTTTCTACTGGAGTTAACATCAGTGCTGATTCCACTTTCCCCAAAAGTCCTTCGGATGAGACTATAAACACACACACACACACACACACACACACACACACACACACACACACACACACACACACACACACACACACACATACATACATACATACATACATACATACATACATACATACATACATACATACATACATACATACACACCACCACCACCACCACAAACACTATACCACACACACATACAAACATACACTATACCACACCACACCACACCATACCACACCACACCACACCACACACACACACAAACACACACACACTACAACACACACACTACATACACACATACCACACACACACGCACACACACTACACCACACACACACACACACACACACACACACACACACACACACACACACACACACACACACAAACACACCACACACACACACACACACACACACACCACACATACACACACACACACACACAGAGCATCACCACCATCATCACTCACTCAGCTAAGTGTCCGCGACGGAAGAGGAAGAAGAAGAGTCCAGCCAGTGACAATCTGACAGTCTGTCATGTCATATCGCTGTCATGTCACTCCGTATCATGTCCGTCATGGGCAAATGCTCACTTGGCATGCACCTGGAATAGGAAGGAGGCCATGTTATTGGAGGAGAGTTCAACTTGTCCTTACAAAATCCGCCCCCCCCTCTTCTCCCCCCCCCCTTTCTCCCCCCCCCCTCTTCTCCATCCCCCCTTTCTCTCCCCCCCCCCTCTTCTCCATCCACCCTGGCCCCATCTCCCCACCCTCTCCTTCTCTCTTCCTTTTTTTTTCTTTTTAAAGTTTCGTTGCTATAATTATACTTTGACCCCCAGCCTGCCTTCTTTCCATCCGTGTGAGATTTTGTGTCAGAAGTGGTGATGCTCCCTCTGTCTGTCTGTCTGTCTGTCTGTCTGTCTGTCTGTCTGTCTGTCTGTCTGTCTGTCTGTCTGTCTGTCTGTCTGTCTGTCTCCTGTCTCTCTCTCTCTCTCTCTCTCTCTCTCTCTCTCTCTCTCTCTCTCTCTCTCTCTCTCCTCTCTCTCCTCTCTCTCTCTCCAATGGAATGGTAAAAGTGTCCCATAACCTAGGTGGTCGTAGAGGACCGAGGCATCAGAGACCTCAGCTTCTCTAGGGGCCAGCATATTGAGGGCGGTGCCCATCTCCTCTCCCTCACTGCTTTACCTTCCCTGACCCTAAAGAGGGCAGGTACCCATTTATAGCTTGGTGAACTGGGGTGGGGTGGGGGGGGGAGGCTGTACTGAAGCCAAGGAGCGCAAACGGTCACCAATCCAACTGGTAACCACGCTCGATGCTGCTTTATTATATATAATATATAGCATAAAGTTCCACTTGTTTTATTTATTTCAGTAACAGTATTTTACAGTCTATTTTCATTCTTTTCTTAACATCAGTTTTTTGTTGGCAGTTTTGGTAGGCTACAGGATTAATGTATTATTCCTGTGAGAGCAAAACCATCTCTTTCTTTGCAAGAAGTGTTTTCCCATAAGGTATCAGGGAGGGTTAGGCAAAACCACCGCCGAGATCTCTGATGATGGCTCATCCGGGAGTGGAAATTCGAGTCAGGTCAGGCAAACCAAATGAAGGGCCTCCAATGCTCTCACGAACACTTTACGTCTAAAGCAATTGTTTTTTGTCTTTCTTGTTTTTTCTTTATATATTCAAATCTATGGAGGCATTCTGACAATGATAAAGGAGTTGTAATGGTTACCTGCACTTAAATTTCCTCCACCACTTTGTCGTGATATATATATATATATATATATATATATATATATATATATATATATATATATATATATATATATATATATATATATATATATATATATATATATATATATACATACCGTAAAATCCCTGGCATAAGCCCACCATCTAGCAAACGCCCACCCCCCACTTTGGGCCAAAAGTTGTGCACAGGGGTAACTACCTAGCAAACGCCCACCCTGCTTTTTTCAGAGACTATGCTCACTTTCACTAGGATTTGTGCACACTGTTCTAAAAGTAATCTTTTTCCCCTTCTTTACCTTTTCGTGTTTCTTTTTTTCTTATTCTTTGTCCCCTCTCCTCACTCCCACCCATCCCTAACAAATGGACTTAAAATTCCGTCATGCTTTTACCACTGACATCTTTTGTCTGTCAGTGACGTACTGGTACTTTGACGACACTTCCTGATGGCCGGAATTTGGTTCTTGAATCTCTCTGTGCCAATTTTGCAAAATGCCGAAGCGACAGTCTTACACTGTATCTTTCAAATTGGAAGCCCTCCAGTATCTGAATAACAAAACAGGTGTGAATGTTTCGGAGTGTGCCCGTGAATTTTCTGTGGATAGGAAGAGGATCAGGGAATGGAGTGAAAACAGAGATAGACTTGAACAGCAGTACGGAAAAGACAAACAAAAACGGAAACTGTCAAAAGGGCCAGCAGTTAAACCTGAACATGTCGACCAAGGTGTGCTGCATTATCTGGATGATGAAAGATCTGAAGGCAGGGTATTGCGAAACAAGGACCTACAACGGAAAGCGATGGAACACGTTGGCCTTCTTTGCCTCAAAGTCCCATTTTTTCTATTTTCCTTCACTTCTACTCACGCGACCTAACTTACCTAACTTACATGCTTTCGAAGTTTGTATTCACTCATTTACATGGTTGAGCACAAAAATGACTTTGTGCAAAGGGGTCTATCCCTAGCAAACGCCCGCCCCCCAATTTTGCCCCAAATCAGTGCACAGGGGGGGTAGGCGTATGCTAGGGATTTTACGGTATATATATATATATATATATTGTGTGTGTGTTATTTTTCTTCTTCGTTGTCGCTTTGTTCTCTCTCTTTCTTTTCTCTCCTCTTCTCTCTTACTCCCTTTTCCCCTTTTCTTTTCTATTGGCTGTCTGCCTCCCTCTCTCTTTCTCCTCCACTCACCCTACTTCCCCTACTCCCCCACACACACCCATGCGTTCCTTCTTTTATTTCTGCACATAACCATATTCATTCACAAGACTCCCATTAACAGATAGATAGGCAGACCAGGTGGAAGGAACAGCTGCTATTAAATTTTACACAGTTACACCCTTGTTGTCTGCTCTGATTCTGATACAGGAGAGAGAGAGAGGAGAGAGAGAGAGAGAGAGAGAGAGAGAGAGAGAGAGAGAGAGAGAGAGAGAGAGAGAGAGAGAGAGAGACACAGAGAGAGAGAGAGAGAGAGAGAGAGAGAGAGAGAGAGAGAGAGAGAGAGAGAGAGAGAGAGAGAGAGAGAGAGAGAGAGAGAGAGAGAATGAATGAATGAATGAATGAACGAATGAATGAATAATCTTTATTTTCAAGGGTAACAGAGTAAGCATTTACATACTTTTTTTTCATCCGGCCCAGAGAGAGAGAGAACTCGAACTCGAACTCGAACTCGAAATTTTTAATGAGGGTAATTGGGTAAGCCAGAGGCTTCTTTACACCAGGCCCTCATGGGGACAAAAAGAAAGAAATATGAATAAATCAATGAATTAATAAACAAATAAATGTAACATATTAAGAAAATCAGTCAGTCATATTACAATTCAATTATTGATAAATCAGGAAATCAATGAAGTACCACATAAGTGAACCAATCAAGTTACTAAACAACAATCAAACACGAAAAACTACCCTCTCTAACTCCCCCTACCCTAAACAAACAGTTTTTCCCAAAAGTCAAGATAAGATACACACACAACGAACACACGCAAACACACGCACCACACAGACACAGACACACACACCAACACACCCACACACACGCACACACACACTCATAGATGAAGAGAAACATACAAACACACATGCACATACACGCAAACCCACACAAAATCACACAAACACACACACCATCACACACACATACACACACACCATCACACACACAAACAACAATGCACAATAAGCTTTCATAAACACATACACAAACTCATTCACTCACACGCAAAAATACACACAAACACATACACACTCAACAAACACAAATGCACACAAACACACACATACACACACACACGTACGCACACACACACACACACACACACACACACACACACACACACACACACACACACACACACAACAACACACACACACACACACACACACCCACAAACACACTCACACACAAAACACACACACATACACACACACACACACACCACAGACACACACAAACACACACACACACACACACACACACACACACACACACACACACACACACACACACACACACACACACACACGAGCGCGCGCGCGCGCGCACGCAAGAACGCACATTCACAAAAAGAACATGGCATAGCACAAACATCATTGTCGTCCCAAAGCACAATAAGCATCCTGAAAATGGAAACAGCACTACACAGAAAGTAACAACAACAACAAAACAACGAAAAGTTTTGATTTTACATATATATATCACATATTCGTACTATATTTGGCATGAAAATTATTTATAACATTTCCATTAGATATCTGTAGTAAGCCTTTTTGAATGATGTCAAAGTGCATTTGTTTTTGATGAAGGAAGGTATTTCATTCCATAATCTGCTACCTGAGTATACTAGAGATGTCATAAAAAAATCAGTTCTAGGTCGAGGAGTAATAAGGATAATTTTATCTCGAATGCTTTTTACTGAAAATCTGTCACAAAGGTATTGAGGGGAAAGGTTGCTCATAATTTTATACATAAGTATGCCTTTATTGTAACGACATCTCATACCAAAAGGAAGAATATTAAGCTCTTTGTAATGACTTATATCTAAGGAAGAAGATCTGAGAAGGATTAATTTTAGTGAACGTCTGTATACACTGTCCAAGGGTTTTAAGCAATTTTTACTAGCCAAGTCCCAGCAAGTTGATGCATAGTCAATGTCAGGTTGGATGTATGCATAAAAAAATAGTTTTCTGGTATGTTCGTCAAGAAAATGCTTAATTCTATTAAGTTGGAAAACTTGTTGGGCTATTTTCTTGGACAGTGTATAAACATGATTTGACCATGATAGGTTATTGTCAATATTAAGCCCAAGAAGCCTGTGTGAATTTACTTCTTCTAGTACATTATTGCAAATTTTTAAAGTATTCAAGTCACATAATTTAGCTTTAATGTTCTGACGTTTCTGACGTGTTGTAACTAACATGAATTTCGATTTATTTGGATGTAGGGCCATATGATTAGAGTCTGTCCATGTTACAAGTTTATTGATGTCTTTTTGTAGATCTTTGCATACTGATTTCACATCTTTTCCTGAAATGTGCAAGGTTGTATCGTCAGCAAAAAGTTCACAACAAGAAGAAAGATGCAAAGGAAGATCATTGACGTATATTGTAAACAGTATTGGGCCTAGAACAGATCCCTGTGGAACACCAAATTTGACAGGCATTAGTGAAGATAGTAACGAATCTTGAAAGACTGCTTGTCTTCTATTAGTAAGGAAAGAGGTTAGTAGTTTAAGCGCTTTGGGGGCCAAGCCATAGATTGTAAGTTTCCTTAACAAAAGATTCTGATCAATAGTGTCAAAGGCTTTGGCAAAGTCCACGAAGACTACTCCTGTCAATAGATCATTATTTATATTTAAGTGCCACTGTTCTAAAAGGTTACTGAGAGCTGTATGGCATGAATGATTTTCTCTAAATCCACTCTGATTTGGGTGGAACAAGTTATTGAATGTAAAATGTGAAAGCAGATTGCGTTTGAGATGCTTTTCTAGAGGTTTGGACAAAGTAGATAGAATAGATATAGGCCTGTAGTTAGAAGGGTCGTTAGTATCACCAGATTTGAAGACTGGAATCACCTTGGCATCTTTAAAACTTTGAGGATACGAACACTTTTCAATGCAAAGGTTATAGATATATGTAATATGTTCAGTAATTATGGGTGCAGAGATACTTAAAATTTTACTGTCTAAGTCATCCACACCACGGGAGCTGGATTGTTTCAATAAACACAATTCTCTATACACCTCACTAACACTAAGAAACTTAAAGTCAAGCTTAGTCTGTATTCCTTTAGAACAACAGTATTCTTTTAGTGAATGCAAGTCATTATTTACTGAATTATTAGTATTGATTAGTCTTTCTGCTACAGTGCAGAAGTGTTTGTTCATGCATTCAGCAGATAAATTTATAGCTGAAGAAGGACATATTTTGGAAGTTTTACCTGATAACTGATTTATGGCTTTCCATATCAATTTAGGGTCTTTTTTATGAGCGATAAGTTCTGAAAAATACTTGTTTCTAGCTGCTCTTTTCATAGATGTCACTTTATTACGTTGCTGTTTAAACTGGTCATTTTTTCCTGTTGACTTCAGTAATTTATCACGAATAGCTATGGCTTTATTGATTTCATCAGATAGCCATGGTGGCTTATCTTTTGGCTTAACACGTTTAGTCTGAATAGGCGCATGCTTGTCAACAATAGAAGAAAAGATACAATACCAAGTAAACAGAGCTTTGTCAGGATCAGTATACTGATAAACATCAGTGAAGCTTGCTGCACATAAGTCAGACATAAAATTATCAGGATTAAATGATCGGTAGCTTCGAAAAGATATACATTTGTGGCTACATTTAGGAATTTTAATACCTTTTTTTGACCAAGTCAGGCAAATTGGAAAATGGTCACTAATACCAACAACTGGTACAGACATTTCTACTATATTAGCTGGGTTGGTGGTATAAATATGATCAATTAGTGTCTCTGAATGAAATGTTTTTCTGGTTGGAGTGTCAACCATTTGGGATAGATTATATAATTCAAATGTAAGTT
>CM060320.1:22008643-22010636 GCA_030674155.1 Stramonita haemastoma
AGGCAATTATTCAAAGAAACATACCTTTGTTACGTACAATTTCTTTCTGTCTTCCTGTCTTCTTTTCTTTCTTTCATTCTTTCTTTCCTCGGCTCTCTCGTGGTTCACAAGTGGTAAAATATTTGCGTATGCGACCGCCATAACCCCCCCCCCCCTTCTCTGTCTCTCTCTGTGTCTCTGTGTCTCTCTCTGTGTCTCTCTCTGTGTCTCTCTCTGTGTCTCTCTCTGTGTCTCTGTGTCTCTGTGTCTCTGTGTGTGTGTGTCTCTCTCTCTCTCTCTCTCTCTCTTCTCTCTCTCTCTCTCTCTCTCTCTCTCTCTCTCTCTCTCTCTCTCTCTCTCTCTCTCTCTCCCTCTCTCTCTCTCTCTCTCTCCTCTCTCTCTCTTCTCTCTCTCTCTCTCTCTCTCTTCTCTCTCTCTCTCTCTCTCTCCCATTTAGGTAGCCGCATTCCGGCTTCAGGAATGTTGTCTAAACACGACACCTGTGTGCATGCGTTTCTAAAAAGTAATTAAAAAAAACTATCATCGGTTCCTACCTGCATAAAATAGCCTTCTCTTCCGAAAGGCGGAGCGAGTTTTTCATTGTGCACAATAATCATGTTCTGCATGCATTTGCGCACGGGGCCTCGGTTTATAAGCTCATGCGAAGGACTGATGACATTCAGTTCGATTTTCTTGCCAAACTGTGAAGAAAGGGCAAGGATTGGGAATCGAACCCAGAACCTTACGGTTTAGTTGTTAGGCAGGTGAACGTCTTAACCATCCTGCCACCTTCTTTCTTGATTTTTTTCCTTTTCTGTCCTCACCCTAGTGGTTCGAATCCCGTTTGGGACCAACACTTTTCCCCCATCCAGTAGGCCAAGAGTGGTGGTCTGGGTGCTTGTCTTTCGGATGAGACCATAAACCGAGGTCCTGTGTGGTACACATCATTGTTTTAGCGCATGTAAAAGAACCCACAACATCATGAGGGTTGTTCCTGGTAAAATTCTGTAGAAAAAAACCCACTCTGATAAAGAAACAAATACAGATGCAGACAGAAAAAGAAAAAAAAAAGGTGGCGCTGCTCTTGTGGAGACGCGTTCTCCCTGGGGAGAGAGCAGCCCGGATTTCACGCAGAGAAATCTTCCGTGCTTTAAAGTGGTGTAAAAAGAAACTGTCAAAAATGTAAATGTCAAGGCTACACACTGCAGACGTCCCCAAAAAGATCAAATAACATCGTTTACCGAGTGCTATGTGGAAAATCTATCAAGAAAATCGGATGCGCTGGGCCTGACTTGTCAGGCGCTATACGACAGCGCGAGGCATTTTTTTTGGTTCATAATTATGACTGACAACAACAGTTGGCTCCGTGTGAGCATTCGACGAAGAGAAAGAAAAAAAGAGAAAATACATTGAAACAGCGGTGGAGGCGGTGGTGGGGGGGGGGGGGGGGGGGGGGGGGGGGAGGGGGGGGGGGGGGGGGGGGGGGGGGGGGGGGGGGGGGGGGGGGGCCCGGGGGAGTAAGGAGGGGGTAGAGGCCAGGAAGAGGGGAAGAGTGGGGGTTGCTGAAATTACATTCATCCTGACGTCTGGATAAATGTTGAAAGTAGTTTTTTATTTTTTTGGTTCGCCCCCGCGTTTCTTTGCTGGGGAAAAAAAACGCGCGTGATAAAAAAAAAAAAAAAAAAGGAAGGGGGCATGTTTGCTTCCAAAAGTTTCTATGCCAAAAAAGAAATTTGATCCTAAAAATTCAAATGAATCCTTGTGATTTGAAAACCACAGATCTTTTCTTATTTTTACTACATAAAATTTGTTTGTTATGTTTTGTTTGATTTTCTGGCAGCTGCTTTTTAATGACTTTGTGTAACAGGAACAGACCCCCCGTTTAGGGGGAGCTTCAAAGTCGGCTGCGGAGTACGGCCCAAAAAAAAGCCCCATGGGAGAAAAACCCGATGAACGAAAGACAAAGGAGACTTTTTACTTCCCTTGAAAAAAATAACTCGAAAAGAAACCCCCC
>CM060320.1:22010736-22013236 GCA_030674155.1 Stramonita haemastoma
AACACACAAAACACACCACAAACCCACAAAACAACACACACGTACATACACACCCACAAGCAAGTGCACATGCACTTATGTATGGACGCACCTACCCACCCATTATTTACACACACACACACACACACACACACACAGCAACACACATACATTATACACACACGTGCGCGGTGTGCGTGCACGCACTCACACTCACACACACTCATACTCACACTCACACACTTACACACATTTTACACACACTTACACACACACTTACACCACACACACACACACACACACACACACCACCACACACACACACACACACACACAACACACACTGCAAAATTATGTTACCCAAACGAAGACAGAAGAACAAAAAAACCCTACCTCCCAGGGAAAAAATCGATAAGTGTTCTTGAAAAAATGGAATCAATATCAGCAGTCTTTTCTTACAAAATCTGGCACATATTCTGCTGTTATATGGAAGAGAGAGAGAGAGAGAGAGAGAGAGAGAGAAGAGAGAGAGAGAGAGAGAGAGGAGAGAGAGAGAGAGAAGAGAGAGAGAGAAGAGAGAGAGAGAGAGAGAGAGAGAGAGAGAGAGAAGAGAGAGAGAAGAGAGAGAGAGAGAGAGAGAGAGAGAGAGAGAGAGAGAGAGAGAGAGGAGAGAGAGAGAGAAGAGGGAAGGAAGAGGGGGAGATAGAGAGAGATGGGGAAGAGGTAGAGAGGGGAAGAGAGATAGGTAAATAAAGAGAGAGAGGAGGAGGAGAGAGGGGGGGGGGAGAGAGAAGAGGGAGAAGAGATGAGGAGAGGGGGAGAGAGAGAGAGAGAGGGGGGGAGAGAGAAGTGAATGAGAGGAGAAGAGAGAGAGAGAAGAAGAGAAGAGAGAGAGAGAGAGAGAGAGAAGAAAGAGAGAGAGAGAGAGAGAGAGAGAGAGAGAGGAGAGAGAGAGAGAGAGACAGACAGACAGACAGACAGACAGACAGACAGACAGACAGACAGACAGACAGAGACAGAGAGACAGAGATCGAGAGTCTGCAATAATGCATAATTTGTGCAGAGACACGGGGTAGAGACAAAATGATACACAGATAAGCAACAAAAAAATGGACATACATGCATAGGTCAAGATAAGAACAGACAGAATGACAGAAACCCATTAAGAAGAAACAGGAGGAGGCGGAGGAAGAGGGTGGGGAAGAGGAAGAAGAATGCAAAGAAGAATGCAAAGAAGAATGCAAAGAAGAAGAAGAAAAAAAAGAAGAAGAAGAAGAAGAAGAAGAAGAAAAGAAGAAGAAGAAAAGAAAAGAAAAGAAGAAGAAGAAGAAGAAGAATGCAAAGAAGAAGAAGAATGCAAAGAAGAAGAAGAAGAAGAATGCAAAAAAAGAAGAAGAAGAAGAATGCAAAGAAGAAGAGAAGAAGAAGAAGAAGAGAAGAAAAGAAGAAGAAAAGAAGAAGAAGAAGAAGAAGAGAAGAAGAAGAAGAAGAAGAAAAGAAGAAGAAGAAGAAGAATGCAAAGAAGAAGAAGAAGAAGAAGAAGAAGAAGAAGAAGAAGAAGAAGAAGAAGAAGAAGAGAAGAAGAAGAAGAAGAAGAATGCAAAGAAGAATGCAAAGAAGAAGAATGCAAAGAAGAAGAATGCAAAGAAGAAGAAGAAGAAGAAGAAGAAGAAGAAGAAAAGAAGAAGAAGAGAGAAGAAGAAAAGAAGAAGAAGAAGAAGAAGAAATTGATGATGATGATGATGATGATGATGATTGATGATGATGTGATGATGATGATGGATGATGGTGGTGGTGGTGGGTGGTGGTGGTGGTGGTGGTGGTGGTTGGTGGTGGTGATGATGATGATGATGATGATGATGATGATGATGATGATGGATGATGATGATGATGATGATGGTGGTGGTTATGACAACGATGAATACCACGACGACGAAGAAGAAAAACAAGAAGAAGAAGAACAAGAAGAAGAAGAACAACAAGAAGGGGTTCTGTAAAAGGAAGAAGAAAAACAAGTAGCTAAATATTAAGACACTTTGCAAATGATCTCTTTACTCATTTTCTTAAGGGGAAAAGTAAACACTTTTTAATAATAATAATGATAATAATGGTTTCATCATCATCATCATCATCATCATCATCATCATCATCATCATCATCATCATCATCATCATCATCATCATTGCCGTTGTTGTTGATTGTTCTTGCTGTTGTTCTTATTGTCTAAAATAAAGGTAAAGTACAGGTAAAGGTGTCCCATAACCTATGTGGTCGTAGGGGAGCGAGGCATCAGAGACCTCAGCTTCTCCAGGGGCCAGCATATTGAGTGCGGCATCCATCTCCTTCCTCTCCCTCGCTGCTGTAACGTCCATGACCATAAAGAAGGCAGGTACCTATTCACAGCTGAGTGAACTAGGGGACTGTATTAAAGCCAAGGCACTGCAAACGGTCACCCATCCAACTGGTAACTACACTCAACGCTGCTTGGTGAAAGGAGTGTGCTGTGACCACGAGGAGATAT
>CM060320.1:22018236-22023236 GCA_030674155.1 Stramonita haemastoma
CCCCCAACTCCAACACCCCCACCCCCCCCCTCTTCCCCTGCCTCTCCTGTGACCCCATGCCTGCTCCCTTACCCCCCTCCCCCCCCAAACCAATCCCCCACCAGACCGCATCCTTCCACTCTCCCCAGCAACCACTTGCTAGGAGACATTGCTATCGATCAGTCTGGTCCTGCCTCTCCCCTTCCGCTTTCCTTCATCTTTTATGAGCCCCAAAACCTCTAGCTCTCTGTCTCTGTGTGTTTTCTCTCTGTCTCTTCACTCTGTCTCTGTGTGTGTGTGTGTGCTTTTCTCTCTCTCTGTCTCTTTCTCTCTGTCTCTTTCTCTGTCTCTGTGTGTTTCTCTCTCTCTCTCTTCTCTCTCTCTCTCTCTCTCTCTCTCTCTCTTCTCTCTCTCTCTCTCTCTCTCTCTCTCTCTCTCTCTCTCTCTTCTCTTTCTCTCACTGTGTCTCTCTTATTTGTCTCTCTGTTTCTGTTTCTCTCTCTTGAAAAATACAGATTATTCCTCTCTCTCTCTCTCTCTCTCTCTCCTCTCTCTCTCTCTCTCTCTCTCTCTCTCTCTCTCTCTCTCTCTCTCTCTCTCTCTCTCTCTCTCTCTCTCTCTCTTCCTCCCTCCCCCCTTCCTCTCCCTTGCCCCCTCCCCCTCTCTGCTCCTACCCCCTTCCCCCCCCCATCTCCTAACCTCCCATTTCCTCTCTCATCTCACCCCACTTTTCTTCATTCTCAAACCACTGGTCATTCTTCAGGGGGAGGGTGGAGTGAACATGAGTGGATAGAGGGGGGGGGGGGGGAGGAGGAGGAGAGGAGTGGGGGTTGGGGTTGGGTGTGGTGTGGTGTGGTGTGGTGGGGATTGGGGGTGTTAGGCTACCACAGGGAGGGTAGTTTAGGCATGCTAACGAGTAAGCATGTATATAGGGAACAGAAATATGTAGATTTATGTATGTATGCACGCACGTACATGGTAGCATAATTCTACGCAATCACAGACAAGGAAAACTAACACGAGAGTTTGGCGCCCATAGGCGCGCACACGCATACGGTATATATGCGCGCGCGCGCACACACACACGCACACACACACGTATACATGCATGCACACAAACACATACTCACAAACACATACACACACTCACAAAATACACACAAAACACTTATATACACACACATACGCGCGTGCGCGTGCGCGCACTTGCACACACACACAAACACAAACACACACACATACACATACACACACACACACACACACATGATATCCTGCTTGCGCGTGCACAAAAATTTGCAAGTATCATCATGATACTACGTCAATCAACCCCAAGACTTGCACAACATGACCAAAACACACACAGATAAATGAATGGATCGATATACTAATGCTTCAATTTGTCAGACTGTCTCCATGATGGTCCCCACTATAACCCCCCACCCCCACCCCCCCACACCCCGTTTTATCGTCAGTACAGTTCCTGACGGGATAGCTCGATGGTCAGAGCGCTCGCTTTCCCCTAGTCAAGTTAAGCAGCGTCGAGCGTGGTTGCCAACTGGATGGGTGACCGTTTGCGCGCCTTAACTACAGTACAGTCTCCCCCAGTTCACCCAGCTGTCAATGGGTACCTGCACTCTTTAGGGTCAGGGAAGGTAAAGCAACGAAGGAGAGGAGATGGGCGCCGCCCTCAACATGCTGGCCCCTAGAGAAGCTGAGGTCTCTGACGCCTCGCTCCCCTACGACCACACAGGTTATGGGGACACCTTTACCTTATCTTTACAGTTCCTGAGAATTTTTGTCTCTTTTTTCTTTGCTCGTTCCTCGGCTAGAGCTCCGTGGTTCACCAATGGTGAGAGTTTTGGGGTATGCAACCGTTTTGTGCCCACCATGAAGGTAGCCGCATACCGACTACAGGGATGTGTGTTGGGTTTCTTCGTGTTTCCGTAACCGACCATACACTGACATGAAAAATTACAAGATCTTTATTGTGCACATTTCATCTTCTGTATGTAGATATCTATATCTATCTATATCTTTCTATCTATCTACCTCTCTCTATATCTATCTATCTAATCTCTCTCTCTATATATATATATACATCTCTCTTTCTCTCTCTCTTTCTCTCTCTCTCTCTCTCTCTCTCTCTCTCTCTCTCTCTCTCTCTCTCTCTCTCTCTCTCTCTCTCTCTCTATATATATATTATAATATATATCATCATCATTATAATGATGATGATGATGATGATGATGATGATGATGATGATGATGATGATGATGATGATGATGATGATGATGTTGATGATATTATCATTATTGTTAATATTATCATTATCATCATCATTATTATCATACGTGGACTTCTGAGGATGACAACTGATATATAAAGATTTTCCTCAGCACAGTACCTCGACCAAGGTTCCCGCTGCTTCTGTTGTAGTGAAGGTCAAGTCAGCAGTTGGCCTGCCTATTCATGAGAGCTGTGATGTCGGATGATTCAGAGCCAAGAGCTTAGTATTCATGAAGGGTGTAGTCTTCAATTAACAGTCCCCATCCTGATAGCGTGTGATAGAGTTAACTGGTGTGGAAGTGCCTTGTGGCGGATTCCAAACTGGCTGGCTAATTCAATGCAAAAGCAAGTGGGGAAGTGGGGGGGGGGGGGGGGGGGGGAGGGGGAGACGGTTAGCCGAGTACCCGAGTGGTTAGAGCATTGCGCTCGTGATCTGAAGACTCCAAGATCGAGCGCCAGTTCGAGTCATCATGGAGAAACTCCTCCCCCCCCCCCTCCCCCCCCCCCCCCCCCCCTCCCCTGGAAATAACATCAGTGCTGACTCCATTTCCCTGAAAGTGCTGTAATTGAGACATTAAAACGAACATTTTTTTGCGTATGTGTTAAAACCCGCTCTGCCTTTCCAAGAATGAGCCATTTATGCTGGCAAGACTGGATGGTAAAGGTAAAGGTGTCCCATAACCTAGGTGGTCGTAGAGGAGCGACGCGTCAGAGACCCCAGCTTCTCTAGGGGGGGCAGCATGTTGAGGGCGGCGCCCATCTCCTCCCCCTCGCTGCTTTATTACCTTCCCTGACCCTAAAGAGTGCAGGTACCCATTTACAGCTGGGTGAACTGGGGGGGGGGGGGATTGCACTGAAGCCAAGGCGCACAAACGGTCACCCATCCAATTGGTAACCACGCTCGACAGCTGCTTAAACTTGACTGGGGGAAAGCGAGCGCTCTGACCACTGAGCTATCCCACCCCCCAAGGATAGATAACAAAACGTTAAAAAAGAAGAAGAAAGAAAAGAAACGCACGCACACTGGTGTCGCGTTTAGACATCCTCCCCGAAGTTGGAACGCGGCTACTTTAATTAAGGGTGAACAAAAAAAAGGGTCGCACACGCAAAACTCTTACCATTGCTGAACCTTGGAGCTTTGATCCAATCCAATCCAATCCAATCATGCTGTTTATAGCCCTGCCGACCACACAGGCCATTTTTATCGGAGCTGTCACGGAGCTCTGGTCGAAGAACGAAAAAAAAAAAAGAAGAAAGAAACGATAAAGATATCTAAAAAAAAAAAAAAAAAAAAAAAAGAAAGCATATACAGCACACACGAAAAAGTCGGATAAGAAGAATATCAAAAGTATTCATTGTTATCTCGATCTCTGCTGTCTACCTGTCTACAGGGGCCCCTCAGTGTTACAACGATGTCAGTGATAAGGAAATCCCTGATGCCAAACGTTTTTAAAAGAGGAGAGAGAGAGAGAGAGAGAGGAGAGAGAGAGAGAAGAGAGAGAGAGAGAGAGAGAGAGAGAGAGAGAGAGAGAGAGACACACACACACACACACACACACACACACACACACAGGGACACATAGAGAGGCAAAGACATAGACAGACAAAGACAGAAAGACAGAAAGACAGACAGAGAGAGAGAGAGAGACAGAGACAGAGAGAGAGAGAGAGACAGAGAGAGAAAGAGACAGGGAGACAGAGAGACAGAGAAAGACAGACAGACAGACACAGAGAGAGAGAAAGAGAAGCGTCTAAAGACTAAAAAAAATTTCGATGAAAAAAATGGCCTGGGGAGGAATAGAAGGAGAGCAAGGGAAAGAAAGAAAGATTGGGGGGGGGGGGGGGGGAGAGGGAGTGAGGAGGGGAAACAGAACAGAAGGAGAAAGGCCAGAGAGAGGGCAGAGGGGAGACAGACAGAAGACAAGAGAGAGAAGGGGAGAGGGGGGAGAGAAAGGGAGGGAGGGGGGAGAAGGGGAGGGAGGGAGAGGTCGTTTACCCGCAGAACTCTCATTCTTGCCCCCTTAGCCACCCCCCCCCCCATCCCTACCTCTCCCTCACAACTCCAACCCCCATCCCCCCATCCCCACCCCCTTCTACCCTGTCCCCCCCCCATTCACCCCTTACAGGAATCGATTGTTAAACGGATCGATGTGAGACAAGGGGACGAGCAGACGAGACACGAGGGACATGGAAGGGGGAAGCTGGGGTGATGGGGGAAAGGGGGTGGTGTGGGGCGCAGAGAGAGAGAGAGAGAGAGAGAGAGAGAGAGAGAGAGAGAGAGAGAGAGAGAGAGAGAGAGAGAGAGAGAGAGAGAGAGAGAGAGAGAGAGAGAGAGCCTAGTGGTCAGAACATTGCGCTGGCACTTTGACGACCCGGGTTCGAGTCCGGTCTCTGTCTCTGTCTCCCTCCCTCCCCACCTCTTTCTCTCTCCCTCCCTCCCTCATCCCCTCTCCCTTACACCCCCTCTCTCTCCCCTTCTCCCCTCCCCCCCCCCTCTCTCTCTCTCCCTCTCCCCTACTCTGTAGCTCTCCATCTGTGTCCAGCTGGTCCATTCAGAGGTAGAATGAAATGAAGGGGCGAGTTATTAGGCCCAGGAAGCAGGAGACATAATCTAATAATCACAGGCCAGTGCAGTCATCAGCCCAAGTTATCAAGACCTTTTGACATTTTTGCACTGCTGTAACACCAACACTGCATCTGCCTCCTACACAAGCACACACGCACACACATAC
>CM060320.1:22028236-22030736 GCA_030674155.1 Stramonita haemastoma
ACACACACACACACACACACACAAACATACATACATACATACATACATAGTCAATGACAAACAAACCTACAGAGACATAAAGGAACACAGACAGGCACGAAGGGAATGGGGGAGGGGAGGGGTGCAGCTTGTATGCAAATGGACTGACAGAAACAAATAGAAGCACAGAGGAGGAGAGAGAGAGAGAGAGAGAGAGAGAGAGAGGAGAGAGAGAGAGAGAAGAGAGAGAGAGAGAGAGAGGAGAGAGAGGAGAGAGAGAGGAGAGAGGAGAGAGAGAGAGAGAGAGAAGAGAGGATACGATACGATACGATACGATACGATACGATATTTCATTCATAAAGGCCATGGCCCCTTAGAAAAGGGTTGTACAAGACTGTTGACAAGACACATCCATATTATCCATTTGCTACATACTCGTTTCGCCTTTTACAGAGAAAGAGACAGACAGACAGACAGACAGACTGACAGAGAAGAAAGAAAGAAAGGAAAGAAAGGAAAGAAAAGAAAGAAAAGAAAGAAAAGGAAAGAAAGAAAGAAAAGAAAGAAAGAAAGAAAGAAAGAACCACGTAGACAGACGAAAATAGCACCCAAAAACTGGGCCAAAAACATTGAGTAAACTGAACGAAAACCTCTCTCTCTCTCTCTCTCTCTCTCTCTCTCTCTCTCTCTCTCTCTCTCTCTCTCTCTCTCTCTCTCTCTCTCTCTCTCTCTCTCTCTCTCTCTCTCTCACACACACAAATCAGAAGGAGAGAGAAAAAAACGAAAGAAAACAGAACTTACCCCAACTAGAGATGATGATGACTGGCTTCTCGAACCCCGATGGACCACAGAAGACGAAGAAGACACCAACCACCCTAAAGTCAGTCAACACCCAATCAATCGCCTGGGTCAACAACAACGATAACAGATCTATCTCTTCACTCTTCTTCTCCACACCATTCGGGTCGCAGCTACACAGTCCAATGTCTTCTTCCTTTTTTCTTTGTCACAAGAAATACGCCCTTCTATAGATTTTCCACTCAAAAGATAGTTTCTTTCCTTCTAAAAAAATACGCTTTTTTTACGGATTGTCCACTCGAAGATAAAGTTACTTTCCTTCACAAGAAATACGCCCTTTTACGGATTTTCCACTCAAAGATACAGTTTCTTTCCCTTCCTCTTCGTCTTTATCTTGAAACCAGACAATCTTTCACAACAACAGCATCGGTTTTTGAAGACAGGACACACGAATCTTCTTCAATCTTTGTCAGAAACAAAAAAAAAACCCACGCCCTTTACAAATTGCCTATCCCCCAAAATACAGTTCCTTCTCTTTTCAGGAATATTTTTTCTTCTAGTCAAACGAGAGTCTTCTTTTTCTTAAAACCCACAATCTTCCACAACAACAGCATTGTTCTCGAAGACAGGACACTCAAATGTTCTTCACTCTGAGTCGCACACACACAACAAATACACCCTTTACAGATTTTCTCTGTTAATAAACAGTTTCTTCTTCTCAAAGAAAAAATGTTCTCCTCAAGTCAACGAAAATTCGTATCTTGAACAAACCAGTCAAGCTTTTTTTTTTACACCAGCATCGTCCTCTTCAAGACAGGACACTCAAGCAAGGTTACAAATCAACAACAACATCAACAACAACAATCACACGCAGCAGCAGCAGCAGTAGCAGCCAGTAAGCATCACAATGATATGTGTCTCCACAGTACACACTCAAACGTGCATGCTTTTTCTCTCCCAGGCACAACTACACTACAACAACGCACGCAAAACACTTGCAGAAAAGCTGGAGACACCAAGAGCAGCCGAATCAGCCGATGTCCTTTTAAAAAGAAGAAGGCACAGAGAGAAGAGAGAGAGAGAGAGAAGGGTAAAGGAGGTGGAGGAGGAGGAGGAGGAGGGGAGGGGGCGTAGAGGGTGGGTGTGTGTGTGTGTGAGGGAGAGATTTCCAGACAGCGACGGTGCCAAGTCCAGACATTTAAATGAGCCAGGGCGACTGGAATCCCCCTCCCCCTCCCTCTCTCTCTCTCTCTCCTCCCTCTATTGGCTGGTGCCATTCCATCAGCTTCCGCGATGGCTTGTTTGAAGAGACATCATCAGCATCATCATCATCATCATCACCGTCATCATCGTCATCGTTTTGCATCAGCATCGTTGTCGTCGTCGTCGTTGTCCCTGTGCTGTTCTTGGGCTTGTTTCTGATGGCCTGTAAACACACAGATATACACACGCATAAAGATACTAATATGTACACGAACGCATCCTTGTGCGCACACAAATACATGTACATACACATTTAGTGCTTGTGCGTATGCACACATGCACACACGCACACAAAGACATAGACACATACACATACACACACACACAAACACACACACAGACAGACACACATATACACCCGCACACACACTCGCACACATATATACTCACATATACACACATATACACACACTCACTTGCACGTTAGCGCGCGCGCGCGCACACACACACACACACACAT
>CM060320.1:22035736-22038236 GCA_030674155.1 Stramonita haemastoma
AGACAGACCAGACAGACAAACCAAACAGACCAGACAGACAGTCAGACAGACCAGACAGACCAGACAGACCAGACATACAGACATACAGACAGACCAGACAGACAAACAGACGAGACAGACAGACAGATATACAAACATACCAGACAGACAAACAGTCCAGAAAGACAGACAGACAGACCAGAATGACAAACAGTCCAGAAAGACAGACCAGACAGACAAACAGACCAGACAGACCAGACAAACAGACCAGACAGACAGACAGACCAGATAGACCAACAGACCAGACAAACAGACCAAACAGACCAGACAGACAAACAGACCAGACAGACCAGACAGACCAGACAGACAAACAGACAGACAAACAGACCAGACAGACAGACAGATACACAGACAAACAGTCCAGAAAGACCAGACTAGACCAGACAGCTGCAGCAATGCAAGCAGGCAGGCAGGCAGGCAGGCAGGCAGGAGACTGGAGAAGATAATAATCCATTCCTACTACATCCTGACAATCAGCATGGGAAGCTCCGATGAATCACACAATGCCCCTGCGATGATGATGATGGTGATAATGATGATGATAATAATAACTACAGGAAAAGAAGCAGGGGCAAGCAGACGCGGCCTTGTTTACACCATTGTCTGCGGAAGGGCAACGGCCTTTTGGCGAGTCCTTGGCATGTGTGTAATCTTGGGGAGGACAAAACAGAGAGAGAGAGAGTTGAAGAAGGTAGGTCGGTCTAGGGGAGATGCAGAGCAATTTTCTTGTTCTGCTTATTTCTTTGGGGCTTTTTTTTTTGTTCTTTTGGGGGTGTTTTTTTGTTGGTTTTGTTGGTTCGGGGTTTTTTGTTTTTTTTTTTGGTTGTTGTTGGTTGCATTGTCTGTCTTTCTGTGTGTCTGTCTTGTGTGTGTGTTTGTTTTTCTTTTATGGTCTTTTATTTTCTTTATTCCCCCCTTTTCTTTCTTTCTTTTGTTGTTGTTGTTGTTGTTGTTGTTGTTTTTGGTGGGGGATTTTTTTGCTCTGATTTTGTTGGTGGTTTTTCTTTTGTTTTTGCTTTTTCATTTCATTTTTTCCCCTTTTCTTGTTTGTCCATCTGCTCCGGGTTTTCTCGTTCTTCCTTTCTTTGTTCTTTTCTCTTTTTTTCCCGCCCATCTTTCGACTTTTAAAAATTTTGCATCTACTTGTTGTTTTTCTGAATAATTTTAGGGATATTGTTATTTTTCAGTTACATGTAGTCAGTCTGATATATTTTCGGTTAAATATGTTCAGTTACATACTAGATCTATATAAGAAAAGAGAGGCAGAAAAAAATGAGCGAAAGAAGAGAAAACTGGAACGAGAGAGAGAGGAGAGAGAGAGAGAGAGAGAGAGAGAGAGAGAGAGAGAGAGAGAGAGAGAGAGAGAGAGAGAGAGAGAGAGAGAGAGAGAGAGAGAGAGGAGAGAGAGAGAGGAGAGAGAAGCAGTTTGGGTAAGCCAAATGACATTAAAGGTTATGAAAAGGAGAAGAGATGAAGAATTCCAACTATATTTCAGATCATTCCTCCCCTCTTACACACACACACACACACACACACACACACACACACACACACACACACACACACACACACACACACACACACACACGCTCGCACGCACGCACGCACGCACACACACACACACACACACACACACACACACACACACACACACACACACACACACACACACACACACACACGCATTCTCGGTATCTCCCTATCACTCAGTCAAATAAACAAACAATCCACCATCATTAAACAAAGCAATTCAAGTCTTACCTGCCCAGATGCATTCCAAAATCTCTGTGGACGATCTTGATTCAAACCATTCACCCCGGGACCCCACTTTATCTGTCTGACAAAGCAAAGGATGCTCAATAAAATTACGTATTTCGCCCTAACAAGACGACGCTTGTACTTTAGCTTTGATATATATAAATAAACCAGAGATAAAGGTGATTGTAAATACCACTGAAGATCTCAAAAACACAACAACAAAAACAGTAGCAGCAACACCGACAACAACAAAAACAATATGATAGTTCAGTCTACTCATGCATTCGAGCAAAGAAGAGATAAGAAAACGGAGGAAAGAAAAATAACATGTTCAGCTAATGCTCCAAGATTCATCAATAGAGAAATTTGGCGTATGCGCCTGATTTTACTCACCAGCCTTAAGTAGCCACATATCGACTTCGGGGATGGTGTCTAAACACAACACTTTTTGTGAATGTTTTTTTTTCTTTAAAAAAAAGGGTCATCTGTTCCTACCGGCACAAAAACGCCTACTCTTCCGAAAGGCAGAACGGGGTTTTTTTACGTGTGGGCAAGATATTCTGCGTGTGTTTGCACACTGGACCTTGGTGTACCATATCATCCAAAGTAATTTTTTCGAGGGAGTGGAGTTGGTACTGATGTTAACTCCAGGGTAAAATCTCCTTTCCCCCCGTAGGTATGCCACAGGGGGGGGGGGGGGGGG
>CM060320.1:22043236-22055446 GCA_030674155.1 Stramonita haemastoma
CGGAGGATTGTGGGGAGTGGAGGAAGCTGGTTGCAAAATCTTCAGTAGTGCCCCCACGGTCCGCGGGACCGTAGGACAGGTGAAGTGGAGGTGAAGGAACACCCAAAAGTTACATGTAGTCTTATTTCCTGGCTTTTGAATATGGGATGAGAAAATGATAAATTAGAAAAAAAGTTTGATTTGATTTGATTTATTCTTTTATATCGATGATAATGGAATAAGCACTCTTGTGCTTTTTTAATCCAGTCCCCGTGTGTATGCAGTTTTGTAAATGACATATGTTCCCACCGGCACACGATGACCTACTCTTACGAAAAGCTGAACGGGATTTAACGTGTGTGCAAGATGTTCTGCGTGCGTTTGCACACGGGGCCTCAGTTTAAAGTCTCATCCGAAGGACTATTAAAAGTTAAGTTATTTGAACAAACATCCTGGTCTGTCACAGGGTTCCCAGGTGTAGGGCATAAAGCTAAAGGAAAAGAGCTTTACAGGACTTTAAGAAGGACCACAAGTTAGTTTAAAAGGACCTTTCCCCAATCATGGCTTTTATATTTTCTATAGAATACCTTAAAGATCATAAACCAATCAGCTTTTGAGCGATCATTGTCAGCATCATTTGTGGGTTTAATCTTTGACTGCCATGGCTAACTTCCAGTGTCTTGACAAATGTTCAGTGCCAGGGTTCATACAGATTTTAAAGAGAGAGAGAGAGAGAGAGAGAGAGAGAGGAGAGAGAGAGAGAGAGAGAGAGAGGAGAGAGAGAGAGAGAGAGAGAGGAGAGAGAGAGAGAGAGAGAAAGAAGAAAATTGGCATTTCTTTTTAAAAATTGACCTTCAAAGTATGGTCTAGACAATGTATTCTAATCCATTCCCTTGCAGTCGAGCAGGTCCCTGGCATTTTGATTTTCAGAGCAAAACAGAAGGGGGAGGGAAGAGTAGGAGGAGGGAAGAGGAAGGGGTGTTGGGAGAAAGGGATGGAGAGGGAGGGAAGGAAGGAGGGGATAGAGAGGGGGAGAAAGGGATGGGAGTGAAGGGGGAGGAAAGGAGGGAGTGGAATGGGGAGGGAAAGAGGAGGGGAATTAGGGTGGAGAGGGAGGGGGTGAGATGGGTGGGTAAAAAGGGATGGGGAAGGTGAAGGGTGAGGAGGGAGTGGACGAGGGGAGAAGGGAGAATGAAGGGGGAGGAGGAACGGGGGGGGGGGGGGGGGGGCGACTAAGGGGGAGGAGGGACGGGTTGGAGGAGGGGGAATATGGATGGAGAAGGGGAGGGGGATAGGGGAGGAGGGTGATAAGGTTAGGGAGGAGGGGGAAAGGGATTTGGAGGGGGTTAGGGGAGGATGGGGAATGTGTGAGGGGATAGGGGAGCAGGGAGAGGAGGAAGGGGGAGAAGGATAGGTAAGGGGAAGCCAGGGGGTGAGGGGGATAGGGAGGGAGGAGGGAATAAGTAGGGGGAAGGGGGATAGGGAGAAGGGGAGGCAGGGGGATAGGCAGGGGGACTGGGGAGGGGAGGACGGGGTGGAAGAAGATAGGTAGGGGGATGAAGAGGGGTGATAGGTAGGGGAGGAGGGGGTAAGGTAGGAGGGTGGAGTTGGGCGGGAGGGAAAGGTTACGTTTGTCGTGGTCTACAATAAGCGGGCCATAATTATATCTTTCAGTATCAAGGTAAGTGGGAAATAGATGGCCAACATAGTGTTTCCTATGCCAGTATTGTACAGGAGGGTCCAAAAATTATGTGTATGCTGAGAAACAATCTGTCACTCTCATTTGCAGGCTTTGCCCAATATCCTTGCATTAGCCACTGGACTATCCCACATGGTGTATAATCAGTATAACAGTTGTCTCTTGTCCATAACGGTCGAAGTGGACCTTGGGAGCCCTCGGGAAGCTAATCAACTTTGACCTCCGAATGAAGGGATTTCTGATTGGTTTAAAATTTCTCGTTTGCATTCGGAAAATGTCTGCGTGTTCCTAAGAGTGACATCAGAACATGGGTAAAATTTCTCAGCTTTCGCAGCCAAAGTGCTTTCTCTGGTCGTTTTGATTGCTTTTAACTAAATTTTTGTTCTGACAGCGGACAGGGGAACAATTTTTAGAACGGCGGAACTGCGGAAAACGTTTTTAAAACAAAGGCGGAGATTTTCTGAGTTAGGCCTACTGACATGCATCATCCACAGGATTTATAAAGAGATAGGTATTTTACCATTAGACAATTATCGACAACTGGCTTTAGCTAAATATTTCTTACGGTGTTCAAAACAAGAAACCAATGTGGACACTGAAATAAGTACAAAATCTGATGTCAACTTTCCTAAAAGAGCACGTTTTATTCGTTCTCTTACCACAGTTAGAACCTATACTTCTGAATTATTTGATAAAGCAGAAATATCTCCTAACAAAATTAACTAAATCAAAGGTTAACATCTCTTTTCCCCCGGCCCATGGGAGCTTCAGAGAGCTAATTTTGACGTCAATTATTCTTCTCTAACCGAACAAGGTAGTGAAAATGTTCTTAGCGCATTAGTAAGAGATAGCTTATACAGACTACATACCCAGAACATCTACAAGTATACACTGATGGTTCCCTTTCGAGTAACGATGAAGCAGGTGCAGCGTTTGTCATCCCATCTCTGAAAGTAGAGAGATCCTTTTCCATTGGGAAAAATCGATCTATTTTTACAGTTGAATTGTCTGCTATATCGATGGCTTTGAATCACCTTCCAGATTTTTCCAAAAATATTTTCCAGATGCTTTTTTGTGTTGATTTTAAGTCAGTTTTACTTGCTTTAAAAAATTTCAATTGAAAAGTGAGACAAGAGCTCATAACTGAGATTTGTCATCTGGTTCTTTTTTTTTTTTTAATGTTACGGGCACTAGTATTACTTTCTGCTGGATTCCTTCTCATTGTGGTATTTACTTTAATGAAAAAGTTGACAGAATGGCAAAATGCGGAGCAAAGCATGTCAATGGGTCTTACTGCATAGGTGTTCCTTTGTCTGTCCACGAGGGCTATAGCATGTTGCAAAATGCATGCTGGAAACACTTCAGAAAGAAACTAGAGGATACTGGGTTTTCCTGGAGTGATGACATAACTCATTTATTATCTTTCGATAATACTAAATGCCGTAATTCACAGGAATATAGAAATGTTGTATCCCTTATTTACAGGTTTAAGCTCAATACTTTTAGATCTAAATTTTCAAAAACAGCAACATGTATCTGTGGCGAAACAACACCAATGCTCATATTCTTTTACAATGTCGAGATCTAAAATCCTTTTCACCTACCTTCCCAGTCCTTTGCTTTGACCAAATTCATAAAGATGCCTCTTTCATGAAAGATATTGTATTGTCTTTAACTCACAGTCCTCTTATCATATAGGCTACTTGTAGTACTTTTAAGTTTATTAGTTGTAGGAATTGCAAAGTTAGTGTTCGAGTTGTTATTTCTTCCTTTTCAGTTTCTTGTTTACGCTTAATCTGATCTATGTTTGTCTATTGCCAATGACTAGCTATGTGCACCCCCTCCTCCTCCTCCCCACCGCACACACACATCCACATATACATTATACACCTTCCCCTCTGACACTATTCAGTGGAAGGACGTTAAACTGAAGAACTACTACTACTACTACTACTACTACTACTACACACACACACACACACACACACACACACACACACACACACACACACACACACACACACTTTGTCTAAACAACAATTCGCAGTATCAGATGTTAATTTTCATCATAGAGAAATTCACGGATGAAATGACTCACTGTTTTGTTTACAAGCAAGGCTATCAATCCACATCTCAAACATCCTTTACTTTTTAATTGAAAACGACACTGGGAAAATGTAGAACATGTGTTTTCCGTCATGCACGCTATCAAGCGCAATGTGTGATGCGATATGTGTAATTTATTTGAATTAGTGATAAGAACGAACCATCCCACACACACCAATACTGTAGTACTTTCCCCCTGCAAAGAACACACACACACACACACACACACACACACACACACACACACACACACAGAGTCTGAGCGTTTGATGAAGTAGAAGCACACACACACACACACACACACACACACACACACACACACACTCAAGACACACACACACACACACACACACACACACACACACACACACACACACACTCCAAAAGCGGTTTGGGGGGGTGGGTGGGGGGTAGTTCTCATAGATGTTTTTAAAAAGAGCTGAGGATAAGGATGTCTAAGAAAATATGGAAGCTTGCTTTTTTGTGCTTTTTTTTTTGTTGCGTTTCTGGTCTAGAGCTTCGAGGTTCCCCAATGATGAGAATTTTTCGTCTGTGACCGTCCCTCCCACCTCCCCGCCAATTTAGGTAGCTTCATTCCACCTACAGGGAAGAATTTAAAGCTCGTCTAAAACAAGAAGGCACAATGTAGGAAGATAAGTCATTTATATACAAGAAATCTAAAACTGTACAGATTGATATCTTCAGCAGAATGGAGATCAGCAGCTATCTACAGAAAATAAGAAAAGTATGGGGGGCAATACAGTCTAGTAGCTTGAGCGTTGCCCTCGCGATTTTGATGTCCCAGGATCTAGCCCGGTTTCAAGCCACCACCATGACACCTACCCATTCCAGAGGATTTTTCCCCGGCCCTGTAGTTCACAAATGCACCGAGTCCATACCCCCCCCCCCCCCCCCCCCCCCCTCCCCCCGCGCCGTAAGTCTTCGGATGAAACTATAAACTGAGGCCCTGTCTGTGTGCAAACGCACGCAGAACATCTTGCACACACATTAAAACCGGCATCTGCCTTTTGGAAGAGTACACCATTTGTGCCAGTAAAATAAAATAAAAAAAGATAAAAAGAATAACTTATAAGGCAGAAAGAAACAAAGAGAGGGATAGAAAAGGGGAATTCCAAGCAAAGAAGTTTGGGGATGCTGTTTATATATACTGGCATTCCCACGGAGGAATTACAAGAGATTTAACAGGAATGATTCTGGTTGGAATGTGATGTTGTGTGCATATGTATTACATTATTTCATTGTTGGTCTTTTTTATGTTGACTCCTTCGTAAAAACAAAATCCCAACAAAAAACAGCCCCAACTGTGAGCCTGTGCTCTCAACTTCATTATGCTGCTTCACTGTGTGTGTGTGTGTGTGTGTGTGTGTGTTTGTGTGTTAATGTGTGTGTGTGTGTGTGTGTGTGTGTGTGTGTGTGTGTGTGTGTGTGTGTGTGTGTGCGTGTTAATGTGTGATGTGTGTGTGTGCTAATGTGTGATGTGTGTGTGTGTTAGTTAATGTGTTTTGTGTGTGTGTGTGTGTGTGCGCGCGTGCGTGCGTGCGTGTGCGCGCGTGCGTGTGTGCGTGCGAGTGCACGGGTGCGTGTACACGTGCATTCATGAATGCATGTGAATATGTGCATCCATGCACATTCACACGCATATAATAATCCCATTCAGCAACTCGCAAGGAAGAAAACACCACAGAAAGAGATCAAACAGAATGACTAAAGAACCCGACAAAAATCAATGAACTTTAGGTATTATGTAATTCAAAATGAATACACAAGTGCACGATACATCCAACTATCGAGTTCCACAATCAATACACATCAGACGCCTCACTACAAAATCCATACAACGACCAAACCTTCACACATAAAGGCGGTTGGCCTTTACACAACTCTATGAAACGCATGGTCAGCAGTTTGCTATCAACTACATATATGTGTAACCCTCCCTCATGAAATGAGTCGAATTTCACCTGACCCACTTGCCCTGTAGAAGCCATTCTAGACAAAGGCCAGGGGACATGTTGATTTCGAGATTATGATTGATTATGTACAGTACAGGCTTTCTTATACCCTGTACTGAAGTATTATGTCATTATTGTGTTCCCTTTTGCTTCGAACAATCAGGTGGGACTGGATAGCTCAGTGGTCAGAGCACACGCTTTTCCCAAGCTACAGCTAAGCAGCACCGAGCGTGGTCACCAAGTGGATGGGTGACTGTTTACGTACCTTGGCTTCAGTACTGTCCCCCAATTCACCCAGCTGTAAATGGGTACCTGCCCTCTTTAGGGTCAGGGAAGGTAAAGCAGTGAGGGAGAGGAGATGGGCGCTGCCCTCAGTATGCTGGCTCCTCAAGAAGCTGAGGTCTCTAACGCCTCACTCCCCTATGACCACATAGGTCATGGGACACCTTTACCTTGCTTATTCCTCAATTTGTTCATTTTGTCATTCCTGGTTTGTGTCTAACATTTTAATTTGTAATACAAACTTTTCATACAATCATCCAATTTTCAATCTGTTTTTATTCACTGAATAATTTGGTGTGTGTGTGCATGTTTTTTTAAAGTATTGCATATTGTCCTTCACCATCACCTATCCTGTAGTCTCATTGGTCGGACACCGTTAAAGATTTTGCGACCAGCTTCCTCCACTCCTCGTGGTTTTCAGCTTCTTTCCACAACAAGTTGTTCCAGTCAATCAATCACAAGCTAACAATGAACAATTTTATTTCAAGTGCAATGCAACTCATCATGAGGGGGAGGGTCACACATGTTACTGGCAGTACCCTTGGCAACATTCACATACAACTTGTGCTCAGTCATGCTGCTAACATACAGCTGAATTCATCAATCAATCAATCACAATACTTATGCCCCACTGACTGCAGAGAACTGGTCGCCAAATCCAGTCACACCAACTGACCCATGTAGGAGGAGGAAACTACGTGCCAATGCTAACACTGGGAAGATTATTTCAAATCTAGTTTTTTTCCTTCTCCATGTGGGGTGCTTTATCTACAAAGCCTGACTGTGTTTGTTGCCTGATTTCAACTGCACCGACTGCTTTTGCATCTAATGAAAGCTAAACCGTTGTGTCTACATTACACATACCTAGGCATCCCTGTCTGTTAAAACAATCTAGAACTACAGTAAAATGATATGATGAGATGCTTTAAGTCTCGTTTTCTTGCAGGTGGATAGTGATTTCTTGAAGGATTCAGATTATTGTGTAATGATCATTTTCATGTGTTGTGTACATGTATACAAGCTTGCAAACAACACTAATCATACATATTCACAAACAGACACACAAAAAGTCATATGGTGTTTTTTTGACACGCATACAGGCATAAACATATATTGACACTGGCACACACACACACACACACACACACACACACACACACACACGTGTATGTGTACATGCACACATGTACATGCACACACACATTTAGGCACCAACAGGTGCGAACATGAACACACACACACACACACACCACACACACACACACACACACACACACACACACAGAGCCATGTAGGTGCACACAAACACACATAATCTGATTTTTTTTTCCAAAAACAAAAAAACGTTCAAACCCATCAACAGCATATTATTTTTGGTAATATCCACAGCTTTCCACTGTCAGCTCTTCACAGAACATCATTATGAACGCTAAATGCCTATCAATGGCATCATTTCATGGAAACATTTAACACAAATTCAATACAAACCAATGTTATTCAAAACTAAAACAACTACTTTACCATTGAAAATGAAAAAAAGTGTAAGCTCTACATTTCTTTTGAAATCTTCACATGAACTTTACTAGATTCCCACTGAAAGGATCCTTTATGTCTTTCAATAGAAATTAAACATTTAGTTAAAACGCCCAAAAAGTAAAACTATATGTGACAATCTACTACACAATGCACATAATAATGTGCAAGAACAAATAATAGTTAAAAAAAAGTATCCATACATTCCGAATATTAACACCCATCCAACACAGAACTCAATATTGAAATATCAAATGATTATTGCCAACGCTGGAATCCCAAGGGAACATACAAGAGTGTTTTAAAGTTATTTGTGTTACCTTTGGTTCATTAATTAAAACATGTCTTTTACTTGACTACTTATGGTTCGATTCCCCCAAAACAGGAAAAGCAAAACAGAACATGGTTTCAGTAGCATCCTAACTTCAACAGTAAGGATGACTACTACCTTCTGCCCAAAGAAAACTGAGTGACCATTGTGAGACTGAGGACTGGACACTGAAGACTCACACATCACATGTTCACCGAGTTCCACATTGGATATTCTGAGGCGTGCCCTTGTGGCACTTCTCCCATGACAGTGGAACACTTCCCCAGACCTGTCCAACACACCAAAACCCGAGGGCCGATATCTAGCCTACTGACCTGCAGATGAGGGACAAGCTCTTTGGACCCCTGGAGGGTGTTCTGCGTACTGCAGCATTCATCAGGGCCTCTGGAGTTGCAGTCTAGCGTTTGAGGATTATTTCTCCAAAATGATCATGGCTGATGCCTAAATATGTAAACTGAGAGACAGTTATGGTTTCTTTACTCAACATACATGACTCAACATTTTTGCAGGTCATCTAGATACCTGTGATAATCTTTTTCATAATCTTCATCTTGCACCAGTGACAAGAGCTGATGCACTCGAGATGTTGTCATCTATTTGTGACAATTCAGTACTGTCTGTGTTGAGACAACTAAAATACTCTTTCAACCCTAACACAGTTTGAGTTCTTAACATTAAAAGAGCACACACATACACAAATTCACAAATACACACACATGTATGGGAACATGTGCACACATAACACACACACACACACACACACACACACACACACACACACACACACACACACACACACACACACAAACTCACACACACACACACACAAACACAAACACACACATACCTATTTCAATCAGAAACCAGAGACAAATACAAGTTTACTCCCATTTTTGCTTGAAACAGAATTCAACCCAACAGTAGCCAGCCCCACAATGGAGGTGACGGTAACAATGCCATGCCCTCATCATCATCCTCATCACCGGCGCCTGATGAAGCTGCTGAGGCTCCAGCCTGACAACTTCTTCTCCTCCTTCTGCTTCAGCTCCTCGGCCATCTTCTCCTGCTCCTCCTGAACACACACGCACGCACGCACGCACACACACACACAGACACACACACAGACACACACACACACGCACACGCACACACACACACACACACAAAGTTAACATCAGTGCTGACTCCACTCTACCCAAAAGTCCTTCGGATGAGACTATAAACCGAGGCCCCGTGTGCGAACGCACGCAGAACATCTTGTGCACACGTTAACTCTGACCACTGAGCTATCCCGTACCCACTGTAAACTGAGTGTATAAAACTCATATCCACAAAAATACTGTTAATCACAGAACAGAGCTCTGTACTTTAGAACATACGCTGACATGCATAAAAAATGTACTGCATGAGAGCAAAAAATTGAAAAAAAAAACAAGCTGAAAAAGGTTTGAAGCAACAGGACAGTTCAGACTGATCATACCTGGAGTTTTCGCTGGTTCTCCTTGAAGGCAGCGATGGGGTCATCAAACTGGGCGTAATACTCCAACACCTTCCGCACATCCTCCACATCGCTGGTGGCTATGGCTGTAACAAGACAATCAAGAGATATGTATACAGTATATATTAATTATATAATACAGTCTGCAAATCATGTTTTATTTTCTTGGTAATGTTGTTGAGATGTTTTGTCTGTTTATTCGTTTCCATCTTTGTACATCATCATTGATACTAAGTAATGCCAGAAAATTTAAAAAGCAATACTACAAGGCACAAACTGATGTTACAAACAACTGATTTTTTTTTTTTGGGGGGGGGGGGGGGGGGGGGGCGCAGGTCCTTGGTGAGAGCTCTGAGGTTCTCCAAGGTGAAATTTTGAGTATGTGACCGTTTTTGCCCACCATGAAGGTAGCCTCCATTCTGACTTCGGAAATACTGAAATAGGAATATCTTCTTTTCTCAAACCAGAACAAAATTCATGTAGGCTATGAGTTGTTTAAAGTTATTATTGGTACAGGTCAAGGTAAAAGGTAAAGGTGCCCCACAACCTCTGCGGTTATGGGGAAGCAAGGTGTCAGAGATTTCAGCTTCTCTAAGGGCCAGCATCTTGAGGATAGCGCTTGCGCCCTCTCCGTGTGTGTGTGTGTGTGTGTGTGTGTGTGTGTGTGTGTGTGTGTGTGTGTGTGTGTGTGTGTGTGTGTGTGTGTGTGTGTGTGTGTGTGTGCGTGCGTGTCTCTGTCTGTCTGTCTGTCTGTCTGTCTGTCTGTCTCCTTTTCTCTCTCTCTCTCTCTCTCTCTCTCTCTCTCTCTCTCTCTCTCTCTCTCTCTCTCTCTCTCTCTCTCTTTTATATATATATATATATATATGTCTCCACTTGGATTGACCAGAGAATAGGCAAAACTCCCTATCTTAATTCATTCAAGGCTCGAACCCACAACTTGATGGACCCTGCAAGACGAAAAACCCAAAGATTCTGTCCACTCAGCAACAGCATTCACCTAAGACTAAGCTATCATGTAAGCCCAGGGGCGGGCAAAAGAAGCCAGAATCAATACCAAAGTAAAGCACACGCAGCTCTCACAAACATTCTATTCAGCGAAACTGCTTTGCTTCGCCTAGCCACGGTCTGCAGAAATTAAATTTGCTGGCTATAATAAAGTATGATGATACACAATTGGCATGGAGGGGGGAAAACCTCCCCTTGAGTGTGTGGGCGGCATGACTTGACAACATCGACTGTTGTTATGGACTTTGTTGTGTTGGTGTTGTGTTGTGTTTGGTGTTGTGTTGTTCTGGGAGACTGGGTAACAAAGAAGAGGTCATTCTGACACTGATGTCCATTTACTATTTATTCGCTTTTTTGTTTTGACTTTTCTTTCTTTCTTTCTTTCTTTGTCTCAGCTTTGTTTATGTCTTTTGATACATTGTGGCAAAAAACAAAAAATCCATTTCTCCTCATCTTTCACCATCAAGTATGCTTTTTGTTTTTTTTAAAACATGCATGGCTGGTCAATACAGCTATGATAAAAATAATAAAGATGGAAGAAAATAAAATAGAACTTTTCTTAAACTAAAAAAAAACACCCAAAAACCAAATAGGAGAAAGAACACCAGGAAAAAAAAAGAAAGAAAAAAAAAAGAAAAAAAGGAGGAGGGAGGGAGAGAAAGAAGAGAGAGAGAGAGAGAGAGAGAGAGAGAGAGAGGAGAGAGAGAGAGGAGAGAGAGAGAGAGAGAGAACTTGATTGAATGAATGATTTCTATTTAAAGAGGGTTATGGCATAAGCAAACATGCTTTTTCTTTTACAACCAGCCCTCTGGGCAAAAAGAACACAAAAATCCTCTCAACTAACCAAACTAACAAACATCCTTTGGATGAAACTATAAACCGAGGCCCCGTGTGCGAATGCACACAGAACATCTTGCCCACACGTTAAATCCTGTTCCACTTTTCGTAAGAGTAGGCCATCATGTGCTGGTGGGTATAGATGACAAAATTTACAAACTGCAATCACACGGGGACTGGATGTAAAAAAGCACATGAGTGCTTATTCCATTATCCTCCATATAATAATATACAAGAATAAATAAAATAAAAATAAATAAAATAAAGACACAGGAGGGAGGGAGGGAGGGAGGGGGAGAGAGAGAGAGAGAGAGAGAGAGAGAGAGAGAGAGAGGAGAGAGAGAGAGAGAGGAGAGAGAGAGAGAGAGAGAGAGAGAGAGAGAGAGAGAGAGAGAGAGAGAGAGAGAGAGAAAGAGAGAGAGAGAGAGAGGAAGAGAGGAGAGAGGAGAGAGAGAGAGAAAGAGAGAGAGAGAGAAGAGAGAGAGAGAGAGAGAGAGAGAGAGAGAGAGAGAGAGAGAGAGAGAGAGAGAGAGGAGAGAGAGAGAGAGAGAAGACAGACAGACAGACAGACAGACAGACAGACAGACAGAGACAGAGAAACAGAGAGAGACAGAGAGAGACAGCGACAGAGACAGAGACAGAGAGCAAATTAAAACCCAAATCAACCCCCCAAAAAAAACAAAACAAACACCACCCAAAAAACACAGCCACAATAGAGGCGATATTATCTGTAATTTAAGACCCGCGTCGGTGGCTCAATATAATCAATCCTTCCCCATCGGTGACCAGGGGGTATAGGGTAGGGGCTTGGCCCAGTCAGCACTTTCCTCACCCAATTGCATGCGTGCAGGAAGAGATCCATACGCTCCAAGGAGTAAGGCACAGAGAGAGAGAGAGAGAGAGAAGCAGACCTCATCAATATTCACCTTTTTCACTTTTTATGTTGTTGGTTGTGGTTTTTTTTTTT
>CM060320.1:22058046-22060546 GCA_030674155.1 Stramonita haemastoma
AAGCCTGATTAATCCAATTAATTAATCGTGCATCACTTAAAAAGATTATGAGCTCAATTCTCTCGCCAAACAGTCATTTGGCTCCACGATACAATGATGATGAATTTTAATTTTTCTTTTTAGTAAACTGTTGAAAACAGCTATGCATTTTGTTGGGTGAAGGGGAGAGAGAGAGAGAGAGAGAGAGAGAGAGAGAGAGAGAGAGAGAGAGAGAGAGAGAGAGAGAGAGAGAGAGAGAGAGAGAGAGAGAGAGAGAGAGAGAGTACGTGTTTGACTATCGTAACATGTAAAACCATTTACTTTCTTGTAGTTGTTTTCCATTTCAGTCATATTATTGAGAACAGATTATCGAATATATATATATATATATATATATATATATATATATATATATCTGTGTGTGTGTGTGTGTGTGTGTGTGTGTGTGTGTGTGTGTGTGTGTGTGTGTGTGTGTGTGTAATATATTTCGGAGAAAGTAGGTTGCAGTCATGGAGACAGTGCAAGCAGAAACAACATCTAAGGAATGAAAAATACACACAGGATAACACGCACGCACGTGAGCATGCGCGCGCATACACACACGCATGCGCGCACACACACACACACACACGCATGTGCACGCACGCACACGCATCTGCACGCAAACATACACACATTTGTTACACTTGTACAACACACACACACACACACACACACACACACACACACACACACACCACACACACACACACACACACATAGTCAATGACAGACAAACCGACAGAAACATAAAGGAACACAGACTGGCACGAAGGGAATATGGGAGTGGGGGTGCAGCTTATATGCAAACGGATTGACAGAAACAAATAGAAGAACAAGAGAGAGAGATACGATACAATACGATATTTTCTTCATAAAGGCCATGGCCCCTTAGAAGGGGGTTGTACAAGACTGTTGACAAGACACATCCATATTATCCATTTGTTACATACTCGCTTCGCCTTTTACAGAGAGAGAGAGAGAGAGAGAGAGAGAGAGAGAGAGAGAGAGAGAGAGAGAGAGAGAGAGAGAGAGAGAGAGAGAGAGAGAGAGAGAGAGAGAGAGAGAGAGAGAGAAAGAAAGAACCACGCAGACAGACGAAATAGCACCCCCAAAAAGGGCCAAAAACATTGAGTAAACTGAAGGACCCCCCCCCCCCCCTCTCTCTCTCCCCCTCTGTCTGTCTGTCTGTCTGTCTGTCTGTCTGTCTGTCTGTCTGTCTGTCTTCTCTCTCTCTCTCTCTCTCTCTCTCTCTCTCTCTCTCTCTCTCTCTCTCTCTCTCTCTCTCTCTCTCTCTCTCTCACACACACACACACACACACACAGAAGGAGAAAAAAACCCAAAAACAGAACTTACCCCCAACTAGAGATAATGATGACTGGCTTCTCGAACCCCGATGGACCACAGAAGATGAGAAGACACCAACCACCCTAAAGTCAGTCAACACCCAATCAATCGCCTGGGTCCACAACGACGATAACAGATCTATCTCTTCACTCTCTTCTCCACACCATTCGGGTCGCAGCTACAGATACAGTCCAGTGTCTTCTTTCTTTCTTTCTTTCTCTTTTCCTTTTTTTTTGAATCCTTCTCCACTCTTTTGTCACAAGAAATACGCCCTTTTACAGATTTTCCAATCAAAGATACAGTTTTTTTCCCTTCACAAAAAATAAGCCCTTTTATGGATTTTCCACTCAAAGGATACAGTTTCCTCCCTTCATAAAAAATACGCGCTTTTACGGATTTTCCACTCAAAGATACAGTTTCTCTCCCTTCTTATTCGTCTTTATCTTGAAACCAGGCAATCTGTTCCATTCAACATTGGTTTTTTGAAGACAGGACACACGAATCTTCTTCAATCTTTGTCAGAAACAAAAAAAACCCACGCCCTTTACAAATTGCCTATTCCCCCAAAACACAGTTCCTTCTTCTCTTTTCAGGAATATTTTTTCTTCTAGTCAAACGAGTCTTCTTTTTCTAAAAAAAAACCCCACAATCTTCCACAACAGCAGCATTGTTCTCGAAGACAGGACACTCAAATGTTCTTCACTCTGAGTCGCACACACACACACACAAATACACCCTTTACAGATTTTCTCTGTTAATAAACAGTTTCTTCTTCTCAAAGAAAAAATGTTCTCCTCAAGTCAACGAAAATTTTATCTTGAACAAACCAGTCAAGCTTTTTTACACCAGTATCGTCCTCTTCAAGACAGGACACTCAAGCAAGGTTACAAATCAACAACAACATCAACAACAACAATCACACGCAGCAGCAGCAGCAGTAGCAGCCAGTAAGCATCACAATGATATGTGTCTCCACAGCACACACTCAAACGTGCATGCTTTTTCTCTCCCAGGCACAACTACACTACAACAACGCACGCAAAACACTTGCAGAAAAGCTGGAGACAGCAAGAGCAGCCGAATCAGCCGATGTCCTTTTAAAAAGAAGAAGGCACAGAGAGAAGAGAGAGAGAG
>CM060320.1:22068046-22088456 GCA_030674155.1 Stramonita haemastoma
AGGAGAAGAGATGAAGCATTCCAACTATATTTCAGATCATTCCTCCCCTCTTACACACACACACACACACACACACACACACACACACACACACACACACACACACACACACACACACACACACACACACACACACATTCGCACACGCATTCTCGGTATCTCCCTATCACTCAGTCAAATAAACAAACAATCCACCATCATTAAACAAAGCAATTCAAGTCTTACCTGCCCAGATGCATTCCAAAATCTCTGTGGACGATCTTGATTCAAAACATTCACCCCGGGGCCCCACTTTATCTGTCTGACAAAGCAAACGATGCTCAATACATACATTTCGCCCTAACAAGATGACGCTTGTACTTCAGCTTTGATATATGATATAAATAAACCAGAGATAAAGGTGATGGTAAATACCACTGAAGATCTCAAAAACACAACAACAAAAACAGTAGCAGCAACAACTGCAACAACAACAATGTGATAGTTCAGTCTACTCATGCATTCGAGCAATGAAGAGATAAGAAAACGGAGGAAAGAAAAAGAACATGTTCAGCTAATGCTCCAAGATTCATCAATAGAGAAATTTGGTGTATGCGACCGATTTTACCCACCATTAAGGTAGCCACATATCGACTTCGGGGATGGTGTCTAAACACACCACTTTTTGTGAATGCTTTTTTTTTCTTTAGAAAAAGTTCATCTGTTCTTACCGGCAAAAAACGCCTACTCTTCCGAAAGGCAGAATGGGTTTTTAAGGTGTGGGCAAGATATTCTGCGTGTGTTTGCACACTGGACCTTAGTGTACCATATCATCCGAAGTAATTTCGAGGGAGTGGAGTTGGTACTGATGTTAACTCCAGGGTAAAATCTCCTTTCCCCCCGTAGGTATGCCACGGGGGGGGGGGGGGGGGGGGGGGGGGGGCTGTCAGTATAAATAGCATCCCCACCTCCTGGAAATTGTCTGCTAGAAATTTTCTCTTTTTCTATCACTCTTTTGTTGTTGTTGTTTTTTTGCCTTATTCCTTTTCTTCCTGTGACCACCTCATTCTTGTTTATTTTCTACCTTCTTGGTCCATTCGCTTGCTCTTGTTTATATATATATATATATATATATATATATAATATATATATATATATATATATATATATATATATATATATATATACACTTAAAAGATAACTATTCTAATGCCGCCGAAGTCGCATCCGATGCGCTGGGCCTGACTTGTCAGACGCTTGGCAGCAGCACAATGCATTTTTTTGCTCATAAAAGAGACACAATTGTTGCTGTGTGAGGGATTGGACAAGGACGAGGGAGAAAACCCCTTGAATGGGTGCCTCGGTGATGCTGGATCCTGGGTCATCAGATCACCACGAGTTAAGTCTTTCTGGGAAAAAAAGGTAAGAGAATGGACCAAGAAGGTAAGAAATAGATAAGAAGGACGTGACAGGCACGAAAGAAACAAGGCAGAAACAAAGGGAGGAGTGAGAAAAGAGGGAATTCTCGGCACAGGTATATCCAGTTGTTGTTGTGATTAGATAAACGCCCCAGCGTGATATTTCCAGAAGGTGGGGATGCTATTTATACTGACAGGCCCCTTGGCATCCACACAGGGGAAAACTTTTAATAGAAAGCTACTGGCACGGCTGCAAAGGTCTCCATTTTTACATGAAGAGTGACAGCAAGCCAGTATACACACAAACTTCTTATCTAGTATGCACTTACAGTCTTTACAGTGATTCCCAGGTGGGATGGATGAGCAAGACAGTGTATATCGTTCATCCTGGGTGAATTCACTGGCTGTTGTTAAGCTGCAGAAAGCCCAACACAACACCATTCACTCCTACTTTTTGGTTTTCCTTTGGGAACACAGAAATAGGAATCACACCAGGACCATATAATCCCTAGCAATTATACTGCTAATTCCTCTCCCGCTGGGATAATCCATTCAGATCATCTTAGCGTCTGTCTGTGTGGTTGTTTCGCTATAAAAATGTACTTTTTTCACAGTGGCCACTCTCTTCAAGGTGTGGATTCTTTTACGTTCATAATGGTTTTTGTTTTGTTTTGTTGTAATTTGTTCTTCTATCAGAGCTTCAAGGTTCACCAATAATGAGATCTTGCTTATGCCACGGTTTTTGCCCACCGTTAAGGTACCCACAATCTGACTTCAGGGATAATCTCAGCTGTGAAGATATTCACAACTGACCTTTAAAAGGATGCACACAAAACTGACATTCAAAGGCATGCTGAAAGATTGATCTATAAAAGTATGTACACGAATTTTACCTAAAATGATTGCACACAAAAAGAAAAAAATACCTGTATTAAGATCAGCACAAAAAAATCAACAGATAAAAGTCTACACACACACAAATACACACACACAACTTACCTCACACACACAGACAGACAGACACACACACACACAGAGTCACACAAACACACACACACACACACACACACACACACACACACACACACACACACACACACACACACACACACACACACACACACACACACGCACGCACACACACACACACACATGCAACTTACCTCACATGCTTAGCACACGATGTGATACGTGCTGTTAACAGGCTTACACAATAATTCTCCAGTGGGCAAAGCAGGGTCTATCACATTCATCCTTGAAAAGTTGCAAGTTCTGTCCCCAGTCACTCCAGTATAAAAACTGACAGTGTATATATCACCACCAAACTCAAAATGCCAACGTTCTGGTGTTAAGCATACAGTGTGATATTAGGTAGGTCACCTTGATCAAATCTGAGATAATTAATTTTGCCTATCACTATATACCAGATCACTGGATATTATGAGATAGAACAAAAAAACAGTTTGATGTGTATATAAGTCTGGTTTTTACTGTCAGTTGGCCAATCTTTTAGCCTGAAGAAAGTTTTGAATAAACCGAAAGTTTGCTCTGCCAGACACTTGGGTGTTGTGTCTTTACTTGTCTGCTTGTATAGAACAAAAGAAGAAGAAGAAGAAGAAGAAGAAGAAGAAGAAGAAGAAGAAGAAGAAGAAGAAGAAAATCCTGCAGATCTAAAAAAAATCTCGTTTTCAACAATCATTAATGTTGGCATTGGGGATAAACTTGCAGCGGTCCTTTTCCATTTTCACTAGCAATCTGGTAGGCTAGGCTAGGCTGGTTCTTCGCCACCGTGCTTTACACTGTCAGACATCTTGGATGTAGGCAATTACAGTCTGGGAAAATCCTTTTGTGTATCTTACCCTTCTTTGAAGACAACAAACAACACAGTCTAAATTTGAGGAAGTAAACACATCTGAAGGTTTTGCACAAGGTGCCACCAGCTCTCTTGCTTCTAGTTGATGTCTAACAAAGAAACCACAGTTGTGGTTAAAACATGGCGTTTATTGTCTGGTCGCCTGTCTGACAATGTGTGTCGTAGCTCACGTGCAAAATGTATCTCATGAACTGTACGTTTCCCGTTATTTTCCTCCTGGAGTTGACATCCCTGCTGACCCCACTGTCCCCGAAAGTCCTTCGGATTTTATTTATTTATTTATTCTTTGAGACCATGAACTGAGGCCCCGTGTGCGAACGCACGCAGAACATCTTGCGCACACGTTAAATCCTGTTCCGCTTTTCGTAAGAGTAGGCCATTATGTACCGGTGGGAACAGATGACAAGGTTTACAAAACTGCATACACACGGGGACTGGATGTAAAAAAGCACGAGTGCTAATTCCATTATCCTCGACATAAAGGAATAAATAAATGAATAAATGAATGAATAAATAAACAAATAAATAAATAAATGTTTCACATTCACCTGTCCCATAGTCCCGCGGGCCGTGGGGGCACCACTGAAGACTTTGCAACCAGCTTCCTCCACTTTGAACTGCATATACTGTATGCCGACTTAAAAAAAAAAAGACGTTTGAAATAATTTTGTTTTGGTCCTTTTTAAAAATTATTTTTTTTAAGAAAGTTGAGTTAGGGTGTCATGTTCGCCTCTCGTTTAGGCGATTAGATATTCTCTTAAACGATTTCTATCGTTGTTGTTGTTGTTATTGTGTTTTGTTGTTGCTGCTGTTTTGTATTTGTGTTGAGCTGTATTTGAATCTCAATAAAGTCTTTTTTGTTTGTGTTTATGTTCAAACTTCATTCAAATGTTAGGAAAAGCTACCCACTGTTCTATTCTAAACAGTTATGAAGACTGAGATATCACATCATGTGTATCATTAGCATAAAAGAAAAAGAACTCCCCCCAAAAAACAACAACAACAACACAATCCACACACACGTACACGCACGTGCGCGCCGCACCCACGCACGCGCACACACTGTGACACACACACACACACACACACACACACACACACACACACACACACACACACACACACACACACACACACACACTTGTATACTAGTTAGTGCTTATGTTTCCTCTCAGTGGAGATGGGTATTATCATATGGTATTGTTGCGTTTGTTGTTTTTTCTTTTCTTCCTTCTAATATATAATGTATGAACTGAAGTATGCAGATACTGTAATCTGACATAAGTTGCTTATTGACTTTTCATTGATTCTTTTCTTTAAGTCTTAAATAATGGTCTTAGTAACATTGTAACTCTGTGTGAGTGTGTGTGTGTGAGTGTGTGTGTGTGTGTGTGTGTGTGGAGAGAGGAGAGAGAGAGAGAGAGAGAGAGAAGAGAGAGAGAGAGAGAGAGAGAGAGAGAGAGAGAGAGAGAGAGAGAGAGAGAGAGAGAGAGAGAGAGAGAGAGACTTTTGAGTGGATTTTGTGTGTGTTTAATTTTTCAGTTTTCGTTGTTAGTGTTGTTGCTTCTATTTTCTATAGGCATATTGTATTTTTGAGGCTGTTAAAATCATGTTGATTAATTAATGTTGGTGACATGTTTTTCTCTGCGTTGTAAATTTTTTTTTAATTTTTAATTTTTATTTTCTTGATGTTTTGTTTTTGTTTGTTTTTTCCTTAGATAGATGGCTTGATGAAAAAAAGCAAATCGATGCTTACTCAATGTACCATCTGAAAATAAAAGTTTGACTTGACTTGACTTGAGACACACACACACACACACACACACACACACACACACACACACACACACACACACACACACACACACACACACACACACACACACACACATCCTTCGTATGAGACTATAAACCGAGGTCACGTGTGTAAACACACGCAAAACATCTTGTCCACACGTTAGGCTAAACCCGTTTCGCTATTCGGAAGAGTAGGCCATAGTGTGCCAGTGGGAACGAATGACAAAATTGACAAAACCGCATACAGATGGGGAATAAATGTGATAAAGCACACGAGTTCTTATTTCATTATCCTCGATATAAAAGAATAATGATAATAACACACACACACATACACACACACACGCGCGCGCGCGCGCGCACATACACACACACACACACACACACACACACACACACACACACACACACACACACACACACACACACACACACACACAGAGTCCAGGCATGGGATTTTGCTCAACAACAAAAAAGAGGAAATTTTCAATGAAAATGAAAAAAATAAAACCCGAGGAAAAAGCGGGATAAAAGAGGAAAACCCGATCAGAGCTTGTGGCAGCCACAGAAGTGCACGTAATCCCTTTTGACAGCCTCCATTCAAAATGCATTACACCATTAGTCAAACATCAGACCAAATCCGACACTTGATTGAAGACACATTTTTATCCATTGATCATGTTCTCCCAACCATAGTCATTAATTCATTTTATTTTATTTTATTTTATTTTTTGTCACTTCTAACTCTCAGGGAACAGTAAGGGGAAAGAGACGAAGAGGCAGACAGAGGAAACGATGGGAAGACAACATCAGAGAGTGGACTGGCCTTGAGTGGAACGATCTGCCACAGAGGGCGGAGGATCGTGGGGAGTGGAGGAAGCTGGTTACAAAATTTTCAGTAATGCCCCCACGGTCGTCCGCGGGACCGTAGGACAGGTGAAGTGGAGGTGAAGGAACACCCAAATATTACATGTAGTCTTATTTCCTGGCTTTTGAATATGGGATGAGAAAAGGATAAATTAGAGAAAAAGTTAAGTTATTATGTGGACAAACATCCTGGTCTGTCACAGGGTGTCCAGGTGCAGGGCATAAAGCAAAGGAAAAGAGCTTTAAAGGACTTTAAAAAAAGGACCACAAGTTAGTTTAAAAGGACCTTTCCCAAACATGGCTTTTGTAATTATTTCTTATAGAACACCTTAAAGATCACAAACCAATCAGCTTTTGAGTAATCATTGTCAGCATCACTTGTGGGCTTAATCTTTCACTGCCATGGCTAACTTGCAATGTCTTCGGGGACTGGATGTAAAAAAAAGCACATGAGTGTTTATTCATTATCCTTGAAATAAAAGAATTTGACTACACTTTACTTGACAAAAGTTCAGGGTCAAGGCTCATCTATCTATCTATCTATCTATCTATCTATCTATCTATCTATCTATCTATCTATCTATCTATCTATCTATCCCTTAGTCTGGAGGCGACCGTGGGGGCACCCCTGAAGACATGACAACCAGTTCTCTCCATTCCTTTCTCTGTTCTGCCTTTCTCAACATTTTGTTGAGTTCTAGGCCTGTTCATTCGCTGATGTTGTCCTCCCATCTCTTCCTTGGTCTGCCTCTTTTTCTTCCTCCTTGAATAGTGCCTTGCAGAATTGTTTTTGCAAGTCCTTTTGATCTTGTGACATGCCCGTACATGGCGTAGCGTTTAAGTTTACGCTTCTTTACGACTGATGGAAGATTTTTTTTTTTATAGGGACCAGGGTTCATACAAATTTTTTTTTTAAAGAAAAGAAAATTGGCTCTTTTAAAACTCATTTTATTATTTTCTTTTTATAAAAGGGCCTTCTCCAAAGTACGGTCCAGACAATGTATTCTTATCCATTCACAGTGATCCCAAGCAGTCGAGCAGGTCCCTGGCATTTTGATTTTCAGAGCACTTAAACGAAACAGAAGGGGGAGGGGGGAGTATGAGGAGGAAGGAAGAGGAAGGGGGTGTGGGGAGAAAGGGAGGTGGAGAGAGAGGGGGAAAGGAGGGTGGAGAGGATGTAGAGGGAGGGAGGGGAGGAAGGAGGGGGTGGAGAGGGGGAGAAAGGGATGGGGGTAAGGGGGGAGGGAATGAGAGAGTGGAATGGGGAGAGAAGGAGGACGGGTGGGGGGAATGGGGGTGAAGAGGGAGGTGGAGAGATGGGAGGGGGAGAAGGGATGGGGAAGGTGGAGGGAAGGAGGGAGTGGGAGGGGGAATGAAGGGGGAGGAGGGACGGGGGGGGGGGGAGGGTAGGGGAGGGGGGTTGAAGGAGGGGGAATATGAAGGGGAGGGGGATAGGGGAGGATTGGGGAATATGTGAGGGGGTAGGGGAGCAGGGAGAGGAGGAAGGGGGACAAGGAGGAGAAGGATAGGTAAGGAGAAGCCAGGGGATGAGTGGGCATAGAGAGGGAGGGGGGAATAAGTAGGGGGAAGGGGGGATGGGGAGAAGGGGAGGCTGGGGGGAGGAAGGGGGTAGGGGAGGGGGAAGGCAGGGGGAGGGGGACTGGCGAGGGGAGGACGGGGTGAAAGAAGATAGGTAGAGGGATGAGGAGGGGTGATAGGTAGGGGAGGAGGGGGGGTAAGGTATAAAGGAGGGAGGAATTGGGCGGGAGGGAAAGGTTACGTTTGTCATGGTCTATAAGAAGCGGGCCATATATCTTTCAGTATCAAGGTAAGCGGGAAACAGATGGCCAATGTAGTGTTTCCTATGCCAGTATTGTACAGGAGGGTCCAAAAGTATGTCTAAAAGAAGCGTGCTGTCACTCTCATTTGCAGGTTTTGCCCAATATCCTTGCATTAGCCACTGGACTATCCCACATGGTGTGTAAACAGTATAACCGTTGTCTCTTGTCCACAACAGGCGAAGTGGACCTCGGGAGTCCTCGGGAAGCTAATCAACTTTGACCTCCTAATGAAGGGATTTCTGATTGGTTTAAAATATCTCGTTTGCATTTGGAAAATGTCTGCGTGTTCCTAAGAGTGACATCAGAATATGGGTCAAATTTCTCAGCTTTCACAGCCAAAGTGCTTTCTCTGGTCGTTTTGATTGGTTTTTGAATACATTTTTTTTTGACAGCGGACGGGGAAAATTTTTGTTATAACAGCGGAACTGTAGAAAATGTTTTTAAAACAAAGGCGGACATTTTTTGAAGTAGGCCTACTGACAGCGGAATTCCGCCGTAGAGAAATCCCACGCTACCCCCCCCCCCCCCCCCCCCCCCCCACACACACACACACACACAAATCCAGATAGCAGGTCATGTTGGGTATGTTTGTCTCATCCAAGCCACCGGCCTTAAGCCTACTCTTCTTCTATGAAAGATGTATAGGGCTTTTTCCTGTGTGGGCAACATGTTCTGCATGCCTTCGTACTGGGGATTTTGGTTCATTATCTCATCCTACTTCAATGGAAGTGGAATACGAAGCAATATTGACTCTAGATGCAATCTTTACCTTCCTCCTCAACAAAACAAAACAAACGAACAAAAAAAACCCACAACAAAGCAATCAACCCCCCCCAAAAAAAAAACAACAACAAAAAAACAAAAAAAAAACCTAAAAAACCCCACCACCAACCAAACAAAACAACAGCAACAAAACAAACAAACAACAATAACAAAGTCCGTGAATGGGCATCTCATCAGAGATTCGAACTCATGCCCTTAATCATTGTCTGTCTGAACAGTAATTGTATATTCTAACTACTGGGTTATTATTCTGCCCCCCTCCATCATACGAGGACGGGATAGCTCAGTGGTCAGAGCACTCGCTTTCCCCAAGCTAAAGTTAAGCAGCATTGAGCGTCGCTACCAATTGGATGGGTGACTGTTTGCGTGCCTTGGCTTCAGTACAGTCCCCCAGTTCTATCCATCTATCCCTTCGTCTGGTGACCCTGGGGGCATTCCTGAAGACTTGATAACCAGTTCCCTTCAATACTCGTTGAAAGGTGGATTGGAACAGGTTTTGACGTGTGCCCAAGATATTCTGCATGTGTCCGCACACGGGACTTCGTGTGTGTGTGTGTGTGTGTGTGTGTGTGTGTGTGTGTGTGTGTGTGTGTGTGTGTGTGTGTGTGTGTGTGTGTGTGCGTGTGTGTAAGCGTGTGTGTGTGTGTAAGCGTGTGTATGTGTGTGCGTGTATGTAAGCGTGTGTGTGTGTGTGTGTGTGTGTGTGTGTGTACTCACACGCACGCACACGCACACACGCACGCACGCACACACACACACACACACACACACACACACACACACACACACACACACACACACACACACTTTGTCTAAACAACAATTCGCAGTATCAGATGATAATTTTCATCAAAGAAAAATTCACGGATGAAATGACTCACTGTTTTGTTTACAAGCAAAGCTATCAGTCTACATCTCAAACATCCTTTACTTTTTAATTGAAAACGACACTGGGAAAATGTATAACATGGGAAAATGTAGAACATGTGTTTTTCGTCATGTACGCCATCAAGCGCAATGTGTGATGCGATATATGTGATTCATTTGAATTAGTGATAAGAACGAACCATCCCACACACCGATACAGTAGTACTTTCCCCCAGCAAAAGCACACACACACACACACACACACCCCTACACACACTCTAAAAGCGGTGTGTGTGTGTGTGGGGGGGGGGGGGGAGGGGAGTTCTGATAGATGTTTTAAAAGATAGCTGAGGCTAAGGATGTCTGAGAAAATATGGAAGCTTGCTTTTTAGTGCTTATATTTTTTGCGTTTCTTGTCTAGAGCTTTGAAGTTCACCAATGATGAGATTTATGCGTCTGTGACTGTCTCCACCTTCCCCAAGTTAAGGTAGCTTCATTCCGCCTACAGGTAAGAATTTAAAGCTTGTCCAAAACAAGAAGGCACAATCTAGGATGATAAGTCATTTATATATAATATACAAGAAATCTAAAACTGTACAGAAGTTTGGGGATGCTGTTTATATATATACTGGCATTCCCACGGAGGAATCACAGAGATTTAACAGGAATGATTCTGGTTGGAATGTGATGTTGTGTGCATATATATGTATTACATTATTTCATTGTTGGTCTTTTTTATGTTGACTCCTTCGTAAAAACAAAAACCCAACAAAAAACAACCCAGACTGTGAGCCTGTGCTCTCAACTTCATTATGCTGCTTCACTGTGTGTGTGTGTGTGTGTGTGTGTGTGTGTGTGTGTGTGTGTGTGTGTGTGTGTGTGTGTGTGTGTTAATGTGTGATGTGTGTGTTAGTTAATGTGTGATGTGTGTGTGTGTTAGTTAATGTGTTTTGTGTGTGTGTGTGTGTGTGCGCGCGCGTGCGCGCGTGCGTGTGTGCGTGCGAGTGCACGGGTGCGTGTACACGTGCATTCATGAATGCATGTGAATATGTGCATCCATGCACATTCACACGCATATAATAATCCCATTCAGCAACTCGCAAGGAAGAAAACACCACAGAAAGAGATCAAACAGAATGACTAAAGAACCCGACAAAAATCAATGAACTTTAGGTATTATGTAATTCAAAATGAATACACAAGTGCACGATACATCCAACTATCGAGTTTCACAATCAATACACATCAGACGCCTCACTACAAAATCCATACAACGACCGAACCTTCACACATAAAGGCGGTTGGCCTTTACACAACTCTATGAAACGCATGGTCAGCAGTTTGCTATCAACTACATATATGTGTGACCCTCCCTCATGAAATGAGTCGAATTTCACCTGACCCACTTGCCCTGTAGAAGCCATTCTAGACAAAGGCCAGGGGACATGTTGATTTCGAGATTATGATTATGTACAGTACAGGCTTTCTTATACCCTGTACTGAAGTATTATGTCATTACTGTGTTCCCTTTTGCTTCGAACAATCAGGTGGGACTGGATAGCTCAGTGGTCAGAGCACACGCTTTTCCCGAGCTACAGCTAAGCAGCACCGAGTGTGGTCACCAAGTGGATGGGTGACTGTTTACGTACCTTGGCTTCAGTACTGTCCCCCAATTCACCCAGCTGTAAATGGGTACCTGCCCTCTTTAGGGTCAGGGAAGGTAAAGCAGTGAGGGAGAGGAGATGGGTGCTGCCCTCAATATGCTGGCTCCTCAAGAAGCTGAGGTCTCTGACGCCTCACTCCCCTATGACCACATAGGTCATGGGACACCTTTACCTTGCTTATTCCTCAATTTGTTCATTTTGTCATTCCTGGTTTGTGTCTAACATTTTAATTTGTAATACAAACTTTTCATAAAATCATCCAATTTTCAATCTGTTTTTATTCACTGAATAATTTGGTGTGTGTGTGTGCATGTTTTTTAAAGTATTGCATATTGTCCTTCACCATCACCTATCCTGTAGTCTCATTGTTCGGACACCGTTAAAGATTTTGCGACCAGCTTCCTCCACTCCTCATGGTTTTCAGCTTCTTTCCACAACAAGTTGTTCCAGTCAATCAATCACAAGCTAACAATGAACAATTTTATTTCAAGTGCAATGCAACTCATCATGAGGGGGAGGGTCACACATGTTACTGGCAGTACCCTTGGCAACATTCACATACAACTTGTGCTCAGTCATGCTGCTAACATACAGCTGAATTCATCAATCAATCAATCACAATACTTATCGCCCCACTGACTGCAGAGAACTGGTCGCCAAATCCAGTCACACAAACTGACCCATGTAGGAGGAGGAAACTACGTGCCAATGCTAACACTGGGAAGATTATTTCAAATCTAGTTTTTTTCCTTCTCCATGTGGGGTGCTTTATCTACAAAGCCTGACTGTGTTTGTTGCCTGATTTCAACTGCACCGACTGCTTTTGCATCTAATGAAAGCTAAACCGTTGTGTCTACATTACATACCTAGGCATCCCTGTCTGTTAAAACAATCTAGAACTACAGTAAAATGATATGATGAGATGCTTTAAGTCTCGTTTTCTTGTAGGTGGATAGTGATTTCTTGAAGGATTCAGATTATTGTGTAATGATCATTTTCATGTGTTGTGTACATGTATACAAGCTTGCAAACAACACTAATCATACATATTCACAAACAGACACACAAAAAGTCATATGGTGTTTTTTTGACACACATACAGGCATAAACATATATTGACACTGGTACACACACACACACACACACACAACACACAACACACACACACAACACACCACCACACACACACACACGTGTATGTCACATGCACACACGTACATGCACACACACATTTAGGCACCAACAGGTGCGAACACGAACACACACACACACAACACACACACCACACACACACACACACACATACACACACACACACACATAGAGCCATGTAGGTGCACACAAACACACATAATCTGATTTTTTTTTCCAAAAACAAAAAAACGTTCAAACCCATCAACAGCATATTATTTTTGGTAATATCCACAGCTTTCCACTGTCAGCTCTTCACAGAACATCATTATGAACGCTAAATGCCTATCAATGGCATCATTTCATGGAAACATTTAACACAAATTCAATACAAACCAATGTTATTCAAAACTAAAACAACTACTTTACCATTGAAAATGAAAAAAGTGTAAGCTCTACATTTCTTTTGAAATCTTCACATGAAGTTTACAAGATTCCCACTGAAAGGATCCTTAGGTCTTTCAATAGAAATTAAACATTTAGTTAAAATGCCCCAAAAGTAAAACTATATGTGACAATCTACTACACAATGCACATAATAATGTGCAAGAACAAATAATAGTTTTAAAAAAGTATCCATACATTCTGAATATTAACACCCATCCAACACAGAACTCAATACTGAAATATCAAATGATTATTGCCAACGCTGGAATCCCAAGGGAACATACAAGAGTGTTTTAAAGTTATTCGTGTTACCTTTGGTTCATTAATTAAAACATGTCTTTTACTTAACTACTTATGGTTCGATTCCCCCAAAACAGAAAAAGCAAAACAGAACATGGTTTCAGTAGCATCCTAACTTCAACAGTAAGGATGACTACTACCTCCTGCCCAAAGAAAACTGAGTGACCATTGTGAGACTGAGGACTGGACACTGAAGACTCACACATCACATGTTCACCAAGTTCTACTTTGGATATTCTGAGGCATGCCCCTGCGGCACTTCTCCCATGACAGTGGAACACTTCCTCCAGACCTGTCCAACACACCTTAACCTGAGGGCCGATACCTGGCCTACTGACCTGCAGATGAGGGACAAGCTCTTTGGACCCTGAAGGGTGTTCTGCGTGCTGCAGCATTCATCAGGGCCTCTGGAGTTGCTGTCTGAGCGTTTGAGGAAAAAGAATTATTTCTCCAAAATGATTATGACTGATGCCTAAATAGGTAAACTGAGAGATAGTCATGGGTTCTTTACTCAACATACATGACTCAAATTTTCTGCAGGTCCTTTACCTATGATAATCTTTTTCATAATCCTCATCATCTTGCACCGGTGACAGGAGCTGATGCACTCCAGATGTTGTCATCAGCTATTGGGAACAATTCAGTACTGTCTGTGTTGAGACAACTAAAATACTCTTTCAACCCTAACACAGTTTGAGTTCTTAACATTAAAAGAGCACACACACACAAACACAAACACACACACAAATCCACACACATGTATGGGAACATGTGCGCACATAACACACACACACACATACACTCACACACACATAAACACGCACACATGCACACACACACAAACTTACACACAGAATCACACACACACATACCTATTTCAATCAGAAACCATAGACAAACACAAGTTTACTCCCATTTTTGCTTGAAACAGAATTCAACCCAACAGTAGCCAGCCCCCACAATGGAGGTGACGGTAACAATGCCATGCCCTCATCATCATCCTCATCACCGGCGCCTGATGAAGCTGCTGAGGCTCCAGCCAGACAACTTCTTCTCCTCCTTCTGCTTCAGCTCCTCGGCCATCTTCTCCTGCTCCTCCTGAACACACGCACACACAGAGACACACACAAACACACAGACACACACACACACACACACACACACACACACACACACACACACACACACACACACACACACCACACAACACACACACACACACACACACACACACACACACACACACACACAGAGTTAACATCAATGCTGACTCCACTCTCCCCAAAAGTCCTTCGGATGAGAATATAAGCTGAGGCCCAGTGTGTGAACGCATGCAGAACATCTTGTGCACAGGTTAAATCTTGTTCCGCTTTTCTTAAGACTAAGCCATTGTGTGCTGTTGGGAGCAGATGATAAGATTAACAAAACTGTATTCACACGGGGACTAGATATAAAAAAAAAAACACATGAGTGCTAATTCTATGATTCTCGATATAAGAGAATAACATTTTTAAAAATCAATACACCACACAAAAACAACAGTAACTGCTGTCTGAGCAATCTACAAAGAAGATTCAATTCCAGAATGTCCAAACTGGTCTCACAATGTCAAAATCAAACAGTCCTGTTTGAACATTTACTTTTAAATTTTCTTCTTTTCTTTTTAAGATTTAGCAGGGGCAGGATAACTCAGTGGTCAGAGCACTCGCTTTCCCCAAGCTAAGGTTAAGCTGTGTCGAGTCTAGTTACCAACTGGACAGGTGACCATTTGCATGTCTTGGCTTCAGTACAGTTCCCCATTTCACCCAGCTGTAAATGGGTACCTACCCTCTTTAGTGACAGGGAAGGTGAAGTAGCAAGGGATTGGAGATGGGCGCTGCCCTCAATATGCTGTCCCCTAGAGAATCTGAGGTCTCTGACACCTCGCTCCCCAATGATCGCATAGGTTATGGGAACTTTTTTTTTTTTTTTTTAAACTGTAAACTAGTAAAAGGTAAAGGTATCCCATAACCTGTGTGGTCAGGGTAGCAAGGCATCAGAGACCTCAGCTTTTCTAGGGGCCAGCATGTTGAGGGCGGCGCCAATTTCCCCTCTCTTGCCGCTTTACCTTCCCTGACTCTAAAGGGGGCAGGGACCCATTTACAGCTGGGTGAACTGGGGGAACTGTACTGAAGCCAAGGCGCGCAAATGGTCACCCATTCAACTGGCAACCACACTCAACACTGCTTAACATTGGCTGGGGGGAAAGCGAGCACTCTGACCACTGAGCTATCCCGTCCCCAATGTAAACTGAGTATAAAAATCATATCCACAAAAACACTGTTAATCACAGAACAGAGCTCTGTACTAAGGACATAAACTGACATGCATAAAAAATTTACTGAATGAGCAAAAACTGAAAAAAAACAAGCTGAAGAAGGTTTTAAGCAATGGGACGGTTCAGACTGATCATACCTGCAGTTTTCGCTGGTTCTCCTTGAAGGCAGCGATGGGGTCATCAAACTGGGCGTAATACTCCAACACCTTCCGCACATCCTCCACATCACTGGTGGCTATGGCTGGAACAGACAATCAGAGATGTATGTATGTCAGTATATATCAATTATATAATATAGTCTGCAAGTCATGTTTCATTTTCTTGATAATGTTGCCGAGATGTTTTGTCCGTTTATTCATTTCCATCTTTGTACATCATCACTGATGCTAACTAAACCCAGAAAATTTAGAAAGCAATACTACAAGGCACAAACTGACTTTTTTTTTTGGGGGGGGGGGGGAGGGGGGGCAGGTCCATGGTGAGAGCTCTGAGGTTCTTCCATGGTGAAATTTTGCGTATGTGACTGTTTTTTGCCCACCATAAAGGTAGCCCCCATTCTAACTTCAGGAATACTGAAATAGGAATAGCTTTCTTATCTCAAACCAGAACAAAATTCATGTAGGCTACGAGTTGTTTAAAGTTATTATTGGTACAGGTCTAGGTAAAGGTAAAGGTAAAGGTGCCCCACAACCTCTTAGGTTATGGGGAGGCAAGGTGTCAGAGATTTCAGCTTCTCTAAGGGCCAGCATCTTGGGGGTAGTGCTAGCGCCCTCTCCTGTGTGTGTATGTGTGCATGTCTCTGTCTGTCTGTCTCCCTCCTCTTTTCTTTTTCTTCCTTAACCTATATACATGCCTCCACTTGGATTGACCAGAGAATAGCCAAAACTTCCCTATCTTAATTCATTCAAGACTCGAACCCACAACTTGATGGACCCTGCAAGACAAAACACTCAAAAGATTCTGTCCACTCAGCAACAGCATTCACCTAAGACTAAGCTATCATGTAAGCCCAGGGGCCGGCAAAAGAAGCCAGAATCAATACCAAAGTAAAGCACACGCAGCTCTCACAAACATTCTATTCAGCGAAACTGCTTTGCTTCGCCTAGCCACGGTCTGCAGAAATTAAATTTGCTGGCTATAATAAAGTATGATGATACACAATTGGCATGGAGGGGGGGAAAACCTCCCCTTGAGTGTGTGGGCGACATGACTGACAACATCGATTGTTGTTATGGACTGTGTTGTGTTGGTGTTGTGTTGTGTTGGTGTTGTGTTGTTCTGGGAGACTGGGTAACAAAGAAGAGGTCATTTTGACACTGATGTCCATTTACTTTTTGTCTGCTTTTTTGTTTAGACTTTTCTTTCTTTCTTTCGTTGTCTCAGCTTTGTTTATATCTTTTGATACATTGTGGCCAAAAAAAAAAAATCCATTTCTCCTCATCTTTCATCATCAAGTATGCTTTTTGTTTTTTTTTAAAACACGCATGGCTGGTCAGTACAGCTATCATAAAAATAATCAAGATGGAAGAAAATACAACAGAACTTTTCTTAAACTAAAAAAAACAACCCAAAAACCAAATGGGAGAAAGAACACCAGGAAAAAAAAAGAAAGAAAAAAAAGGAAAAAGGAGAGAGAGAGAGAGAGAGAGAGAGAGAGGAGAGAGAGAGAGAGAGAGAGAGAGAGAGAGAGAGAGAGAGAGAGAGAGAGCTGAATTGAATTGAATTGAATGAATAATTTCTATTTATAGAGGGTTATGGCATAAGCAAGCATGCTTTTTCTTTTACAACCAGCCCTCTGGGCAAAAAGAACACAAAAATCCTCTCAACCAAACAAACTAACAAACATCCTTGGATGAGACTATAAACCGAGGGAGGCCCTGTGTGCAAACACACGCAGAACATCTTGCCCACAACGTTAAATCCTGTTCCACTTTTCATAAGAGTAGGCCATTGTGTGCCGGTGGGAGCAGATGACAAAATTTACAAACTGCATACACACCGGGACTTGGATGTAAAAAAGCACACGAGTGCTTATTCCATTATCCTTGATATAAGAATAAATGAAATAAAAAATAAATAAAATAAATACAGAGGAGGGGGGGGGGGGGGGTAGAGAGGGGGGAGAGAGAGAGAGAGAGAGAGAGAGAGAGAGAGAGAAGAGAGAGAGAGAGAGAGAGAGAGAGAGAGAGAGAGACAGAGAGAGAGAGAGAGAGAGACAGAGACAGACAGACAGAGACAGAGACAGAGACAGAGACAGACAGAGAGAGAGAGCAAATTAAAAAACAAATCAAAACCAAAAAAAACAAACCCACACCCCAAAAAACACAGCCACAATAGAGGCGATATTATCTGTAATTTAAGACCCGCGTCGGTGGCTCAATATAATCAATCCTTCCCCATCGGTGACCAGGGGGTATAGGGTAGGGGGCTTGGCCCAGTCAGCACTTTCCTCACCCAATTGCATGCGTGCAGGAAGAGATCCATACGCTCCAAGGAGTAAGGCACAGAGAGAGAGAAGCAGACCTCATCAATATTCACCTTTTTCACTTTCATGTTGTTGGTTGTTTTTTTTTGCTTTTGGCTGATTTTTTGTTGTTGGTTTGTTGTAGTTGCCAGGGGGTCATAGTGACAGCAGAAGGGTAAATAAATGGCAGACTGGTGTTTTTTTTTTAAACTGTCACAGGCTACACAGGCGATGGTTGATTGATGGTATATTCGCTAACTCTCCACTGCGAAAGTAAATTCACAATCACATCATCAAACCAGTCTCCTCCTATCCATGTCCAAATTCTCGTCCAGACCTTCCATTGAGTTTCATTTTGTTTTTGAGTATATTATTATTGTAGACTTCCAGTTGCATGCAAGATTATCAAATGTGCTTCTTGAAGATTCTGTCACTCCAATTAAATTTTTTTTTTTTTTTGGTACCTTGGCTAGAGCTCTAAGATTCATCAAGGGTAATGTTTTGTGTCTGCGACCATTTTTGCCCACCATTAAAGTAGCCCCATTCCGACTTCAGGAATCAATCCAATATTATCATACTGTTTATAAGCCCCACTGACCCACAACACCGTATCAGGGTTGTGACACTGTAAATATATTTTTTAAAACTATTCAACTATATGCAATTAAAACAGGAGTAAAACCAACTGTCATTCTTTGCACTAATTAAGCCCCATAATGGTCAAACCAGGACACGGTCACCATATTGTGGAAGAGCCACATAAACAAAAACTTAAAATGGAAAAAACCTACAACTGTGACCTCAAAATAAGCCCCAAGTTTGTAACATTAGACTAAGACATATGAGTTTGAATCATAAGAAAGATGCTTGATTCTTCTTTCATGAATGTTAAAAAATCATCCACTGGAACATCACAAAACAAACCTTTAAAAAAAAAAAATCTGCAGTGAAATGATTTTGTCTTAAGACATCTCCACAATCAAGAGGTACAGTTTGGTTCTATCATTTGGACGCTCCACCACGAAGGAATCACACTGCACCAGAGTCAACTTTCAGTTATTGGCATGTTTTTAATCTGCAATACAATGGCTATACAATACAAAAAAACAGATTTAAAATTGAACATCTCTATCAAAAGTTATTAAAAAGTGAAATGATAGACTGCAGGAAATGACAAAATGAGAAATTGACAAGTTTAGCATCCTAATAGGTCGTCAAAATGAGAGCCAAGCTATTTTTCAAAACACATTTAAAACTAAATAAAACAAGATCATGACTTGAAATTTCACTACAAGGGGAGAATTAAGTGCTATCGTTTTATAATCCATCAAATCTCAAAATCAACAACATCCCCCCCACCTGCCTAAAATGGCTCCTAGCGGAAAAGTGTGTTAGGTGCTAAGTGACTCATTTCGTGGTGGAGCATCACATTTGATGTGAACATTAGACAGTTGAGAAAACCTGGAAAATAACCCCAAACCCACCCAGGGCTTCACCATGCTTTGGGGGTATGAAGGTGGTGAAACAAATCATGTGACTGGGTAGATAAAGTGTGGCATATGTAGCATATAGCACTCTGTGTACAGTAATTCTTCCTTGGAAAGGTGGAACAATGACTGCACAAATTTACAGTTTCTCTATAGTATACACACAATAACACAGTCTGGCACTCATCTCAATCACTTTGAGATATTTGAGAGTATATATATACTTAGCTTTGCAGGAAATCTCCCCATGATGGTAAAATTATATTATTTTTTCTCAGAGAATTGCCTTCAATATGAACATGAAATAACAAAGCTGTTGTATGGAAATAACATATGTGCCTACACCCACACACACCAACACACATACACACTAATATACATACACACACAAAACACACACACAACACACACACACACACACACACACCAAACACACAACACAAACAACACAAACACACACACACTAACACACACACTAACACACACACAAACACACACACAAACACACACACACACACACAAACAACTACACAACACACACACACACACACAAAACAACACACACACACACACAACACTCTCTTTTAAACATTCTGACATAGCCTATCCCTACAACTCCCAAGTTTGTGACCACCAGTTTCTAAAAAAACAACAACAAAAAATTGATTCCCCATTACACTGCCAGCCAAGTTGTGAATAATACAGTAAACAAACCCATCGTCGCTTAGCAATAACATCCATACAAACATTTCTCCAGAGAAGGTGCAAAAAAGCTTAAAACCAGACCATTTCAGCCAAGCCCCTTCACACTTAGGGACAAAGCAGTTAAACACTCCACATCACGATCCTAATCGATTAGCCAAACAATGAGCTGCAGAAAATAGGAAGACTTTATTAATCTTCTCTTTTTTTCCCCCTTTATATTTCTCTTCTCCTTTTTTGGGGAGGGTTTGTTGTTGCTTGTTTTTGTTTGTAGGAAGAGGGTGGAAGAGGGGATGGAGGATGGGGGGAGGTGAGGAGGGGGAGAGGGAAAGTTGATATAGAGGGCATTTTCCCCCCTGCAGGAAACAATATTAAGCAACGCTTCGTATAAAAACTCTTTACACACAACAACCACACACACACACAGAGCAGACAGATAGGCAGGCAGGCAGGCAGACACAGACAGACAGACA
>CM060320.1:22088556-22104238 GCA_030674155.1 Stramonita haemastoma
CCCTCCCTCTCTCTCTCCCTCACACACCCACCCTACCACCCACTCATCCTCCCTCCCACTGCCTCTCTCCCTCCCTCTCTCTCTCTCTCCTCCTTCCCTCTGCCTCTCTCCCTCCCTCCCCCTCTCTCTCTCCCTCCCTCCCCCTCTCTCTCTCTCTCCACAGAACAATGTTGACACATGCCATGTCACACAAACAATGCACTCTCCAAACATCATAGAGACACTAAATGCAGTTTTCCTGTTCTCCCCTGTCAGCCTGGCATGTTGGGCCATGAAATATTGGCAGCGCACAAAGAAAGAAAGAGAAAATCAGAAAGTAAAACAAACACAAAAAATAAATGTAAATTATAAATAAAGATTATGCACAGACATAACATAACAAGAGAAACAAAAGAAGAAGACTTCTTCTGCAGAAGATGAAGTAGACGACGACGAGAGAGAGAGAGAGAGGAGAAGAGAGAGGAGAGAGAGAGAGGAGAGAGAGAGAGAGAGAGAGAGAGAGAGAGAGAGAGAGAGAGAGAGAGAGAGAGAGAGAGAGAGAGAGACAGACAGACAGACAGACAGACAGACAGACAGACAGACAGAGACAGACAGAGACAGAGACAGAGACTAAAGGGAGGGTGGGTGGGAAAGACAGAGGGGGGTGGAGGGAAAGAGTGTCTGAGAAAGAAAGTGTGTGTGTGTGTGTGTGTGTGTGTGTGTGTGTGTGTGTGTGTGTGTGTGTGTGTGTGTGTGTGTGTGTGAGAGAGAGAGAGAGAGAGAGAGAGAGAGAGAGAGAGAGAGAGAGAGAGAGAGAGAGAGAGAGAGAGAGAGAGAGAGAGAGAGAGAGAGAGAGAAGGAGAGAGAGAGACAGACAGACAGACAGACAGACAGACAGACGAGAGAGAGAGAGAGAGAGAGAGAGAGAGAGAGAGAGAGAGAGAGAGAGAGAGAGAGAGAGAGAGCCCTGAAGTGCAGACACACACACACTTACCATGCACACAGATATGCGCATGTGCACACTGTCACACACACACACACACACACACACACACACACACACACACACACACACACACACACACACACACACAGGACACAGTGACTGACAGACAGAAAAATTATAAGAAAAAGAAAACCCCACACGAACACAATTAAGTTGCCCCTGCAACGACTGCAGGAAACACCAAATTTCCTCTCTAGAAACAAGACACAGTGGTGGGGCCCTGCTTCATAAACAAAACCAAAAAATAGGACTATGCCCCCCCCCTTCCAAAAAAAACAAAAAACAACCCACAATGTATCAAGACACAGGAGGCTAGCTGGTCAATATAAAGCAAAAAACTGGGGGATGGGATAGCCTGGTGGTTAGAGTGATGCATATGGCACTCTTGATCTGCTGACCTGGGTTCGAATCTCGTTCAACAGGATTTTTCCTCTGGAGTTAATATCAGTGCCAACTCCACTCCCCAAAAAAGTCCCGTGTGTGAACGCACACAGAACATCTTGCGCACAATAGTTTCTCTCTCTCTCTCTCTCTCTCTCTCTCTCTCTCTCTCTCTCTCTCTGTCTCTCTCTCTCTCTCTGTCTCTCTCCTCTTTCTCTCATACATAAATGCACACACACACACACACACACACACACACACACACACACACACACACACACACACCACAAGCACACACACACATTCCTTTATTTATCTTTTTTAGTGCTGGGCTGTGGTCTGGGTGAGGAGATAAACTAAGATCCCCCTGGGTGTGCCACAGTGTGCATTTAGCCCATTTGAAAGAACCCACGGCTAAACAATAAAAAAAAAAAGTTCTCTTTCACAGGAGTCTGCAGAAAATTACACCCTTTTACGTAACTAGCCACCCACCCCCATATTTTTGTATTAAAAAGGGGGGAAAAAAAAGGATGCACTATACCATCAAAGCACTTTGTAGGGAATGTAGCCTTCCCTGATGTTACTTGGGGGAGAAAAAAAACTTTTCCATGATGAAAATTACAAAACATTCCATGCAAACTTTTAGGGACAAAAAACTAGCAGGTTGTTCTTTTAGGACTCATAAGGGACTCAGAGAAAAGAAATGTCAAAATGGCTCCTCGACATATATAGCATACAACTCTGCTGGTCTCATAACTACAAATGACTTGGTCATAGATAGGACTGAACAAGAAAAAAGACAGCAGAACTGATTGGTTTTCTTTGTTGTTGTTGTTTTTTTGTTCCTAGGTTACAGTTCCGAGGTTCAACAGTAGTGATATTTTCCGTATTTAGCACTGCTCATTTGTACCATTTTCTTTACATCAAACAAAATAATTGCTTAAGCTGTTCTTCTGTATCATCACTGGTTCATGGAATTAGCTAAAAACCAACCCTTTTGAATCCCAACTTTCTCTTACATTATTTTTGTTTGTTTGTTAAGTACTTTATCTTTGAAAAAGCAGTTTCAAATCTCTCTCTCTCTCTGTCTCTCTCTCTGTCTCTCTGTCTCTCTCTCTGTCTCTCTCTCTCTCTGTTTTTTTCCCCTCAAAAGATATACTTTAAAGAGGCCCTGATATCTGCAGTTTGGCTTTTACAAATTTTCTGGGGTCCCTATGCCCAAACTCAGGTTTTCCAGAGATCTTTAAAGGGGTATACAACCCCTGACAGTCTGACAAAGCGATTAAGCACCTGACAAGTCAGGCCCACCACATCCAACTTCAGTGTGGGAGATAAATTGGTGTATTTATAAAGTCTTTTCTGGAAAAAAGGCAGGAGTATGAACTAAGAAAGCAGAAAATAGACAAAAAGAAGGTAACAGTACGAAAAGCAGAAACAAAGAGTGGGATAGAAAAGAAGAGGGAATTCCTAGCACAGAATTTCCAGAAAGTGGAAATTAATGCTCTCTCTCACTAACTGACAGCCCCCCCACAAGGGAATTCTACGCATATGGATACTGGTCAATAATGTAAACACAGACATTCGTTGGAGACTGGTCAATAATGTCAACTCTCTCTGTGACACAGTCTGTGCATCTGTGAAGACTAATCAATAATAAATTTGCATTTGATACACTGTCATTCTATCAGCATTAGTCAATAACATTAGTCTAACTCTTGACACAATGGCACTCTCCAGGAAGACATGTCTTTCACTCTGGTCACTAAAATATTCCTACATATTTTTTTGCAATTCCCCCCTTCCTTCTCATGTAACGGTTACCCAATTGAATCCAATTACATTATCTTTTCTTTAAAAAAACCCAAACCATTTCTTCCTTGGATTTCTGAACACTCATTGTAGCAGATCACTGAAACTTTCAGGCACTGGGTCTTAGGCCAACTGAAGCAAAAAAGCAGAGAGCCCATACCTCTTCAGTTTGAAGAATAACATGCTATGTATGTTTTTTTCATCCATACCAGAACCCATACCTGGCCTACTGGTTTAGAAAAGACAAATGTATAGATATCTTTTTACAACAAATACTGAAAAAGTTATTTTTATTTATTATTTTTCAATTCTTTTATATCGCAGATAACGGAATAAGCACTCATGTGCTTTTTTTCATCCAGTCCCTGTGTGTATGCAGTTGTGTAAATATTGTCACCTGTTCCCACCGGCACACAATGGCCTACTCTTACAAAAAGCAGAACAGGATTAAACATGTGTGCAAGATGTTCTACGTGGCGTTCGCACATGGGGCCTCAGTTTACAGTCTCATCCGAAAGACTTTTGGGGAGAGTGGAATCAGCACTGATGTTAACTCCAGGGAAAAATCCCCTCCAACGGGAATCGAACTCAGGTCGTCAAATTGCGAGCGCAATGTTCTGACTACTAGTCTTTCCCGTTCCCCATGCAAAATGTTCACAAAAATTACTCCAATGTATGGTTTTCTTCCTGTTGTTTTACCTAAAAAAATGCTTTCGTCAGAAAGCTTTTTCAATCTCTGCAGTGAAAAGGCCACAGCATGCATACCACTTGTCTGAAAGACTTGCTTGGAAATGGGATCGAGTCAGAGCCAATATTAACTCCAGGTAAACAAGACAGCTCTTTCTCAATTCTGCATGCCCCCTTTACTGACCCTGGAATATATATTATGAATGCTAAAATCAATGCCTCTGTCAGATTTTATATATAATACATTTAGAGATTCTCCAGTGGTTACCATAGTTTCTCTAGCTCCACTCAATAGTTGTTTGATAACAATATCTGAATATTACTGAAATGAAAATAGAAAAACAAGAGATTTTCTAAAGACTCTACAATATCACAGCACGCACGCCAAATCTCTAAAGGAAGGATGTCCATTCTCCAGGTCAATTTGACCAAAGCCGGGACCTGCCATTGCCATTCTTTTCTCTATTGGCTTGCCATTCTCCTCGCATGCTTCCCATCATAAGCGACCCCCCCACCCCTTCCCTGCAGCAATATGAATATTGCACAGCACAATGGTCACCCTCAAGCTTTTAATCAGCCGAATATTCTGCCAGCACAGTCTGGAATGAATTATGGATTGAAGAGAATAATCTGCTTGGGTTACGAAATGGGATGAATCAATAAGAACTAATCACTGCCCAGACTTCAACTTGAGGAGTCTCTGCTAATTCAATCCTTTCATACACACGCACGGGCAGTCACACACGCGTGCACACACACATGCACGTATGCACCTATGCATGCATGATCCACATAATAAATCAAACCAAATTTATGATGATCATACATGTAGGACTTTCTATGAAGTAGTTCTTGTATGAAGAAAGATTTTTGCTCTTTCACAACATACATCCATTGCTATCATTATATTTTTCAGTGGATAAGTACACAACAGACACACAGACACACACACACACAACACACACACACACACACACACAACACACACACACACACAAACACTCACACCCACACACATGTGCTTCAGTGCACACATGCATGTGTGCAGGTAAACCTCGCTCTCACACATTTACACACAAAAACACACACATACAACTTACCATGCAAACACAAACACACACACACACACATACACACACACACACACACAAACGCACACACACACACATTCCAGATTTGCACACACTACATAATAGTTATGCATGCATGTGCACACACACGCACGCACGCACGCACTCACAAACATGCATGTGTACCTGCAGGCTAACACGCAAATGCTGAGAAGCAGACAGGCACTGATCAGATTGTGCATAAAACAGAGAGGGAAAGCTTCCTCCTCCTACCAACATTCAATCGACTCGAACTGATCACAGATTGCAATCACTGCAGGCAATTTCACCTTCTTACGACCCTGTGATGATGAAAAATGCAAGTTGACTTCCGTCTTTCACAATCACACATGCCAATTGCTTTGAAAAAAAAGAAAGAAAAAAAAAGACCACTGCCCCCCATAAGAAGGACAGAAAAAAAATATGTAAAAAAATGAAAATAGAAATAAAATAAAATCTGTTTTGGAGAGCTAGGACAAAGTAGAAACATTAGCTGATGCTGCAGAAAATTTTCTTTTTATACTGTGTGTGTGTGTGTGTGTGTGTGTGTGTGTGTGTGTGTGTGTGTGTGTGTGTGTGTGTGTGTGTGTGTGTGTGTGTGTGTGTGTGGTGAGTGAGTGTGAATGTGAGTGTGAGTGTTGTGTTTGTTGTGTGTGTGTTTGTGTGTGTGTACATGCATGTATGTGGGGTTACATGTGCATGCACACATAAGTATATTATGTTTATGTTGTATTTCTACGCAATACTGAATTGTTTTTCTTTCACTGTTTGTGAGCTTACAGTAGATCAACCTAGATAGACAAGCACTCAATGTATGCATGTTTGTCTGTCACATTTGACGATGACCTTCAAAACAGCAGAGGAGGCAGCTGCTGTTTCGGAAACTGGGCAGAAATTTGATTATAGTGGAGATGCCTTGCCCACACCACACCCCCTCTCTCTCGACCAAGAGGGCATAAGGACAGCTAGCATTGGAGATGTTCTCCAAAGGCCAACTAGCCCCCAGGCTGCAGCACATAAGGACTGTGCAAGTCAAGCCTCAATATTACCATCATTACTATCATCATTACTCTTCTTATCAGTATCCGTATTCTGTCTTTCTTACTAATACGTGAAATTCTTCACCACACACACACACACACACACACACACACACACACACACACACACACACACACACACACACACAAAAGCACCTTACAAATTAAAATTCCTTATTTCTTGTCATCCCTGCAGGGCTACGGAGGACTTTGACATAATATCACCCATAACTGAACTTCATTTCCATGCACTGCTTAACCAGATATTTCAATTTCAAATTCTTTGAACAGGTTTTATATGTCACTTCTGCTAATAGCAATCATTTAATAGCAGCATTTTGAGGAGTATTTTGATTTGTTGAAGAAAAAGAGTTTGTCATACTTCAAAGTGCTTGCATGTTTAACATAACAAGTTTCCAGTTAGGGAGAGTTGTCAGACTGCCTAAAGGCCTTTTAGCCTTATGTGCAACGATGCAGCCTGCCTTAAGCTTAAAGTCCTTCAGATGAGACTATAAATCAAGGTCCAATGTGCAAACTTAAGCAGAACATCTTATGCACATGTTAAAACCTGTTCCACTTTTCAGAAGAGTAGACCATTGTGGGAATGGATGACATAATGTACACAACTGCATACACACAGGGACTGGATGTTAAAAAAAAAAAAGCACATGAGGGCTTCTTCTATTATCCTTGAAATAAAAGAATGAAAAGTCTGATAAATCCCCAAGGCTAAGCTGTCCCTTCCAAAAAGTTTTGTCGTAACACCTCTTATGGAGGCCCCCCCCCCCCCCCCACTCTCCCGCAACACCACCCCAGCTCCCTTTCAAGAAGCCGAGTAATCATTGAATCTATTGAATTTATTCAGAGACAAAACTGTACATACACTAGAAACATCAGTTGGGATGACTATTAATATTATTGTTTTTGTTATTCCCGGGTCAGGTAGCTGATAGTGACTCATGGCTATCAAATTTCCCCAAAGTCAGAGTGCAGCTACCTATTAGGTGGGTGAAAACAGTACATACTCACACTCTTACCATGGTAAACCTCAGAGCTCTAGCTGAGGAATGAGAGATGGAGAAAAAAAAAAGCTATGAATTAAGTTGGAATTAAAAGCTGATGAGAAAGTCCACGGCACTTTTGCAGAAAACAATCTCTGATTTTATTTTTTGATGAAATTGGATATGGCAGATGACTCATTGTTTAATTTCTTTCCTGCAACTATTAACTGATTCGTTCCTTATGCAATGTTTACTGTATTACAGCTGCTGTACTTTAATGCTGTCTTAAAGTTTATAAAGTATTTGTTCTTTGTTGTTTTTGTTTGGTTGGTTGTTGTTTTTTTAGGGGGGAATGGAACTGCCTCTATTCTGGTTTACTTTTATTCTGAAATGAAAGGAATTGTATTTATCATTTCACTATAACACAAGGGTCTACAATGCTACTAAGTTCCTGACTTACCATTCATTTTGAACAGTTTGAGACTTCCATCTTTTTCTTTCCTGCGTTCTAATATAACTTTTGTAATTCTTACTTTTTATTTTATGTCTCCCCCAAAAGTCACTCTTTCTTTTCTGGATCTTTTCATTAACCCGTAAGGCACAATGGACCATGATCGTGGCTTACAGGTAAACTGCGATGAGCCATGATTGTGGCTTTGCATATGTCAGGTTCAACATCAATGGACTATCATCACTAGCCTACCAAAAACTGCCTCATTTTTGTTTGGTTGCGTCCTTCACCTGTCAAACTTCCATTCCTGTGGGATATCTCTAGGTACATAGAAGGTAATGTCTTTTTGTTATTTGTATCACATTCTATATTGTCTCAACTTTTCAAAAATGTACAGATTTAGCTATCTAGTGTTCTTCATCAGCATATAAAAACCCTAAAACAGAACAAAGGTAGCCACAGCTAAAATTTCTTTGTTTAAAGTGTGATTTCTGTGAGCAACAATAATTATATCCAGCAGTGCTAGGGTTAGTTAATAAGAGTACAAATCTATGTATAGCCCTCAGCAGTGGCAGTTCAATGATATAAGGGAGAGTACCCATACAATTTCTACATAGTAAAGCTCAATTGTTTCCCTTCAATGATTCCTACTCCCAGGGGGAAAAGAGAACTTGGCTATAAAAGATGAGAGCAATGTAAATAAGGCACAGAACAACAAGAGGAGGGAAGTAGGGAAAGATCAGAGGCCAGTGTGATCATTGTGCATATGACTTTGTAACTCAATTATTTGTCACAGCTTTTCAGCACCAAGATTCTTGTGATTGCAAGCAATGTAAGAAGGCAGAAAAAACCAAAGGACAATTGTCTGAAAATTTTTAGTTAGAGTACAATTCGAGAAAAGATAAATCAGAAAATTTTTGCGCTTAATATATGACCTATCCCACCACACTGAATGAGAGTTTTTTTTTTAATTTTTTTTTTTTTATCAAACATTCAAAAAGTAACGAAACAATGTGAAGTCACATATAACCCAAAGCACAAATAAGTCAAATCTGTCAATGAAGAAATGTGGGTTCCATAAAGTGTATTGAACCAGTTGATATATATAATCTGAATAAACTTTTATGACCAAGTTGCAAATTATGCATGGTCAGAGGGAAAGAACTACATGTACTCACTGAAGATATAAAGTTGAGTTGCTTCACTTGGTCTGAACTTGATTAAATACCTTTTGTACTTTCCAAGGAGTTGTGTCTCATACAGGGGTCACATCACTAATGAGGAAGTGAAAACCAGAATCAAAAACACCATTGGACCATATGAAGAGCTCCGGACTTCAGTGAAAAAACGCAAACTAAAGTGGTACGGGCACTTCACACAAACATCTGGACTGACCAAGATTGTCTTACAGGGAACACTACAATCATAATATATCTCGGCGTCAACCGGGCTCGAGAGATACAGACACAAGCAGAGTTGGTCAGGTAGTTTGAGCAATGCTCTCAAATTTGCATCCGTAAAGTGGATGAAGCTTCACTGTGTGGTCCCAATCTCTACACTGAGCCCACAGCACACTCGCTCTGAGTCAGTTACGGTCCAAAAAATCCCGATGACTCTCATGGGATTCAAATCCATGACCTTCTGGTCCAAAATTCAAAGCAATAACCACTGCGCCACGTCAGATGGTAACAACACTCTTTTTTCTGATCCACAACAGTCCAAGTATTTCAAAAAAGAAAACCATGACAAAGATTTAAAATATTCTTTTCACTTAATGCTAACTTCACTGCATATACATGAACACAATAACACACACACACACACACACAAATCAGCATATAAACTCAACAAGATTTCAGTGTCACATACACACACACACACACACGTTTTCTTGGTTGTATTTTGTTTGTTTGCTTGCTGGTTGATTTTTGTTAGTTTGTCTATTTTTTGTTAAAGTGTTGTTGTTGTTTTTTTTTGGGGGGGTTGTTTTTTGTTGTTTTGACACAAACACACACACACACACACACACACCAACCAACACTACAAAGACATACTGACACGGGTCTACTCACTTTTGAGGAAATGAGCCAGGTCGATGAGGGTTCGATCCTCGTCGCTGCCAGACCACTTGCGCACCAACAGGGTGTTCTGGGGCTGCAGCTGGGTGGCACTGGCGTTCCAGTCCACCATGATCACCTTGGACAGGTCCCGGTTCAGACAGTCCAGGTCCTGAAACACACACAAAGCAGGCATCAATCATTGCCGAAGTCCAATCCAATCGGCAGAGACACAAAGCAGGCATCAATCATCGTTGAAGTCCAATCCAATCGGCAGGGACACAAAGCAGGCATCAATCTTCGCTGAAGTCCAATCCAATTGGCACATACACAAAGCAGGCATCAATCATCGCTGAAGTCCAATCCAAACAGCAGAGACACAAAGCAGGCCTCAATCATCGCTGAAGTCCAATCCAATCGGCAGAGACACAAAGCAGGCATTAATCATCACTGAAGTCCAATCCAATCGGCAGGGACACAAAGCAGGCATCAATCATCGCTGAAGTCCAATCCAATCGGCACAGACACAAAGCAGGCATCAATTGCTGAAGTCCTATTCAAACGGCAGAGATACAAAGCAGGCATCAATTGCTGAAGTCCTATCCAATCGGCAGGGACACAAAGTAGGCATCAATCGCTGAAGTGGATCGGTGGTCTAGATGGTAACGCGCCTTGCCTGCCTAGAAAGCAAAAAGTCCGGGTCGAAGTGTGTGGTGGTTCATACCCCATTTGGGACCAAAACTTTTTCCCCATTCATTAGACCCTGAGTGGTGGTCTGGGCGCTAGTCTTTCGGATGAGACAATAAACCGAGATCCCATGTGTTACACATCACTATTTAGCGCACGTAAAAGAACTCCACGGCAACAAGGGGGTTGACCCTGGCAAAATTCTGTAGAAAAAAGCCACTCTGATAGGGAAACAAATACAGCTGCATGCAGGAAAAAGAAAAAATAATGGGTAGGCGTTGCACTTGTGGCGACGCTCTCTCCCCAGTAAGAACAGCCCGAATTTCACGCAGAGAAATCTGCTGTGACATAAAGTGGTACAGAATACAAAATACAAAAAATACAAAGTCCAATCCAATCCAATCATGTTGTTTATAGCCCCGCCAACCACACAGGTCATATCAGAGCTGTAGCCTCATAAAATTTTATATCTCAGAATAAAACTGTGCAACGATACATATTAAAACGGGTTAAAAAAAAACATCTCTACTATCCTTCCTTGTATTGATGCCCTGGTCAACCATAAGGGTCAGCCCAGGGCAGGCACCACAGTGTGGGAAAAAACACATCGATCAGACGTAAAATGATATAAAACCAAAACCAGATTCCCAAATGTTAGATGAGAAAATTTACGTCTATAATCCAATGCTTTCTCTGGGCGCTATCCCATAGAAGGAAAGAAGGTGGCAGGATGGTTAAGACGTTCACCTGCCAACAAGTAAACTGTGAGGTTCTGGTTTGATTCCCAGCCTCGCCCTTTCTTTCCAGTTTGACGAAAAAAATCAAACTGAATGTCAAAGTCATTCAGATGAGAATATAAACCAAAGCCTCGTGTGCGAACGAACGCAGAGCATCTTGTGCACACATTAAAAACCAGTTCCGCCTTTCAGAAGAGCAGGCCACTGTGTGCCAGTAGGAGCGGATGAAAACAACTTTTTTTTACAAACCAGCATGCACATAACAGTATTTACGACACCATCCCTGAGGAAAAATCGGGGAGTTGGAGTCCCCAGGGTGATTTGGGGCTGTATGGCAATGGCACTGGAACTATTCGTATTGGCAATTGCTTTTCCAATGGATCATTCCAGCAATGTGGAGAGGGGGGGGGGGTCTGCTGCTTGGGTAACAGCATGTCCTCCATACTTACTTAGCCAGGCTTTGCGCTCTAGAGCCTAGAGCGAAACTCCATAGTCTTGAGACTGAGGGATACCTTCCATCCCATAAAACTGACTTACCTTGATGTGATGTCCATTCATGTAGCGTGTGGCATCTCGGTACAGACGGTACATGATGAACCCTTGAGGATCCAAATTGGACACCAATGGATCTGCCGTCTACAAAAAAAAAAAAAAAGAACCAAAACATTCACACAGCTTTTTTCCATATGTTTGCATCTCTAAAATATGGGCAAATGACCAAAAGTCTTTTAGACATATTTGTGAAAGTATATGTCTCTAAAGGTTGTATAAAAACTTTTATGATCTGTGTAAATAACAAGTCATGGTTTACGGACGTTAGGATGGAATAAAATCACATGTTGAAATGGAATACATTTAAAGAGAGTGTGTATGAGCATGAGAAAGTCTGCAACACACACAGACGCACAAACTCACTCACTCACACACACAAACACACACACGCACGAACGTACGCACGCACGCACACACACACACACACACACCAACAACACAACACACACAACAAAACACACACAACACACATACACGCATGCACGCGCACACGCACACACACACACACACAACACACATGCATAAACGTATGCACGCACGCACGTACACACACGCACACACTCACACACACACACACACACACACACACACACACACACACACACACACACACACACACACACACACACACACACAACAACACACACACACACACACACACACACACACACACACACAGAGAAAGGTCCTCACCATGCCTTGTTCCTGAGAGTAGACCACAACCTCGAACAGGGGAGGTCCCACCTGACTGAGGAAGTAGTCGATACCTGGCCGCTTCTTGAAACGCCACCCTGTGCTATACTGCACACACACACACACCACACATTCACTGCAGCAATTTACTGGTTAGCCTTTTCCCTATGAGAAACCCACTGCAGGGCAACCAACCCTTCCCTATGTATCACCCACTATTGGGTTACAGAAGCATATATAAATGTGGACAGTGCACATGTACAGGGAAAGAGGGGTTCTCTCCTTTAACGTAGGGATAGTGTTAATCTTTTCCCTACGGTTGCCCGCTATAATAGGGCAACCAACCAGCTACTAACCCTTCCCTACATATCACCCACTACTGGGTTACAGAAGCATATATAAATGTGCACAGTGCACATGTACAGAGAAAGACGGATTCTCTCCCTTAAAGTAGGGATAGTGTTTATACAGATGTATTATACCTTTCGGATGAGACGATAAACCGAGGTCCCGTGTGTTACACATCACCATTTAGCACACGTAAAAGAACCCTTGGCAACAAGGGGGTTGACGCTGGCAAAATTCTGTAGAAAAAAGCCACTCTGATATGGAAACAAATACAGTGTCAGTTATATGCAGGAAAAAGAAAAAAAATGGGTAGGCGCTGCACTTGTGGCAACGCGTTCTCCCCAGGGAGAGCAGCCCAAATTTCACGCAGAGAAATCTGCTGTGACATAAAGTGGTAAAAAATACAAGATACAAATACAGACATCAGTGGCACAAATCTGCAGAAACAGTCAAGCTGGCTTTTTATCCTAATGGTCCTGAAGTCATAGATTTGACATTCATATTTCTACAACATCTGGCACATCAAGGGTGACATTTTTTTTCTTTTAACTATCTTCCACGTCAAGTTATACACACACCTCCCTAGACTTCATTCTCCTTCATACATGTATACATGCATATGCCTGCATAAGATCAAGCACGGCTTATTATCTGGGGGGGGGGGGGGGCTGTCAGCATAAATAGCATCTCCACTTTCTGGAAATTCTGTGCTAGGAATTCCCTCATTTTCTAGCTCTCTCTCTTTCTTTCTGCCTTGTTCCTTTTCTTCCTGTCACCTCATTGTGATCTATTGTGATTTTGCGCTGAGAAATCTGCTGTGACTGAAAAGTGGTGTTCAGATAAAGGTAAAGGTAAAGGTGTCCCATAACCTATGTAGTCATAAGGGAGCAAGGCATCAGAGACCTCAACTTCTCTAGGGCCAGCATATTGAGGGCGGCGCCCATCTCCTCTCCATCGCTGCTTAACCTTCCTTGACCCTGAAGAGAACAGGCACCCATTTACAACTGGGTGAACTGGGGGGACTCTGGCTTAAGTGAGCAAACCATTGCCCATCCAACTGGTAACCACGCTCGAAGCTGCTTAACTTTGACTTGGGGAAAGCGAACGCTCTGATCACTGAGCTATCCCACCCCTGGTGTTCAGAGGTCAGGATTTTCCATCAAAACTTCAGCGGTGAACTGCTGGTGACTTACAGTCCAGTCTGGATGCACCAGCACCCCTGTCATCTCCAGCACCAGTGTGTAGGGAGGCTGCAGGTACGGGTACTTCAGGGGATCCGGTAGCAAGCGCTCCCTGGAGGGCTCCTGGATTTTCTGTACACATCAACCAACAACAACAAAAGATATGTGAGACAAAGTTTCTTCCAATCTACCTACTTTTTTTTTTTTTTTTTCTTTTTAAAGTAAAGGCACCAACTATTTTAATTTTGTCTCCTTAATTTGGCAAGAAAAAGAGAAAGCTCTGAACATGATACTGTAACCCTGTAACTGGCTGACGCTTTACACAGTAAATATTCATTTATACAAATAAAGGACAAAACTGAACTTGGAATGATCATCAAACAAAGCAACAAAGTGCGCCGGTGGGAACAGATGACAAGATTTACAAACTGCATACACTCAGGGACTGGATGTAAAAAAGCACATGAGTGCTTATTCCATTATCCTTGATATTTAAAAAGAATAAATAAATAAATAAAATAAGCAAACTGAGATCTTATGTGATAATACTGAAGTCATTACGTACATGTATACTATAAAAGTAGACTCCTACCTTTGTGAATAAATTCATTTCTTTCCATGCTCTCTTGAACATTGCTGTCATTTTGGGTACTGAAACAAAAACAGACATTGTTACTTGTCAGTGTCACATAAAATACTACTACTACTACTATTACTACTACTATTACTACTACTACTACTACTTCTACTACTAACAACAACAATAATAATAATAACAATAATTCAATAAATGATTAATGATATGACACATATTGGACACACATTATCCAAAATATAATATAATATTATTAGGGGGTGTGGGATACTACGCCTAGTGCCCCGTACTAGTGGTTAGAGCATTGTGCTCGTGATCTGATTGCTCAAAATTGAACCACCACTCATTCAAGGGGATTTTCCCCCTGGAGTTAACATCAGTATTGAATCAGAGGAGACTAAACAGAGAACCTGTATCAATGTATGTGAACACATGTGGAACATCTTGGGCATGTTTAAAACCCGTTCTGCCTTTTGGAAAAGAAGGCCCTTTATGCTGGTAAGAACAGGGGACATTTCTTTTTTTAAAAAAAAAATCAAAAAAATCATGCACACAGGTGCCGTGCTTACACTTTACTCTCAAAGTTAATCATGCACACAGGTGCCGTGCTTACACTTTACTCTCAAAGTTAATCATGCACACAGGTGCCGTGCTTACACTTTACTCTCAAAGTTAATCATGCACACAGGTGCCGTGCTTACACTTTACTCTCAAAGTTGGAATACGGCTACCTTAACCCTCTTGCATTCAGATTCTCTGAACTGCCACTAGATTTCGCATTCCATCATGAAATCAGGTCAGGCACACATGTTCGCTGGCCTTTACCTCCTTCTAAGTACATACCAGCAGCTATAATTACTTCCAGACTCTCAGAAGGCTTCTTACAACACACACACACACACACACACACACACACACACACACACACACACACACACACACACACACACACTCACGCACACACACACACACACACACACACACACACACACACACACACACACACACACACACACACACACACACACACACACTCACGCACAGTAATACACACATAACACACTCATATATGATGTGACAAAAGAAATAATTTTCTTTTAATGGCATATAATAGCTTTTAGTTAATATACTAGTTTTAGTTTTAAATATTAATTCAATCAAAACAAAACAAAACTTTTTGTAAGATATTACTTTAAAAGTCAAAAGTAGTACTTTTGTTGTGTACTCACAATCACTGAATTCATCTTCAATCTGAAACAGAAAAAAAATAACAGAATGAATTGCAACTTAAAAATAAACAAGCAAGCATGATGGTTATTTATTTTTTTTAGGTTTCATTAGATATTTCACAACCACCGTGGATACAGAC
>CM060320.1:22104338-22106838 GCA_030674155.1 Stramonita haemastoma
CAAATATCCGGGAAAATCACACAAAGAGAGACAGACACAGATTTTTGGGCATTCAAAAAAGGGAAAAGACGAAAAAAAGGGGAAGAGTCGGGGGGCACACACACACAAAACCACACACCGCGGCGCGCGCGCACAAAACACACAAAAATACACAAACGCACGCACCCCGCACATAACACACGCAACACACACACAACACACACCACACACAACACACACACAACACACACACACACACACACACAGTTTACGGAGGTTGATATCAGGTTGTTTAAAATATGGGTTTAAAGTAGCCGGGTTGCAGCACCAAAGTTTTTTTTTTTTTATTAAGGGGTAGATGAACTCAATTGTATGGACAATTTTTTTTCTTCATATTTTCGAGGGAGGGAGGTGGGGAGTGGTGTGTGTGTGGTGTGTTTGTGTGTGTGTGTGTGGTGTGTGTGGTGTGTGTGTGTGTGTGGAGGGTGGGGGGGGGGGGATGGGGGGTGGGGGGGGTCAGTTTCTGACCACCTGGGGGGTGGTACTTGTTTGGGCCCAAAGATCGAACAGGTTTGAAGATCAGCAATGTTGCCCCCTTGGGTTACTGCCGAAACAAAAGGTGGGGTCCTTTGTTTTCCTTATTTTCCAGATTCGGAAAAAGGTTTTGAAACGTATTCTGAAGGGAGTTGTAATTGGATTACATTCTTTTTTTTTTTGTTGTTTTTTTGTTAGTTTGGGGTTTAAATTATGGAACTTTGGAACGTTCTGGGGGGGGTTGCGACGTAGGGAACCATTGTATCGGCGACGCCTTTCTAAGGACCTTTCCAGTTGCTGAAGAGGGGGGGGTCTGCTGCAGGGGGTAACAGCTTGCCTTCCATACTTACTTACCCAGGCTTTGCGCTTTAAAGACTAAGGCGCAACTCCATAGTCTTCCGAGACTGATGGGTGCCTACTGTTTTGTTATAATTATTTGAGCACTCTCCTTTGTTCTTTCTTTTGTTGTCTGTGTCCCGTCTTCCAATGTAAATTCTTACTTTTAGAATATACCTACTCCTGCCTCTCCCACCTCTCCTGTATCTATTTACTTTGTATTTCGGCCTGCTTTTGTATCCAGACAGGATAGCTCAATGGTCAAAGCACTCGCTTTCCCCAAGCTAAGGTTAAGCAGCATTGAGCGTGGTTACCAATTGGATGGGCGATCGTTTGCACGCCTTGGCTACAGTACAGACCCCCAATCCATCCAGCTGTAAATGGGTACCTGCTCTCTTCAGGGTCAGGGAAGGTAAAGCAGTGAGGGAGAGGAGATGGGCGCCGCCATCAATATGCTGGCCCCTAGAGAAGCTGAGCCCTTTACCTTTAAAGTTTAGAGAAGAAGACCAGCTATAGTCGGTAGTGCGACTAACTAGCATGTCTGCGATTAGGAGAAGACTGGACTCTTGCCAGGTTACGCTTATTATTTTATTTAATATCATTTAATGTCACAGCAGATTTCTCTGCGTGAAATTCGGGCTGCTGTCCCCTGGGAGAGCGCGTTGCCACAAGTGCAGCGCCTACCCATTATTTTATTATTTTCTTTTTCTTGTCTGCAGCTTTATTTGTTTCCCTATCAGAGTTGTTGTTTTCTACAGAATTTTGCCAGGGACAAACCAAACCTCTTATTGCCGTGGATTCTTTTACGTGCGTCAAATAACGATGTAGAACACACGGGACCTCGGTTAATCGTCTCATCCGAAAGACTAGCACCCAGACCACAAAAATAACGGACGGCGCTGCATTTGTGGCGTTGCGCTCTCCCGGGGGAGAGCAGTCCGAATTTTACGAAGAGAAATCTGCTGGGACATAAAATGGCATAAGATAAGATAATAATTATAAGATATCCTAGAGCCTGTCAGTGGCCTATATAATATTGAAGAATGCAACCTGAGTGGTGTCTGCAGTCAGTTAATCAGTCAGTCAGTCAGTTCTTCTTCTTCTCTGTGTTCTGCTTATTTGACAACCTCTGAAATCGATATGTTGGGAGTCTTGACAGGCACTTGATTTTTTGAACGGAATTGAACCAAAGTGGTGTGTGTGTGTGTGTGTGTGTGTGTGTGTGTGTGTGTGTGTGTGTGTGTGTGTGTGTGTGTGTGTGTGTGTGTGTGTGTGTGTGTGGTGTGTGTGTGTGTGTGTTGTGTTGTTGTGTGTTTTGTGTGTGTATGTATGTATGTATGTATGTATGTATGTATGTATGTATGTATGTATGTATGTATGTATGTATGTATGTGTGTGTGTATGTGTGTGTGTGTTCAGAGTATTGTGTTGTGTTGTTTTTTGTGTTGTGGTATGATGTGGTGTGATGTGGTCTGATGTGGTGGTGTGTGTGTGTCTGTGTGTGTGCACATATGTGTGCATGTGTGTCGCTTTTGTAAAAAAAAAAAAAAAAAGCAGTCTCCTTTACAAGACAAGAACTATGACAGATACAAGTCAGCAAGGAAGTCTCAAAACCAACAGAAAAAAACACAAATAAAATGCAAACCAAAAC
>CM060320.1:22111838-22116838 GCA_030674155.1 Stramonita haemastoma
ATTCTGCATTCTGAACCCGAGCCCTAAAATACTTGGTACGCCGTAATGCTATACCCAGTCTTAAATTGCAGCGTAGAGTATACTTTGCCAGAAGAGAATACAGATGACTACACTTGTGGCTTCGATTCCCAGCCTCGCCCTTTCTTTCTCAGTTTGACGAAAAAATCGAACTGAATGTCAAAGTCCTTCGGAGGAGGAGGAGGTGAAAAATCGAGGCGCGTGTGCGTATGCACACAAAACATCTTGCGCCCACGCCAACACAACTCCTTTCTTCATCAATATTGTAGTCTCTGTTCAATGTTGTTAAAATGATTGATATTATCAGAAATAACATGTAAACTTTGTTCAAGGAGTTTGATATGTGTAAACAGAAAATTCTTTTGTTCTGTAGTAATTGTTCAAATATTCAGTTACGTGGTGCATATATGTTGTTCAGTTTATGATTTTGTTCATTGATGTCATGTAAAAATCCTCCATATCCTTAAAGGGATGTCAGGAAATAAAGAATAGAATAGCATTTGCTTAAAACCCGTTCCGCCTTTTGGAAGAGTAGACCATTTCGTGCTGGTAATCTAACGGATGACAAAAGTATTTTCATAATATAAAAAACATACACGATGGTAACATGTTTAAATATCATCCCCGAAATTAGATTACGGCTACCTTCATGTGGGCAAAAACGGTCGCATACGCAAAACCTCACCATTGATGAACCTCGGAACTCTAGCGGACGAATAGGAAAACAAAAACCAGATTTCATAACTCACACTCTAACCTCTAACTTAACCATGCGTAATCGTCCCAAACCCATGTTTAGTTAAGACGTTCACGAGGCCCATTACTGACATTGCATTGCTTTTACGCCCCGCATTCCACGTCCTTTAATGTCTGGCATGTTTTATGTAAGGTAAAGGAAAAGGTGTTCCCATAACTTAATGCGGTCGTAGGGGAGCGAGGTGTCAGAGACCTTAGCTTCTCTAGGGGCCAGCATGTTGAGGGCGGCGCCCATCTCCTCTCCCTCGCTGCTTTACCTTCTTTGCTTCTCAAGAGGGCAGGTACCCATTTTACAGCTGGGTAAATTGTGGTACTATACTGAAGCCAAGACGCACAAACGGTCACCCATCCAATTCGTAACAATGCTCGATGCTGCTTAACCTTAGCTTGGGGAAAACGAGTGCTCTGACCACCGAGCTGTCCTGTCCCCATGTGCCGATCTTAAAATACAGCGTGCCCTATACTTAGCTGGAGGAGAATGTAAATGATCTAACTGCACAATGACGGTGGTTACAAAGTATCCATATTATTATTGTGATAGGTCCGTTGTGATTTCTGGTTACGTTATTTCCTTTAGCAATTTACAGTGGTTGGAGCACCCGCGTGCACTGTACTTTGCCAGGAAGTGTGTCAGTAGGCATACTGAACCTGATGGAGCCCATTCCTCTCCCCGGTAATAGGGTGCATGCTGGGTATGTTCATATTATTCATGTCACCACCAGTCATAGCTGGCCTACTCTTCTGCAAATGGTGCAGGGAGTATTGAAGTGTGTGGAAAATGATTTGCGTGATCAATAATAGTTTTAAAAAAAATTCAATCCACAACATTTCAAAACACCCCAACACAAGAATAAAAAAAACCCAACCAAACATTCAAATCAAACTAAAACCAACCTAAACCAACAAACACAATACCGGCACAAGAACTGAGTTTTGATCTTGGTTTTCATATTAACACGTCTTTTTTGTTGTTGTTATTTCTTTGAAACGAGGCGAAGTATCTGATATCAAAAGGTATCACAACTTTATTCTATCTTTACTGAGATTTTTTTTGGAGGGGGGAGGGGATCAGATAGGCCTAATGCAAACTAAAAACGTAATTTTTTAACAACTATCTTGATTCTTAAGTTTCACATTCAATATTTCTCTAATCTCAATTTTTATTCTAATTTATAGTGATATAATTTTTTTGCTTCTAACTTCTTTCACTTTAAACTATTTCAAGTTGCCTTCTAACAGTTTGTTAGTAGTATTGCTCATTTCTTTTATTCACAATAACAGTACTATTTCTAAATCTACAAACGTCACGTTTCTGCGAAATATCTCAAATAAGTACTTCCACTCGCGTATGCATAAATATGTACGCCTGCGCACGCGAGCGTTGCAGTGTGTGGGCGTTTGTGCATGTGTTTGCACACACACACACACACACACACACACACACACACACACACACACACACACACCAATCATCTAAAACACATGCCCCTGTAAAAAGAAAAGTGTTACATTAGTTACATCTTCCACACTCATCCACACACAAAACAGAATGTTACAAGTAACCCATATCTGTGCAACACACACACACACACACACACACACACACACACACACACACACACACACACACACACACACACACACACACACACACACAAACACACACACACACACACACAAAACAAAACACACAACAAACAACAACACACAAAACCCAAACAACACACACACACAAACACACACACAACACACCCCACCACACCACAAACACACACACACACACACACCCACACACACACACACACACACACACACACACACACCACACACACACACACAACACCAACACACACAACACACACACAACACACCACCACCCCCCCCCCCCCCCCCCCCCCCCCACCCCCCCCTCTCCACACACACACACACACAATCTCCTCAACCCATACATACCTGCGTTGAGGTTGTCACGGTCAAACAAGAAGAAGACAGACCAGAAAGGAGGAACAGATTAATAATAAAGATCACACTAGGGCCTACCGGGACCACCACTACCACCACGGCTGTGTCTCGCACGCAAACTGACAATCTGTCTGCCTGCTGTTAAGCCAGGCCTAGGCCTAGTAGGCCTACCCTTCTTTCTACCAGGCTACCCCTCTATCCATAGGGTAGGCCTACCCTACCCCACCCCCCTAACCCTCAGGTAAATCTGGAAGTGGCGAAACACGGAAAAGATCCGTGCAGTATTAGCTGTGCCGTACCTAGTGGGGGAGAGGGGGGGGGGGGGGGGGAAGTAAAGGTGGTATTGGCAAAAATCTCACCATTGGTAAAACTTTGAGCTCTAAGTGGGTGGGAAGGGGGAGTTGTGCCAGACCTAACTACATTACACAGGAGGCAAAGGGGTTTAAAAATCTACCTCAGGCTAGAGTGGAAGAAGCTGGTTGCAAAATCTTCAGTGGTGCCTCCACGGTCTGCGAGACTACGGGACAAGTTTGAGGATAAAGGGGAATTAACTCTTACCTGGAAGCTTTTTTTTTTTTTTTTTTCTTTTTTTTTTTTTTTTTGGGGGGAGGGGTACTTTTGCTCTAGATGTCGTTTCTATAGTCCATCAGCATAAAGCCATAGACTATTAAAAAAAAAATCTATTTCACTACCTTCATTGTAAGCAAAAACGGTCATAGACACAAAAATAGTGCCATTTATTGAACCTCGGACCTCTAGCGGAAGAACGAACGAAAACAAAAAGCAAGCAAACAAACAAATTTTGCAATTGTTTTAAATGAAAAAAAAAGAAATGACTGACAACATTGGCATAAAAAGTAGAAAATTACTTAACAGTTTCAAGTTTCCATTTTTCACTTCCTATTATTCTTCCTATGAAGGTATCACACACACACACACACACACACACACACACACACACACACACACACACACACACACACACACACACACACACACACACACACACACAATCCATACTCGCTACTTAACACTTTTCTACGGATAACGGGATAGCCTGGTGGTCAGAACAATGCACTCATAATCTCCTGACTCCGGGTTCGAATCTCGTTCAAGAAGAATTTTCTTCTGGAGTTAACATCATTGCCAACTCCTCTCCCCGCAAAAGTCCTTGGAATGAGACTATAAACCGAACTACCGTGTGCGAACACACGCAGAACATCTTGCGTACACGTTAAAACCCTTTCCGCTTTTCGGAGGAGTAGACTATTGTGTAACTGGGAATGAATGACAAATTTGACAAAACTGCATACACACGGGAACTGGATACAAAAAAAGCACGAATACTTATTCCAGTATCTTCGAAATAAAAGAATTAGATCTCTCTCTCTCTCTCTCTCTCTCTCTCTCTCTCTCTCTCTCTCTCTCTCTCTCTCTCTCTCTCTCTCTCTCTCTCTCTCTCTATATATAATATATAAAATACCCACCCGAAATCTGCATAGCCTATGCATCCATGTGGTGGCTTGACTAACCAACAACAACAAAAAAAAGCAGGCACTACTATTCCAATTACTGCACGCACAAACTGAAGATGTTGTCCTTGCTAATGTTCTCTATCACAATCACACTTCCCATCAGCAGCGCAGCATTAGTGTAGTGTGGGCTTTTCCCCCTGTACTCTGGCCGCTTGTTTACCTAGGAGATTTTCCCTATCGAGCGGCTGGTTCCTTCCTTCCTGCCTTCACTTGGGCAAAATTGTGAGTGTTGTGGCTACTAGGCCTAGCCTAGCTAGTAGCGCTGTAAGCTAAAAATCGACTTCTGTTTTCATTGCAGTTCCACACTCGGTGTGTGTGTGTGTGTGTGTGTGTGTGTGTGTGTGTGTGTGTGTGTGTGTGTGTGTGTGTGTGTGTGTGAGTGTGTGTGTGTGTGTGAGTATGTTGTGTGCGTGGTGTGTGTGTGTGTGTGTGTGTGTGTGTGTGTGTGTGTGTGTGTGTGTGTGTGTGTGTGTGTGTGTGTGTGTGTGTGTGTGAGAGAGAGAGAATAAGTATTAAAAGCGTGCTGTACGTTAAAATTAATAATAAAAAAGATTAAAGAAAACATAACGAAAGACACCCTCCCTCTCCAGAATAAAAAGGTAAAAGGTACAGGTGTTCCATAACCTATGTGATCTTAAGGCTTCTCTAGGGGCCAGCATATTGAGGGCGGAGCCCATCTCCGCTCCCTCGCTGCTTTACCTTCCCTGACCCTTAAAAGGGCAAGTACCC
>CM060320.1:22121838-22126838 GCA_030674155.1 Stramonita haemastoma
CAATAATTAAGGAGCAAACATGGGAATACCATGAGGTTAAATGACTGAAATCACCACCATCTATCATCAAAATAGTCCCATAAAGCATAAGTTTTGATAAAAGGGGAGAAGCACAACAAAACAGGTAAGGAATAAGACAGAAATACAATATTAAGGTAATGTTATAAAAATGCACTCATTCAGAAACAAATATGAAGTAGGAATCAATGATGATTTTGATTTGAAGAAGAAAAAACAAACAAACAAACAAATAAACAAACAAAGGGAAAACACAGCAACAAAGCAAAAAACAAGCAAGCAAGCAAACAAAAAAACAAGCAAACAAACAAACAAACAAACAAACAAACAAAGAAACAAACAAACACAAACAAAAACAAAACAAAAAGAAAAGAAAAGAGGGCGCAATAATTAAGGAGCAACATGAGAATACGATGAGGTTGAATGACTGAAAACATCAATCCACCACCATCTATCATCAAAATAGTTCCATAAAACAAAAGTTTTGATAAAGGGGGAGAAAGAACAGCAACAACAACAAAAAACCCAACTCACACACACACACACACACACACACACACACACACACACACACACACACACACACACACACACACACACACACACACACACACACACACACATACACACATACACACAGAGGGAGGGAGAAAGGGAAGGGGGAGAAGGAGAGGGAATATAATTGGTTTATTATTTTTGGTGCATCAAGTGGATTAGGAGGTGATTTTTGAAGGTAGTCAATGATTGGTGCTCTTTAATTGAATCGGGAAGGGAGTTCCACAGCACAGGGCCTGAGTATAGTAAACTAGATTTAAACAAGTCTATTCTTGGGATTGGGACACTTGGCTTTTCAGTATTTCTGGAATGATTCATTGGGAACTTATCTCTTAAGGACGTGGGGACAGCTCCTGCCATTATCTTAAACATCAGTATGTCTTTGTTATATTTTAGTCTTTGTTGTAGGGGGAGAATATTTAACTGAGTATAATCCACTTCAAGTAAGGTTGTTTTTTTCAGAAGGATAAGTTTGAGAGCACGTTTATACAGACTTAATAACGGTTTCATAGTGTTTGCACTGGCAGAATCCCAGAGGGTTGAGGCATAGTCTATTGAGGATTGTATGTAAGCTTGGAAGAATAATTTCCTTGAATTGTAGCCAAGGAAATGTTTAATCTTAGTCAATTGGTATACTCTTTGGGACAGATATTTGCATAGATGAGATATGTGGTAGAACCAGCTGAGATTTTCATCGATTGTTACTCCTAGAACTTTGTGATGAGAGGTTTGTTCAATTGCTTCCTTTCTTATTTGGATTGGAAACTGTTTATGAGGTAAATTTTGTCGCTTTTGTCTGGTGGTGATAAGCATGCATTTTGTTTTTTGGGGGTGAATAGACATATGGTTCAGTTCTGTCCATTTGACAAGATCATTACAGCTTTGTTGTAATATGGTTGCAAGAGAGTCAATGTCATTATGGCTTGTATGTATGGTTGTATCATCTGCAAATAGTTCACATTTAGATTTGATAAGTAGAGGAAGGTCATTTATGTATAAGGAAAAGAGAATAGGTCCTAGTATAGATCCCTGTGGTACTCCATAATGAATGGGTTTTAGATTGGATGTGGATGTAGTTGTTGAGACACATTGTTGTCTGTTTTTAAGATAAGAAGAGAGTAGTTCTAGACTATTTGAAGATAGATTGTACAGTTCTAGCTTTCTGATGAGAAGTGTGTGGTCAATTGTATCAAATGCTTTTTTGAAATCTACAAATAATACTCCACAAAATTTGTTTTCATTGATGTGTGATAGCCAATTGTCTATGAGACTAGTCAGTGCAGTATGACATGAGTGATTTTGTCTGAATCCTGATTGATTAGGGTGAAGTAGGTTGTTAGTATCTATGTGATGGACTAAGTGTTTATTTATATGTTTTTCCAGGGGTTTTGAAAGGAGGGATATAATAGAGATTGGCCTATAATTTGATGGATCTGAAGTGTCACCAGATTTGTGGATGGGGATTACTTTAGCAGTTTTGAAGGCATTGGGAAAATAGTTATTTTCAAGACATTGGTTATATATATATGTTAGGGTGTCTGTGATAACTGGAGCTGACAATTTCAGAATTCTGCTGTCTATTCCATCGAGACCTCGTGTCCTTGATTGTTTGAGGTGTATTAAGTAATTATAGACCTCAAAAACTGAAATGAATGGTATGTGAAGTTTTGAGGGAATATGCTTGTCTTGGCAGTATTGTCTTAATGTGTTGAGGTTATTGGATTTGGAATCATCATTGTTAACAACGTTAGTTGAGACGTTTATGAAGTGATTGTTGAGTTGTTCAGCAGTAACATCTTTGATTACATTTGATTTGGAAGATGATTGTTTATTTGTTATTTGATTTATGGCCCTCCAAATAATTTTTGAGTTTTGTTTGGAAGACAGTAAATCTTGGAAATATTTCTTTTTTTCTCGACGTTTCTGTGAGTTTATGGCGTTTCGTAATCTTTTTGACTCTTCATGATATTTATGTTTTTTTAAAAAATCTCTAAGATAGCATGCTTCTTCTAGTTCTTTTGTAATCCAAGGTGGTTTGGGGACATGTTTGACCCTTATGGTTTTAAGTGGAGCATGTTTGTTGTAGATTTCAGTGAAAGTTTTTATCCAGAATTCGATGGCCAAGTCTGGATCAGTAATGTTAAATGTTTCTGAGAGCATAGAGTTACTTAGATCGAGAAGGAAAAGCTGTTCATTAAATTTTGCAAAAGAACGATATGTTATGTTTTTATGGCCAGGTTTGGGAATTTTTGCTCCTTTTTTTGACCATGTAGTACAGACTGGGTAGTGATCGCTGCAGTTATAGACAGGGACACATGTTTCTATGATGTTTTGGGGATTTGATACGTAGATGTGATCAATTATTGTGCTTGAATTTGGTGTGACTCTCGTGGGTAAACTAACTAGTTGGTGAAGGTTGAAAGAATTAGTAATTTGCGTCCATATATTATTTGCTTTTGTTAGATCAATATTAAAATCACCGAGCAGTATTACTTCCCTGGATTCTAATAGAACTTCATTCATCATTTCGTCAAACTTGTCTATCCAATTTTTTCTTTCTGCCGGATTCCTATAGCAGAATCCCATTGCAATAGGTGGTGAACCTTTCATGGAGATTTCGAACCAAACAGATTCTACATCGTGATGTTCGAGATGAAGGAGACGCTTGAATGTTATAGATTCACTAATATATATGATGATTCCTGTTTCTTTTTGCCTTTGTGGATCCTTTCGTATGATTTTATATCCTGGGATATATAAATCAGTGAGAGAGAGAGAGAGAGAGAGAGAGAGAGAGAGAGAGAGAGAGAGAGAGAGAGAGAGAGAGAGAGAGAGAGAGAGAGAGAGAGAGAGAGAAAATTTCCACAATAGGCTAGCTAGCCCTAACAGATCAACTGACATCCTGACATACAATTAATTATAGTATAGACAGACAGAGTGGGTTTTGCAATGTAGGTTACTTTGCATTGTACTCTACCCTAATTCTTTACAGAGCGTTGTCTTTTATGGTTACTTCCATTCTGCAATGCTCTATGTTCTAATTCACAAGCGTCGTAGGGCACCTTGCTATAGATCGACCTCTGTTGTATCATACAAACAGTGGAGCGGGTTAGCCTAGTGGATTGAGCGTTGCGTACACGATTTGACCGCCTGGGTTCGAACCACTTCTCATAACGCTCGTTTAAGGTGGGGTGGGATGAGGATCCCCTTGCGTCCCCTGAAGTTAACATCAGTCATTAACTCCACTCCCACGAAAGTTTTTCAGATGAGACTATAAACCAAAGTCCTGTGTTGCGAACGCACGTGGAACATTATCATTTTGCGCACACGTTAATGGTTCCTGTTCCGCCTTTCGGAAGAGCAGGCCATTGTGTGCCTGTAGGAACGTCGAACGGATGACAACAACAACAACAACAACAAAAACCCAGCATGCACACAGGTGTCGTGTTTAGACACCATCCCTGAGAAATCGGGAATTCTCGTCCCCAGGGCGGTTCGGGTCTGTAGGCCTATATGGCAACGTTCTGGCGGCTCCTGCGACGGCACTGGAACCATCCCTATCGGCGATTGTCTTTCCAATGGACCATTCCAGGGATGTGCAGGGGGGAGGGGGTCTGCTGCATGGGTAACAGCTTGCCTTCCACACTTACCCAGGCTTTGCGCTTTAGAGCCTAAAGCGCTACTCTATGGTCTTCCGAGACTGACGGGTGTTTACTACTTACTATCCACCACCCATGCTCTTCCTCTCCTGTCTCCTCCGTCTTGTATTTTGTATTTGTATACCACTTCAAGTCACGCAGATTTCTCTGCCTAGAAATTTGGGCTGCTATCCCTGGGGAGAGCGCGTTGCCACGAAAGCAGCGCCACCATTTTTGTTCTTTTCCTGTCTGCATAATATGCATTTGTTTCCCTATCAGAGTGGCTTTATTCAGAATGTTGCCAGGGACAACTCTCTCGTTGCCACGGGTTCTTTTACGTGCACTAAAATGTGTGTTGCTCAACGGGACCTCAGTTTATCATCTCACAAGACATAGCGCTCTATATATTCCATTTATTATTATCATCATCATCATCATCATCATCATCATTATTATTATTATTATTACTACTATTTTATTATTATATCGTCGTCATCATCATCATCATCACCATCATACCCGAAAGACTAGCACACAGATCATTAGTCACGGTCTAGTGGAGGAGGGGGAAAAGTTTCGGGCACAGACGGAGGATCGAACCTGGCCTTTTCGCTTTCTAGGCAGATGGGTTACCTCTAGACCACCGATCCACAAGACTCATTCCACCCCCATCCCCCCACCCCCCATCCCCGCAACTTTTCCTGTAGTGTTTAGGCCTAACTAGTCTGAAAAAAGGTGATCCGATCTTTGGTTACGTTGAAATCAACTTGATCCTCTCCCGCCCCTCCT
>CM060320.1:22131838-22139338 GCA_030674155.1 Stramonita haemastoma
GCCCTAGTATGTGAAATGGTTTACCTTGATTTGTGATGAGTGTTGATATATCTTCAATTTTGTTAATTGCATGGTTTATGTTTAGGTGGCAAATTCGTAAGCCATCCTTGGAGGGCCAGGTATTATGTCTTGGATGCATCTGCTATAGGTACTTTGGTGAGAATTAATAATGTGTTGTAAATTTGCCTTTTTTGGTGAATGGGGAAAATGAAAATATGTTGAAAGTTTACTAATAAGGGGGGGGAGTATAAGTACTTGATTGGGGGTAGGGGATGAAATGAATTAAAGAGTAGAATCAAAATCACTTTGCGTATAACACACAATAATAATAACTCAGTCAAGATAACTGTTAGCCTTCTTCAGAAGAACAAATGAAATGGGTTAAGGAGTAAAATCAAATAACTTTACATTTAACACACAATAATGTAGTAATTCAGTTAAAATAACTGTCAGGCTTCTTCAGAAAAACAAATAAAAAACAAATCAAAAAACAAATCAAATCAAACAAATCAAAACAAACAAATCAAAACAAAATCAGATCAAAAAATCAAAAAACAAATCAAACAAATCAACAGACCATCAAAACCATAAAAAAGATAAGGCAGAGCAAGGTTTAAAAAAAATGATAAAAAATAAAATAAAAATCGAGAACAATCAAGGCAATACTATGCCAAGCAAGTCCTGTAAACAACAACAATGCAACAGAAAAGAGAATAATAAAATCTCTTGATGCACACAATTCCTGGGATACAAGATGTCCACGCACAATCAGCAAGATCCAGTGGATTCACTCACAGTCTTTTCAGTTTAATAAGGTCAGGCAATGACCAGTCACAGTTTGCTACACAATGGGAGCACTGGGTTGGGTGGGCGTGCCTGGAGCACAGAAGAACTGGTATATATATAGTTCCACTTTGTCACAAGTTGACAATTCAAGACCATGGGTTGTAGAGCACAAATATCAGTCTTCACAACCTTGTTTCATTATTTTTAGAGAGAGAGAGAGAGAGAGAGAGAGAGAGAGAGAGAGAGAGAGAGAGAGAGAGAGAGAGGTGTTACTGTGGAATTAGGTTATAGATTATGCTTGTCTATCTCTGTATGTCTTTCTCTCTCTCTCTCCCTTGTTCAAGCTTGCGAATATACAGGTGGGTGTATATATAAGTGCATACAAAATAGTTATGTGGTTAAATGCTTTTGTGCTTGTATGGGGTGCCTTTGTTTATGAGAGCGCACACGCATGTGTGTGTATCTGTGTGCGTGAGTGCATGCATGTGTGCTTGCAGTGCATGTGTATGCGTGTGCACGAGCCTCGATTTCTGTATGCGCGCCCGCATGTACGTGACTGCGTGTGTAATGTATACATGTAAGTATGTATGTGCGCGGGTGGGTGCTCATCTGGTTTTTGTTGTGTATATTGGTTGAACTATTGATTCAAAGGCAAAGCAATGCATCTATTGAAAGAAACAAAAGAAGAATCAATGACAGATTGATCGCCTTTCAAATCAGCCTACTGCAATATTGACACCGATGGCTCAGGTTACCACAAGGAAGGTAAGGAAGCCTTCACCTTCTTTCCTTCTCTCCTTCTCCTTTTTCTTCTCTTCTCCTCCTTTCTCTTCTCTCATTCTCCTTTCTCTTCTCTCCTCCTTTCTCTCTCTTCTCTCCTTCTCCTCTGCTTCTTCTTTTTCTTCTCTCCTTCTCCTCTCTCTCCCCTTCTCCTTTTTGTTCTCTCCTTCTCCTTTATTCTTCTCTCCTTCTCCTTTCTCCTCTCTTCTTTTCTTTTTCCTTTGCCTTTACTGCAGGCAAAACCTGTGTTAAATGATATGTTGATCTAATGCAATGATGATGATGTACTTTTGGTATTGTTCCAATATAAAAAAATGAATGTGTGAGTTACCCTGAAACAATGCTATCGAAATCTATGTGTGCATGCCAGCTTGTCTCACTCGGTCTCTCTTTTACACACGCACGCACGCATGCATGCACACGCACACACACGCACACACACGCAGAAAGAGAGAGAGAGAGAGAGAGAGAGAGAGAGAGAGAGAGAGAGAGAGAGAGAGAGAGAGAGAGAGAGAGAGAGAGAGAGACAGACAGACAGACAGACAGACAGACAGACAGACAGACAGACAGACAGACACAGACACAGACACAGACACACAGACACACAGACACACAGACACACAGAGACAAAGACAGAGAGAGTCAGACAGACACACAGACAGACAAACATACAGATAGACAGACAGAAAGACTGAGGCAATGTCAGCTAGAGAGAAACACAAGCAAAACGGAAAGACAGAAACACAGAGAAGTGAATGGACAAAAAAGAACAAAGACAGAAACACAGAGAAGTGAATGGACAAACAAAAAACAAAGACAGAAACACAGAGAAGTGAATGGACAAACAAAAAACAAAGACAGAAACACAGAGAAGTGAATGGACAAAAAAGAACAAAGACAGAAACACAGAGAAGTGAATGGACATACAAAAAACAAAGACAGAAACACAGAGAAGTGAATGGACATACAAAAAACAAAGACAGAAACACAGAGAAGTGAATGGACAAAAAAAACAAAGACAGAAACACAGAGAAGTGAATGGACATACAAAAAACAAAGACAGAAACACAGAGAAGTGAATGGACATACAAAAAACAAAGACAGAAACACAGAGAAGTGAATGGACAAACAAAAAACAAAAACAGAAACACAGAGACGTGAATGAAAAAAACAAAAAAGAACAAAAACAAAGACAGAATAACACAGAGAAGTGAATGGACAAACAAACAAAAGCAAAGACAGGAAACACAGAGAAGTGAATGGACAAACAAAAAACAAAGACAGAAACACAGAGAAGTGAATGGAAAAACCAAAAAAACAAAGACAGAAACACAGAGAAGTGAATGGACAAACAAAAAAACAAAAACAGAAACACAGAGAAGTGAATGGACAAACAAAAAAACAAAAACAGAATCACACAGAGAAGTGAATAGACAAACAAAAAAGCAAAGACAGAAACACAGAGAAGTGAATGGACAAACAAAAAACAACAAAGACATAACCACAGAAACAAGACACACACAAACCACCTTTTTTTTAATTATAAAAACTCTCTCCACTTGGTATATATACACATAATAATGTCCAGAAAAAAACTCCTGGCCTACATGATCAATATTATGTTAGAAAGGTGTGATAGACAGGCCTATGTGATCATACACAATAATTGGTTTGCTGGTCCCCCTGTGTGTTTAACTTGCACACAACCGCCGCCACCACCACTACCACCCCTTTGCTAAACACCAAACAAGGGAAATAACGAGCCGGAGAGACAAAAGAGAAAGGGGAAGTAACAAGGAGCTTACATCATGAGGGAGGGAGTCTTGTTATGGGTTCTGCGCCAAAGATTTCAATACTATATGATTATGTGTGTGTGTGTGTGTGTGTGTGTGTGTGTGTGTGTGTGTGTGTGTGTGTGTTGTAATAATTATGCCCTTATTCTCAGTGTAGATCTTTTATCATTATGACTTTTTCTCCTGTCATGATTTTTTGGGGGGTAATTTTCATAACTTTCATGCTGAATATTTGGGAGGGAGGGGGGGGGGGGGGGGTGGATGGTCATAGCTTTATGTTTCTATGTAAATTCCTTTTCACACACACACACACACACAACACACACACACACACACACACACACACGCGCGCGCGCGCACGCACACATATATGTGGAGGCAGGGGGGATGAGGGTATAGGGAGGGGGAGGCAGAGGGAGGGAGGGAGATAGGGAGGGGGAATGGTGAGGGGAGAACGGGATGAGCCTTGAGGGCAGGGGGATGAGGAGGGGTGGTGGGTAGGGGGAGGAGGGGGATAGATAAGGGGAGGGTTAAATTGGAAGAAGGAGAGGGGGGAGAGTGGGAGATAGAAGAAGGGGATGGATTCAGGGAAGGAAATAGAGGAAGAAAAACTGTATAATTTCTTTACACACACATAGTGAGTATAAAAGCAAGCTAAAAGGGCCAAAACATGAGGAGTTGAGAGTTGACGAAAAAGTCTTCAAGAAGTCTTCGCTTATTTTATAATTGGTATAAAATAAAATAAAATAACAGCGTATGGCATGCCCAAGACAATGATACCATTATTTGACTCACTTGTTTGGCAGCTAGAAAACATGAAACTGAGCATAACGCCAAAGTAGTACTTTCCAAACGTAGTTTCAAATATAAAAAGAACAAAACAGTATCCCCAAAGTCGGATGACGGCTATATTAATGGTGGGTAAAAACGGTGGCACATGCAAAACCTCACCATTAGCTCTCGCCGAGGAGAGGAAAGAAGTTAAGATCCTTAAAACTGTTTTTTCGTCTTTGCTGCAATTATGTTTCTATAAAAAAAGAAAGAAAGAAAACCGTATCGCTCGAATGCATGCAGTTTTGTTGTTGTTGTTTGTTTTTATTTGCAAAACCAATTAATCTATGTTCCAGACAAACCCTAACAATTCGCAGCACAAAATGTATGCAATAACAACAAGCAAATGAAGTCAAGTGACGGATGACTGTTAATAATATAAACGGACCAAAAAAAAAAAAAAGAGGTGAGATGATGAAAAAGTCTTCAAGGAGACTTGGCCGTCTGTACACCAAAGGTTTTTAGCCCAACTTCACAGTGGTATTCTGATGGTTGATCGGTTAGGTGCACGTCAACTAGTAAACTAGAGGCGGCAGGTGTTTTTTTTAATAGTAAATGGTAATTGATAAGAGGTTTGACTGATGGCCAAATCAGGCTGTGGCATAGCAGTCTCACGACAGGGTCTGGTATTGACAGTTCGATCTGTTCTGTTCAGGTCTGACTGATGCTACAGTGCTTTAGTTGAATACTAAGTAGGCCAACTGCTGCTTAACTTTCAGAGTATTTTTTCTTCAAGAAACTTTCCCCTTATTGATTTTATTCACTGCATGATATATATGATGTGTGTGTGTGTGTGGGGGGGGGGGGGGGGAGGTGCTTTCATTTTAACGTCTTTTCACTAAAAAGTCTGGGATACTATCAAACTGTTACAGTCACATTGTATGATGTTTTTTTTATATCAACAGGAACCCTTATATGCGTTTTGAGTTAAAAAAAAAATCCAAATTGGAAATCATCAAGTAAAAAAAACAAAACAACCCCCCCCCCCCCCCCCCCTTCGAATTTCATATAACCATCTTTTAATGAAGTTGGAATCTGCATCTACCATTTAATAAACTATTTATCAGCAAAAAGAATGCCGTATAGGAGACAAAATGTCCACATGTGGAAACCGAAAGCACATTGTTCTTGATCCCATAGTTTATCATAGGTAGACAAAACCAGCACGTAAATTTCGTTTAGACCCCATCCAGTGTTAGGCACCAGGTGCATCACATTTTGTCACCTTACATCTTTCTTAGCAGCTTTTATAAAGTCCAAAGTCCATACAGAATGTTAAATCTTGGTCGCACTTCGTCTGATCTTGGAAAATCTTTAGACGTTACTTCACTCTTCTCTACGAAGCCGCCCCCCCCCCCCCCCCCCCCCCCCCCCCCCCCCCCCTGTGCACAGCCAAACCACTCCTTTTGGGGTTTTTTGCTATCAATTTTGTTAAATCTAGCCTCCGAGCTCTACTTTCGTCTTATACACGGAATTCAATGCATAGTTTTGTTGTTTTTTTCTCCTTGCTTTGTGTGGTTTTCAACACTTGACAGAAACATCCCATCCAACTTCGACGATCGTTAAACAACTTCCGGACTCTTTACTGCGCATGCGCGAAATTAACGCTTACTTCCCCATGAAGACTTTGTTGTCTGCTTATCCTTGTTTGTTTCGACCAACATCGCACACACATTTGTACCTTTGTTTACGTATTTTTTGCACAAAAATGTATGTTAAGATACATATATTTATCATTCTTAAGGAGCAAGCCTTGACTTTAGAGGGATTTAAACGTGTTTGTCACAAGTTGTCATGCTAGCCTTTTCAACAGGGTTCAAGGTCTTGGATCTAGTATTCCTATACTTAAAAATAATGTGAATATTGCCAATACAGAATTCCAGTTAAAATGGAAGGATAATCACGCTCACACACACATACACACACACCGCGCGCGCGCGCGCGAAGTATGACCACACACACACAATTATGATCACACACATACACACACACACACACACACACACGCACCCTACGTCGTACACTCAGTCATTCATACGCAACTAATGCTTATAAAGGCAGCGCATGCAAGGTATACACACGAGTCGCACAGTCTGTAAAGTTTGGCATCAAAGTTTTATTCACACATGATTATCATAGATCACATACCAGTTTCAGTAATGACAAGATAAAACTGATACAACTACATAATGTAAGACAGAAATGAAAAGGAAAAGACATGGTTTCAAACGCAGAGCCACATTCACGACAAGAAAACGTATCAAATTTAGCAGATTTTCAAGTACACGACCTAGCAGGCACGCAGGCACCCAGTTACGCAAGCAAGCAAGCATGGAAGTAAACACACACACACACACACACACACACACACACACACACACATTGCCCTCCACATACACAAACATTGTGTGTGAGTGCCATGTGAAGCTGCCTTGAAGCAAGGAAAGAAACAGAAACTTCTAAAAAAACGCAGATGTTTGGGTGTTTTTTCTTGTGCATTACATACACATCGCTAAAAGCGAAATACCCCCCCCCCCACCACCTTGCACTGTGCTCTTAGTATCATTAAGTATGGGGAAGGGAAGGAGAAGGGAAGTTTAGGCCTATGTATGTTTGTAAAGATGCATGAATTATCAACGGGAAACAACTCGTCTCCTCAGTTACTTTGTAGCAAGAATGATAATGTCCCTGGAAAACGGAGACGAAGGCACTGAACAGATCAAATCCCCCCCTCCCACCCCCACCCCTAAAAAACACACACACACACAAAATAACTATCTCAAGGAGGGAAAATCCATTGGAAAAAATACACAAAAATACACAATTCTCAATACCTACGAATCCTCTCCTTAACAACAAAAAAAAAAGCTGCGTGAAATCTTTACTGTAGCTAATCAATTTTTGTTTTGCATTCAAAAAATTAAATTTGCAGGAACCTAGTATTGCCTAATATACGAGTCAATTCTTTAAACCTTTTTTCCGAATGACAGCTTGCCGTAAACACAGCCGAGTGGGCTTTAAAAAGTGTTTGCTAAGAAAAATAGCGATAACAATTTTTCTTTTCCATGTGAAATAATTTACCACTTTTTACATCATTTCTCTCTCCTTGAACAGTTGCTTTCAGTTCTCTAAGTGTTTGTGTGGGTCCAGAAGTAAAAAAAAAATCATTATTTTCGGGTGGCACATCAGTATGAAGCAGTAGTATGTATATAATTATGTGGTGTATGTATGTTTCACAGATTACAACAAGAGACAGTTACAGTAGACCCAGACATCTTTTTTTCGTTCCCACGCTAGCACCAGTGGTGAA
>CM060320.1:22151838-22156838 GCA_030674155.1 Stramonita haemastoma
CACTTGAATGTTAAAAATCATTACTGCGGCTTTCAGTATGTATAGATATGTCACCATTTCCATTCTGAAAACTCAGTAATATATAAAAAAAATTCAAAAGTATTTTACAATATATATATATATATATATATATATATATATATATACACCTTAAAATCCCTAGCATACGCCCCCCCCCCCCCCCCCTGTGCACTGATTGCGGGCAAAATTGGGGGGTGGGCGTTTGCTAGGGATAGACCCCATTGCACAAAATAATTTTTGTGCTCAACCTGTAATTGAGTGAATACAAACCCGAAAGCAAGTTAGGTCGTGTGAGTAGACTTGACTTACTTGACTTATGCCTGTGGATTCCCTTGGGAACATAGGGCCACAACAACACTCCTCCAACGGACTCGGTTCTGGGAGATCCTCTTCAGCTCGGCCCATGTCATTCCGGCTGCTTTCGTCTCTGCTTCAATGCTTCTGCGCCAGGTCTGTTTTGGTCGGCCTACTTTCCGCTTCCCTTGTGGATTCCAGTCAAGGGCCTGCCTGGTGACATCTGAAGCAGGCTTGCGGAGCGTATGGCCAATCCATCCCCATTTCCTTTTCTTGATCTCCGTGTCAATTGGAGCGTGTCTGGTCCTGTCCCATAGTTCTTCGTTTGAGACTACTTCTGGCCACCTGATACCAAGGATGTTCCTAAGACATCTGTTGGTAAATGTCTGGAGTTTGTGGGTGTTGGTCTTTGTCACCCGCCAGGTTTCTGAGCCATACAGTAGGACCGACTTGACATTGGTGTTGAATATCCGGATCTTGTTGTGGAGTGAGAGGGATGTTGATCTCCAGATTGGGCAAGGGTGTTGAAGGCATGACGTGCTTTATTTATTCGGCACTTGATGTCTTCGTCCGTTCCCCCATCTTTGCTAACGACACTGCCCAGGTAGGTGAATTTGTCGACTTCTTTGATGTTTTCTTGGTGTAGTCGCACTGGGTCTTGTTTCTTGTTGTTCACCCTCATGACCTCCATCTTCCTGATGTTGATTTGGAGGCCTATTTTATCGGCTTCCTCCGCAACATGCCATAGCTTCTCTTGTGCATCTTGGTGCCTGTGTGAGAGAAGGCTGATGTCGTCTGCGAAGTCCAGGTCTTCCAGCTGCCTTGTGATGGTCCACTGTATGCCAGTTCTCCTGCCTGCTGTGGCCTGTCGCATTATCCAGTCAACCACCAACAGGAAGATGGTTGGTGACAGCAGACAGCCCTGACGAACGCCGGTTTGTACGCAGAAGGGTTCCGTCAATTTACCATCATGGATGACTTGGCAAGTGGCATCTTCATAGAGCTGTTGGATGATGGTGACGAACTTTGGTGGGAAACCATAGTGGTGCATCAGTCTCCAGATGACATCTCTGTCGACACTGTCAAATGCCTTCTGGAAGTCGACAAAGACTGAATACAAGGGGGTCTGCCACTCTAGGGACTGCTCGATGATGATGCGCATTGTGGCGATCTGATCTGTGCATGATCTGTTTTGTCGGAAGCCTGCCTGTTCATCCCTGAGTGTCTTGTCTAGTGCCGTCTTCAGTCTTCCTAAGATTATTCTTGTCAGTACTTTCCCTGGTATAGACAGCAGCATGATTCCTCTCCAGTTGTTGCAGGATGACAGGTCCCCTTTCTTTGGTAGCTTCACGAGGTAGCCTTTCTTCCAGTCTTCTGGCACGCTCTCTTGCTCCCAGATCTTGTGTAGGAGTGGATACATCATGTCAGTTGAAGTCTGGATGTCTGCCTTCAGTGCTTCAGGGGGTATACCATCAGGACCTGCTGCTTTGCCTGACTTTAAAGACTTTATGGCTTTGGTGATCTCATTTTTGGTGGGGGGGCCGGTGTTGATGCCAAGGATTTCAGTAGGTGGTGGGATATCTGGTGGGACAGATAGTGCTGGTCTGTTGAGTGTTTCTTTGAAGTGCTCTGCCCATCTTGCTCTCTGGTCTTCTTCACCTGGAATGGTATTGCCGTTCTTGTCTTTGATGGGGCAATTAGGTTTACTGTTTTTTCCTGAGAGAGTCCTCGTGATCTCATAGAGTCTCTTCATGTTTCTTTGGCCTGCTGCAGTCTCTGCTTCCTGAGTCAGCTCCTCAATGAAATTTCTCTTGTCCTTTCTTGCACTTCTTTTTACTGCACGGTTTTTGTCCCAGTATCGTGCTTGTAATGTCTGCTTCTCTTCCTGATCTTGTGTTCTGTTGATCTGGTCTTTCAGCTGTTTTCTCTCGGTGATCAGTGCCCATGTTTCTGTTGTCAGCCATTCCTTGTGTTTTCTTGTATTTTTTCCCAAGACTGCTTGGCATGTTGTCTTCCAGGTCTCATGTAGACTGTGCCACTGCTCTTCGATTATTTCCTCTGGCATCTGGGCAAGCATGCTGAATTTGTTTCTTAGTTCCAGCTTGAATTCTTCTGTTTTCGCTCTGTCTTTAAGGCTTTGCACGTTGAATTTGTGCGATGGTCTTCCTGCCTTGTCGGTGAAGGCTTTGAGCTTTGTCTTGAGGATGGCTATTACAAGATGGTGGTCTGATGCTGCGTCTGCTCCGCGCTTCACCCTGACATCGTGCAGGCTCCTTCTCCACTTTCGCCCGATGGTGATGTGGTCGATCTGGTTTTCAGTCTTGCCATCTGGGGAAGTCCATGTGGTCTTGTGGACTTTCTTGTGGGGGAAGATGGTGCCTCCAATGACCAGGTCATTGAAGGTGCAGAACTCTGCTAAGAGTTCACCATTTTCATTCTGGTCTCCCGTGCCATGTTTGCCCATGATCAGTTCTCTGTTGGTGTTATCTGACCCAACTTTTGCATTCAGGTCTCCCATTAGGATCTTCATGTCCCTCTTTGGCGTTTTGTCCATTATGGCTTGGACTTGCTCGTAGAAGTTTTCTTTTTCTTCTAAGTCAGCGGCATTTGTTGGAGCATAGCATTGGAGGATGGTAACTTTCCTGCCCTTTGAGTTGAACCGGGCAGTGAGGATCCGTGGTGACACTGGTTCCCAGGATAGTAGTGCTCGCGTTGCCTCAGGTTTCATCAGCAGCGCTACTCCATGTGTGTGGGGCTGGCCTTCCTCCTGTCCAGAGTAGATGATGGTATCTCCACTCGCTAGTCTTGACCGTCCCGTTCCATTCCATCTAGTCTCGCACAGGCCAAGGATCTTCAGGTTGTACCTATGCATTTCTCTACATACCTGTGCTGTTTTTCCAGTTTCATATAGGGTTCTGATGTTCCAGGTCCCTATCCTGGTTGTTGACTTGGTTGACAGAAGAGTTGTCGGCGCACTGGCTTCCCGAAGGCTTTCACCAGCTCGCGTCATAGACTCTGCCAGAGAGGACTCTCCCCCAACCAGGTCGCTGTTTAGAGATACTGTTGTGGTTTCTGTAACATACTGATTTTTAAGTGAATGGGTTGTTAACCCAAAGCACAACCCCCAACCTGGAGGACCAGGGTGCAAATTTAGTCTGGCTCCTACCCCACAGACCTGTTGAGCATGGTTGAACCTGCTGGAGGCCGAAGCCCCCGCCCACATAGCTCTGGGGATCAAACAGAACACGCAAGCCATCCCACCACGTCAAGGTAACGCACCATCGGGACAGTCGTGTGAGTAGAAGTGAAGGAAAATAGAAAAAAAGGGACTTTGAGGCAAAGAAGGCCCACGAGTTCCATAGTTGTCCGTTGTAGGTCCTTGTTTGGCAAAACCCTGCCTTCAGATCTTTCATCTTCCAGATAATACAGCACACCCTGGTCGACATGTTCAGATCTAACTGCTGGTCCTTTTGACAGTTTCAGTACTGCTGTTCAAGTCTGTCTCTTTTTCACTCCATCCCCTTATCCTTTTCCTATCCACAGAAAATTCACAGGCACACTCTGAAACATTCCCACCTGCTTCCTTATCCAGATACTGGAGGGCTTCCAATTTGAAAGATAGTGTAGGACTGTCCCGGAGTGAGGAGAAGGGACAAAGAATAAGAAAAAAGGAAACAAACAAAAAGGTAAAAAAGGGGGAAGAGATTACTTTTAGAACAGTCTGCACAAATCCTAGTGAAACTGAGCATAGTCTCTTTGAAAAAAGCAGGGTGGGCGTTTGCTAGGTAGTTACCCTGTGCACAACTTTTGGCCCAAAGTGGTGGGTGGGCGTTTGCTAGATGGTGAGCTTATGCTAGGGATTTTATTGTGTGTGTATATATATATATATATATATATATATATATATATATATATATATATATATATATATATATATCTCACAAAAAGTAACTAGGGATAGAGGGAAATAACTCATTTAAAAAGACTAATTCAGTAGTATGACTTCCCTTGGATTGTACACTACAGGATTAAATAATAATCAGCTGATTTTTTTGCTTTTTGGATAGTTCTCCAAGGTTTACTAATAGTGAATATTTTGCCTATAGAACCAGTATTTGGGTGGGGGGGATGGGGTAGTTACCCACCATCTGAGTAGCAGATTTCCAACTTCAACATATGTGGGGAGAAGGACAAGAGTTTTGAAAGTTGAAGAAACTCCCTTACAGAAATTAGTTTACAATAGCATTTAGCAAGAGCAGGCCCTATATTTGTGTAACTATTGTTAGGCAAATGTTTCCTATTGGGTTTTCAGTTATAAACTTTGTAACTGGTAAGAATAACTCATTAACTGCTAACAGTCTGCTGTTTGTGCCCACAGGTGGTGTGTGTGTGTGTGTGTGTGTGTGTGTGTGTGTGTGTGTGTGTGTGTGTGTGTGTGTGTGTGTGTGTTTAGCTTTTTGTTTCAAATTTCCAATGTGTGTTTGTTTAGCTTTTTGTTTTAAAATTCTAATGCAGGGGTCTCTTAAATCAGTAGGCCTGTAAGTATCATCCCTGTTCAGTGTGAAGTTTTGACCAAACATTTCTTCCATGTCAACTCTGAAGGTAGTGAATGAAACTGTCTTGACAAGTGGTCCAGGGTCACCTCTGCTGAAAGTTTATTAAATGGTATGGTTGACTTAAAAGAT
>CM060320.1:22159338-22161838 GCA_030674155.1 Stramonita haemastoma
ATGAATGAGTGCAGTGTCCCTAGCGGAACGACTGTCCTGAAGGGGTACAATATTCTAGCTAACTAGACTGTGTTTTGATCAGGACGTTATAAATACTAATTCAGTAATTGGGATATAATTATTTCTCCATCAAAATCGATAGGAGCTTATGCTAGTACGAGGAAAGAACAGCGATCAAGCTAAAAAACCGTTAAAGTCTTCCATGTTACTAAAGGTTATTTTTTTGGAAGGGCTGTGGTGGGGGGAGAGGGGAGAGAGGGGGGTCAAGGTCAGGTAGGATTAGGAGTACGGAGTAGCTTTGTGGTTAGAGTGTAACAAACTCCCGTGATCTGACGGTAATGATGGTGCGAGTTAAAGTCTCTCGTTACTAAGTACTACTACTACTACCAATTTTATCACTATTGTCACTACTACTACTACTACTACTACTACTACTACTACTACTACTACTACTACTACTACTACTTCTACTACTTCTACTACTTCTACCACTATCACTGTTGTTGTACTACTACTACTACTACTACTACTACTACTACTACTACTACTACTACTACTACTAACTACTACTACTACTACTACTACTACAAATGACGTCAATAACAATTAACATTGATTACATGAACTATACAATGTGAAAAGAGAATTGTGCTTTTTCTTATTTTTTATTTCTCATCTCTGGAACAAACATTGAAAACCAGCTCCATGCCTCCCCCTACGCCCCCTCTCCCCCAACAAAAGAAGTCCTTTGGATAAGACTATAATGGTATAAACCTATGTCCTGTATGCAGACACACGGAAAACATCATGTGCACACTTTATGAAAAAAAATCTCCTTTTCTAACAACAAAAACCTGCTAAATAAAGACGGTACCAAGGTTGACATGAATGTGCCCAGCCTGCATTCTAAAACCTGGAGAAGAATGGGCTCCACTAGGTTCTCCTTGCCCATAATATTAAAACACTGCCCGAAAAAAATTATTGCAGTACCCCAATGACTCCACAGAAAAGTTAGAACGAAATCAAGTCAATACATAACGGCAGCCCAACGTTGTTGATGTCATAATTATTAGAGTCCCAGCGGAGGTACTCGGATTTAGGGACTGTGAGCAGAAGGTTAGACGGTTAGAAGGTCTCCCACTTCAGCCCCTTGGACTACCCCAAAAAATAGTACAATTCTGTTGAAAGCAACACCGAAGCTCCTAATCTAATGTGATATTATAAGGCAGCCGAACCCATTTCCCTCACAGTTTGTGACAACAATTTTTGCTGTCTCGAGTGTTCCACCACGAGGAATAATAATAATAATAATAATAATAATAATAATAATAATAATAATAATAATAAATAATAATAATAGATGTAGATTTACATTATTGTGTTTCTTAGGGACAATGGTTCCATTAATGACATGCAATCACACGTAGGCTGTAGGGCCTAATTGAGAGGTTTTTACTATGCTCGTCTTCCATGGGTTTAGTAATTCCTGACGGGTCTATTGCATTGTACCGTTGTGGCATTGAACGATTGTGTCAGGTTTGTTTGCCATGGTCATAGGTCCTGGACCAGAGCAGACGCTGTTATTTATTTATCTCCAGATTCAGATACATGTGTGTTTGCCTTGCTGATAAGTTTTTAGTACTGAGAGAGAGTGATGGATTTGTGAATTAGGGGTTTATCACTTTAAATCTAGAACGGAGGGAGAGATGGACGGACAGACAGACAGACAGATAGATACAGAGGCAGACAACAAGGATTTGTGTGTGTGTGTGTGTGTGTGTGTGTGTGTGTGTGTGTGTGTGTGTGTGTGTGTGTGTGTGTGTGTTTACGTGGCTGCCATACAGTCACTATCGTACACACACACACACACACACACGTTTCTCTCACCCATCGTACCCCCCCCCCCCCCCCCTTCTTCCACACTCAGGCTGAACCTTCTCACCCCACCCTCACCACCGCCTTGTCCCTCATGACACACAGACTGTCTCTGTCCCAGATGATACCAGACCCCCAGAGTTAACTGTTATATGATAACGCGAAAGATATTCCATAGGATCAACACAAGTGGTATGCATGCACGTGACAGGAAAATGTCCCCCCCCCCCTCCCCAATCTTGAACACTTAAAGACACCACCAAATCATGTGGCTGTGTGACTAAGAAACAATATAAACCCTGCCTCAGCAACTAGCCTAGGCCTAACCTAGAAGCAGCAGCAACAGCAGCAGCAGTAATAGTAGTAGTAGCAATAGTTGTAGCTACTAGTAGCAGAAGTAGTTTAAGAACCAACAGCAGCAGTAGTAGCAGAAGTAGGCCTAGTAGTACTAGTAGGCCTAAGTAGCAGTAGTACTTCAAGCAGTAGGCCTAGTAGGAGCAGAAAATAGTAGCCTAGTAGGCCTAATAGGCCAAGGTCTAGTAGTAATCACCACGAGTCGAGGACCAGCCCAACCATTTGTCACTTCGGTAAGTTGTCTAGCCTAGGCCTAGGCCTAGATCTAGTA
>CM060320.1:22164338-22179338 GCA_030674155.1 Stramonita haemastoma
GGTGAACTGGGGGACTATACTCTGAAGCCAAGGGGCATAAATGAAAGAGAGAGAGAGAGAGAGAGAGAGAGAGAGAGAGAGAGAGAGAGAGAGAGAGAGAGAGAGAGAGAGAGAGAGAGAGAGAGATTTATTCTTTTATATCGAGGATAATGGAATAAGCACTTTTGTGCTTCTTTTCATCCAGAGAGAGAGGGAGAGGGAGGGAGAGAGAGAGTGAGAGAGGAGAGAGAGAGAGAGAGAGAGAGAGAGAGAGAGAGAGAGAAGAGAGAGAGAGAGAGAGAGAGAGAGAGAGAGAGAGAGAGAGAGAGAGAGAACAAAGTCGATTCAGTTACACAGGACAGTGGCTGGCAAGTGGAGGTAGAATGTTTCCTTGCCTTTGAGCTATGCTCCCTAAATCCACTCTCCACTGGGGCTGTAATACAGCCTCAACAGCAACCAACAGCAACAGCTTCGGTTTCAGAGAAAAAGCCTCTCAGTTCTTTGTGAATGCGTAGTGGATGACGTCACTTATGAATGACGTCAGTCTGACCTTCAGAGTGTCTTGTGGACTTCCTGTACTATGGATTTGCCAAGAATGAAATGTGTCCACTCCCACCCTCTTACTCAGTGAAGTAGGCTACCTGTACATTTCATGTATACAGTATACCGCGAACTCCTCATCTTGATTGTTGACAGAAAGCGTTGCGCTAAAGGATGCCATTGTTCAGGACTATTACCTAGACAGATATATATGTAGATCTGAGCCAGGATGCAACGTTCTGAGTGTTTCTCTGTAGGCCTAGCCTAGCCGGTCAGCTTTCGTGCTAAAGTTAGATTCGAAAGTGTGTTTTACTTTTTGTATGATCAAGTGTATTTAAAACCTTACAATATCGCCATCATCATCATTTATCCGAAAATATCAGTTTCGCGTAGGACTGAGTTCTTTCCGAACAACAGGTTTGTGTGTTTTTTTCGTTAACTTTATCTTGTTGTTTTTCTGTTTTTATTCTGAAATCATTTTATTTATGCTTTTATAACTCTCTACATCCCTGAAGTCGGGGATGCGGCTAACTTAAATGGTGGGTAAAAATTGGTCGTATTTAAACAAAAAAATTCTTCATCATTGTTGAAACCTTGGAGCTTCATGTGTTTATTTATCTCTCTATCGATTATGAAACATATCAATATATATCAAGTATTTATTTGTGTACGTATCATTTTACTGACACTTTGTGATGACACGACTATAATATACGAGTGGCAACAGGTTGAGATCTGTAACAACACTTTATATGGCCAGTCGGCACTTTTTTTTTCTTTTTTTTAATTTTTTTTTTATTGGAGGCTGTACATGCTTACTTGCTCCCTCTGCCTGCCTGCCTGCCTGCCTGTCTGCTTGCCTGTCTGTCTGTCTGTCTGCCTCTCTCTCTCTCTCTTGTGGTGTTCCTAAGAGGCACTGGTGTTATGTCAGTTTGGCAGCAGGTGCAGACACTACTGCATTGGGGACAGTCCTGATCTAGGTTTGTGTGTGTGTGTGTGTGTGTGTGTTGTGTGTGTGTGTGTGTGTGTGTGTGTGTGTGTGGTGTGTACGAACGTACATCTAGTGCGAAGTTTGTGAAAAAATGAAAGAAAGCTATTCTTCATATCAAGGTAGGAAGAGTTTTGCATGGAGTGAACTAATTAAAATTGAAAAACAGAGTCTATGAAAGAAAAAAAAACTTGCCCAGGATTGAAAATAGTCAGCTAACTGTCTGTGACGGTGTTATAGAGCCACTTGACAGGGTTTCATGAGAGAACAATTATTAATGAGCTGGGAATGCAGAGTTACAGTAGCTGGCTGGTTCAGGTTGTGTTCAACTCTTTACGATTGCTACGTTTGGTTTGGGGTTTTGGTGGGTTTTTGGTTTTTTTGTTGGTTTATTTTTGTTTCCCCCACTAGAGCTTCGAAAGTCACCAATGGTTAGATTTTTGGGTCTACGAACCACTTTTGCCTACCCTTAAGGTAGCCGTAATCAAACTTCGGGGATGATCTCTAAAAAACCCCAACCCAACCAAACAAAAAAACACCACAACCAGTGTGAATGCGAGCTTCATGTTTTTGTTTTGAAACATTTTTTGGTCATTGTTCTTGCCGGCACGAGTGGCCAGTCTATGCTTTCAAAAGGTAAGGGTGGGTTTTTTAGCGTGTGTGCAAGATGTTCTGCGGTCATTTCCACACGGGATCTCGGTTTATAGTCTCATCTAAAGGACTTTTTGTGGGGGAGGTGAGTCAATGCTGATTTTGACTTCAAGGGGGAAAAAAATCCCCATTCGGACATCACTCGATGGTGGTTCGAACCAGGGCGCGATCCTCGGCCATCAAATTGCAAGTGCAACATTCTAACCACTAGGCCAGCTAGCCTGCCCTGCTGTTACTCGTTTTGGGAGGGGGGGGGGGGGGCAGGGAAGGGAGGGGGGGGGGGGGGGGAATTTGCTGCTGCTGCAAACAATATATCAAGCGTCTTCTGTGCCGAGTTTTCTTTGCAAGATTTAGTGAAGCGTGTATGCAATATTCGCTCGTTCGGTGTGTTTACTAGTGTTACGGAAAAAACACAAGCATACCCAGCATGGTACTAAAATAAAAGTGTTGATTCAAGATTCAAGGGTGCGCCCTTGCCAGATTCCCACATTTTTTTTCCAGCTTTGCCGCAAAATAATGTGTTCAGGGCGCCCTAACGACGCAGAATCCCCCACCCCCACCCCACCCCCCCAAAAAAAAACAACAACAAAAAAAAAAACACTACAAGAAACAGAACAAAACAAAAACTCCAAAATAAAAAAAATACCAACAAAAAACCAACAACAAAACCCAAAAAATCCCCCAACAAAAACCAAAAGCAAGCAAAATAAAACCCACACCAAAAAACAAAACAAAAAAGTGGACAGCGTGTATTTGAAAAGACGCATAGCAACTGTCGTATGTCTAATTTCTAAACTATAGCGCTACATGTGGCGGTCAGTACTTTAGATAGCCCAGGGGCAGCAAGATACTGAATAGCACACACGCAATTGTCACAATGAAGTAAGTGGCTGGTCGACTTCGTTTTCCTATTGGTTTACGTCATTTTCCAAAAGGAGCCTTGTACTCCTTCTCGAGTGATTTCATCGTGACAGTGGTTGATTGAGGAAATAGCAGAAGAAGCCCTGTCCTAACGGGGTTCAGAGCTGGTAGAGGAAATTAGAAGAGGCTTCAAGATGGTTATAAAACCATCTCATTATACCATCTTTTAATTTGTTTGTTCCTCGGGGACTTTTTGCCCCCACCATTTATGATCGAGGTTGCCACATTCCAACTTCGGAGATTAATAATCAAAACAATATCATCATGGATCAAAGACTCAAACTCAAAACACACACACACACACACACACACACACACACACACACACACACACACACACACACACACACACACACACACACACATGGGGGTTCTTGGTTGTTTGTAGAACTTGTATTGTCATTGTCTTTGTCTGGCTGATTGTTTATGTTCCTTCATTCCTCCTCGTACCCCCTTTCCCCAGTCCTTTTCAACTGGTTTTATTTTTAAATTTTATTTTGTTTTATTTCATTTGTTTTTTTTTGGTTGTTGTTGTGTTGTTGCTTTGGGTGGTGATGGGTACGGTGATTATCATGTTGTAAAATTGTATCATTGTCATCATGGGTGAGTTGTGGGTTTGAAGTTTTTGGTCGGTTTGAGTGTTATGGATTGGATATCATTTTGTTTAAGTGGTCTTTTAGGGGGAGTTGTTTGTTTTTTGTTGTTGTTTTTTGTTTTTGTTTTTGGGCTGGTTTTTTTTTTTTTTTTTTGCTAGATAGATGGCTTGATGAAAAAAAGCAAATTTATTGCTTACTCAATGTACCATCTGGAAATAAAATTTTGACTTTAACTTTGACTTTGACACACAGACCCTTTCTAGACCACCTCCAGTAAAATTGCAAAGAAAACATTCCCAAAACGGTGTTGCCAGGTTGAACGCAACCTGGCGACATCCCCATCACTACTAGGCCTACAGCATTAACCCACTCAGGCCCCCAAAGCTAGCTGTGCCAATGGGAGGCTAGCTAGGCTAGCCAGGCAACATAGTAGCACAGTAGGGAGTAGTGGTGTCCGGAAGGAAGTGGCCATCCGGCCTGCTTATATTATTATTATTATGGCCGATGCTCTACAGACACACAAGTACAGTGCTTCCTCTTGACTTGCCCGGCCCTGCCGGTACTTGCATGGGTTTTGAGTGTGGGCAGGATTTTGATTTTGATTCAGGTTAAAAAAAAAAAAAAAAATTTAAGGGGTTTTTGGTCCCAGAATGAGACACGAGATGGCCTAGTTTGTGTGTGTGTGTGTGTGTGTGTGTGTGTGTGTGTGTGTGTGTGTGTGTGTGTGTGTGCGTGTGTGTGTGTGTGTGTGTGTCAAAGTCAAAGTCAAAGTCAAATTTTTATTTACAGATGGTGCATTGAGTAAGCAAAACACTTGCTTTTTTTCATCAAGCCATCTACAAAAGAAAATTATGTAAGAAAAGGAAAAAGAAAAAATCAACAATAATGACAACAACAATGATTACAGCAATAAAGGGAACTGAAATGATGATAATCTCAACAACAAAAAAAAACCCTAGCAAACTAGCAAACTACACACTCCTTCACCAAAATTTTAGCATATCAATATTTAAACATTTCAATATTCAAAATACATGAGTGTGAGTGTGTGTGTGTGTGTGTGTTGTTTAACATGTGTTCACTATAAGTGATGTTATATGTGTGTGGGTGTGGGTGTATGTGGTGGTGTTGTATATAATGTCTTATTGTTAATATTAGATTGTGTGTGTGTGTGTGTGTGTGTGTGTGTGTGTGTGTGTGTGTGTGTGTGTGTGTGTTAAGGACTTCCGGTTCATGGTGCATTTGACAAAATTCTGCACAAGGATGTGTGTGTGTGTGTGTGTGTGTGTGTGTGTGTGTGTGTGTGTGTGTGTGTGTGTGTGTGTGTGTGTGTGTGTGAAAGAGAGAGAGAATGTGTGTGTAAAAGAGAGAGGAGAGAGAGAGAGAGAGAGAGAGAGAGAGAGAGAGAGAGAGAGAGAGAGGTGTGTGTGTGTGTGTGTGTGTGTGTGTGTGTGTGAGAGAGAGAGAGAGAGAGAGAGAGAGAGAGAGAGAGAGAGAGAGAGAGAGAGAGAGAGAGAGAGAATGTCCGGCATCTTGGATCTGAATCCTACACACACACACACACACACACACACACACACACACACACACACGCATGCAGACACACGAATGTAGTGTTGTTGAACCTTACAGCTGCAGCCGACAAAGAACGAAATAATACAAATCATTATCAACAAAAGATAACACATTTTATTTGTGCACAGAAATGTCGAAGAATTCTGCCTTCTACGTGGAAATGGCGATCCGGTCCATGCAGGGTGCAGGGGATCTGCTGTACTACAAGAGGGATCGGCAGCGACGGGATCCCTCCAACAGTTTGGGGGACGAGGAGGAGGAGCAGGCCGTTGTGAAGATGAACGTCCTGCAGATCTACGCCGTGACCACCACTGTCCGTCCCGGCAAGGACATCAAGTAAGTGGGTGATAAGTATAGTGATTATGTGTGTGTGTATATATATATATATATATATATATATATATATATATATATATATATATATATATATATATGTGTGTGTGTGTGTGTGTGTGTGTGTTTATTTACTCTATTCTTTTAAGTTTAATCTCGAGGAGAATGGAATAAGCACCCGTGCACTTTTTTTTACACCTAGAGAGTATGCAGTTTTGTAAATCTTGTATTCTGTTTCCACCGGCACACAATGACCTACTCTTTCGAAAAGCGGAAAAGGATTTAATGTGTGGGCAAGACGTATGAATGTTATAAATGAATTTGGGGTGGAGGGGGTGTAATAAAATGAGAGAGTGAATTAGTGAATCTGTATGCGTTTTCATGTGCTTGTGTTAATTGGTTCATGTTTAAAATATCAAATATTGATTGTATGGTTGCATGCTTTAAATATTGTCATTTTTAGAGATTGGGACACAGTCTCTTTCTCTCTTATACTTTACATACTGATAATTGAAAGAATAGCGAAGGGAATGTAGTTCGGGTAACCAATGACAGCATTTTTATGTATAATACCTACGTATGTTTTATGTGAGAAATGTAATCAAAAACTATCAAAGACTGTATTTACGGAATTGTGGAGTGAGAAACATACCTTTGACTTGAGCCGATTAAGTTTCGTCTCTTGATTAGATCCAGTACTTTTCAGAAATTCCCAATGGTGTGAAAACATTATCCTCTGCTGTTACTCACAGTACAAATTTTTCCTATTTTAGAAGTGTCTACTATATTCCCAAAAATGAATACTAAAAATATGTTAAGAAATAATTGTTGAAAAAATATAGACAAAATTTGACTGTTGGAACTTTGTACTTTATGTTTGAAGATCTATCGTTTCAAACTGCATACAAGGGAGATCATAAAGTTTGGGCCAGTATTTACTATTAGCTGATTAACCATAATAACTCAAACATTGCCAGACAGTGACACTTTCCAAGGACGAAAAACAAGAAATACGATTGGAAGAAAAAATGTCTACATCTGGATCTCAGAATGGGAAAATATCCCCCACTTGTCCAAGCATATAGATCTAATTGATAAAAATTAAGTTGAAGAAAACAAGTGCAGGTAACCAGTCTCAGTGACAACGTTCTCTTCACTACAAGAATGATGTGTCAAAGATCCCCCCCCCCCCCTCCCCTAACAAAAAGGAAAAAGAAAAAAAAACACAATTTTTTTAAAGACAGTACAGTAGTTGAGGATTTATTAAGGACCATGCCTGTGGCCTGACTTGACTCGAGTTTCAGCTCCTGGTTGAGCATTCTACCGAGGTCTTGGTGGTGATTGAAACCCCACCCATATTTTCATAACTATTTTGAAGTGACTATCGCATTCCCAGATGATTAGGAGTTTGCAAGCTCTGAAATTGTTGTTTATTAGTATGTGTGTACATAGTCCAAATTTGCCGAAAAAGTCTAAAAATTTAATTAAGAACATGTTCGTTTTGTATTTGCTGCAGATATATGTGGATTGACGGCCAGAAGTTGGAGCTGAAAAGTTCCCAGCAACATTATATTGACAACGAAACAAGACGGTACACATCCCAGTGGGCAACGACTGATTATGAAACAACCAAAAACGGCCAGAGGAAGAGGATAGGGATCGAGGTGGAGGTAAGGAATAAGGCTAATGATTCAATTTGGCTTCTTCTTTTCTGTTGGTTCTGGACGCTCAGACAGCAAGTGCAACTATTGTTTATCGTAACGTGTGAGCGAAAAATGCCTTGTGCTGCTGTTAAGCAAGTTGGGCCTAGCGCATCTGACTTCGATACGGGAGAGTATAGTTGTCTTATAAATCTTTCTTGAAGAAAACCCCCTAGTAGACTAGACCTAGATTGTAGCAAATAAACAAGAAAGAGAAAAAGGAACAAGTTAGAAACAAAGAGATTGATAGAAAAGAGGGAATTCGTAGCACAGATTTCCAGAAGGTGGGGATACTGTTAAGCCAAAGCTAGAGTCGACTTTGCCCTTAACAGTTGCTTTGAGATGTTACAGTTGCATCCTCCACAGTTCCTAACACTTCGCGAATCGGCATTGTAAAAATCTAACGGCATCACCTTGGCATAACTATACAAGGCAAAAGAAAATCACAATCAATCTGTTAGCCTACAAAAGCTAGACTATGATGAAACAGATAAACTAAGAATATACTTGAAATGCAAGTCTATTAAACAACTGAACGAAAGCAAACCGGTTGCATGAATATTGTGCCAGGTGTTTTGAAAGGATGCAGGGGAGATTAAAAAAATGGTTTGACCAGTGACAGTCTAAAACCCTAAAAGAAAAAGCTTAGTGTCTGTATGGTTTTGTGTTTGAATGAGAGTTGAGCACCCTATTTTGCGGAATTTTATGAACCAAAAAGTAAACAAACCAAAATCAGGGGACAGACAGAGAGTATTTGAAAACATGCATGCTATAATTTAGCTTTAATTAAACAACAGGTCTGTTGCAAAGACATGTGCAAGATATATTATATGCTAAGCACATTTATACGCCAAGATAGCATCATCTCACGTGAAAGACGCTCAAAACTTGTCACTAAGGCTTGGAAGAGAGAATTACACTGGGCTTTAACAATACATACATGTAGCATTTCCAACATTAGAGTGGACGAAAACACTTGGGTAATTACAGTACATGTTGCATCTTCAACCTCCTGCTTCCTAAAAAGAAGTTTTCTTCTTGACTGTTGCTTCTCATCTATCTAATGAACATATTATGCATACATGGCTAAGCTTCTTTTTTGTCCTCTGTGTTATGTGTGTGCCCGCACTGGTGTAATCATTTCTCAAAGAATAACTTGTCAGGTTTTTGTTTGTTTTTTTAAATTTGTTTATAAATTTATTTATTTCTTTTTTGTTTTGTTTTTTGTTTGTTTTTCTTTTCCAGTTTATATATTATATAACAGACCTGTGAATTTTTCTGACTTGTGTTGATTTTTTTTTTTTTTTGTTTCTTGTTTTTGCAGTTCACCACGGGTGAATTTCTGAAGACAGAACTTCACGCAAAATTCTACCCTGCCAACGATAGGGTGCACAGTCGGGGAGGCAGACTCCTCAGCATCCTCAGTCTCCTGTGTCACGCGCCAGAGGGGACCTTTGTCAATGTGTGCAAGAAACAGTTCTTGTAGTGTGTGTGTGTGTGTGTGTGTGTGTGTGTGTGTGTGTGTGTGTGTGTGTGTGTACGTGTGTGTGTGTGTGTGTGTGTTTTACATTGAGTGTGTGTGTGTGTGTGTGTGTGTGTGTGTGTGTGTGTGTGTGTGTGTGTGTGTGTGTGTGTGTAAGTGAGTGAGTGAGTGAGTGAATGTGTGTGTGTGTGTGTGTGTGTGTGTGTGTGTGTGTGTGTGTGTGTGTGTGGGCGTGGCGTGGCATGGCGTGGCGTGCGTACGTGTGCGCGTGTGTGTGTGTGTGGTACCCACGCACACAATTGTGGTTGGGTCTAAGAGTAATTTGATGATGTAATATTTTACAATACTAGGTGCTTGTAAGTTTTATTTCCTTATCTGGACTAATGCAGGAAATTGACTGGCTACAGGAAAAGTATAAGTTTTTTTTAAGGAGAGGAGTAAGATATTCTGAGAAGTATATATTTTCGCGTATTTTTCCCGAATAATTTTTCCTCCTTGAGATAGATAATTATTTTTTATCTGTTCGGTAACGTCGTATCTGTTTTGTGCAAGGGACATTATCGCTCTTACTGCAAAGTCGCTGAGACGAGTTGTGTTCCGTTGATCATTCGCAAAGGCTTTGAGACACGTGATAAAGTCGCAGATCCTCCTTATTACTATTTTTTGGAATGCTTGGAAATAGTTAATCAAACATAAATTTTTCTGAAATTCTTTACATTCCTTGACCATTGACTTGGTGTGGGATGTGTGTGTGTGTTTTTTGTTTGGGTGTGGATTATTTTAAAGCCTAAAAAAACTAGCATAATTATGAGAAAACTGGGGGTAAGGATGGGGGGTAGATCTATATATACATATTTTTTAAAGCCTGAAATGCAGAGATTAAGAAAACTGGGGGTTAAGGGATTTTTTTTAGGGGGTGAGTATTTTAAGCCTGAAATGTTATGCATGAGAAATCTGCAACCACCCTAGGATATTTTTTTCGTATTTAGCTAGTGTTACAAAGTACAATTAAAGGGGGAAAAAACGACTACTGGGAAATAGTTTATATTTCGCTTTCAGTGATGTATGGTTATTGCACAAGGAAAAGAAAATCTTCTTGTGTTCTTTAGAAATGTTGTTTCATATCTTTCATCGCTTCAAGTACTACGCTAAAGGCCAACTGTCATGATGTATGTGTGTACGTAGCTTGCTCATATGTGTGTGTATGGAGAGGGCAGTGTGTGTGCGTGCGTGCGTGCGTGCGTGCGTGCGTGTGTGTGTGTGTGTGTGTGTGTGTGTGTGTGTGTGTGTGTGTGTGTAAGAGCACATCAGACTGAATGTGCGCGGGCGCACAAATGCTTGTATATGTGAAACTCCAAAGACAGAATATATGTGTATGTGAAAGACAGAATATCTGTCTAACTAGCAGCGAAGTGACTCAACAATGGTCTGATACTTATGCGTGCTACATTTTGTCTTACTGCCTTTTTCTCGTGTATTTTAATTTTATTACTTTTTTATACTAAAAGTAAAAATACACAGCTGTTCCAGTCTTTCGGGTGCTCAAAACAAAGTAATCTTGCCTTTTCTTTTTCAGTATTTTGTTGACATTCAGTATTATTGTATCATGCTTGTCTAATGTGCGTTTTCATTTGATTTGTCAATCTCCCGAAGGCTTTTTTTTTTTTTTTTTTTTAGCACACTCATGGTAGGGAATTTTGTGCTAACGATTTATTTTCTTTCCTTTTTGGATAAATGGAGGGGGGGTCATCACATTTTTTGTTTTGTTTTGTAGCCTTTTTTCCCCTCCAATTTTCACCGACTTTTCCCATTCATTTCCTAGCATAAAAAAATTCCAACCAGTTCTCTTTTTTCATAGATTTTGTTTCAACTTCAAATTTTTATTTTCCAGTTCAACAGCCTGTGAAGGGATAATTGTATTCTGGTGTCTCAGTGACTGGAAAATGATGGTATGAACATTGACACGAAGATAGTTTGTTTGGCAGCGTTCTCATGTGGCCTTCTCCCTTTTTGTACAATTTTTTGTACCTTCAAAGTGCCTCTCATCTTTTACTTTTAAGGGCGTGGGTGGGTGCGCGTGTTCGTGCGTGTGTGCGCGCTTGCTTGCTAAATCTGTCATGGCTGCTTGCGTGTGTGCTTGCGTGCTTGCGTATGTGCCTGATTGTGTAGGTGAAATTCTGCCAAGTTTAACACGTTTTCTATTGTAAATTTGGCTCCACAGCAACAATCTCTTTTTCTTGTTATTTCCATGTTCAATGATGAATATATGCCTCTGTTCTATCTAGTCATTTCTGAAATGGAATTGAATGTGTAATAACCATGTATGAATAAAATATCGATGCCAAACTTTCTTGGCTACGTGGCTTGTGTGTAAACTTTGCATGCCTTGCGTATCAATTTTATGCGTGTGGGTGACGTGAGTGTATGACTTAGGATTATTCCTTAAGGAGGGAAGGGGGTGGGGGTAGAATAAAGGGGTGTGTGTGTGTGTGTGTGTGTGTGTGTGTGTGTGTGTGTGTGTGTGTGTGTGTGTGTGTGTGTGTGTGCGCTTATACGAGTAAGTGCATAACGAGTGTGTGTGTGTGTGTGTGTGTGTGTGTGTGTGTGTGTGTGTGTGTGTGTGTGTGTGTGTGTGTGTGTGTGTGTGTGCGCGCGCGCGCGCGCGCGCATTCATGCAACGTTGTGGTGTGTGTGTGTGTGTGTGTGTGTGTGTGTGTGTGTGTGTGTGTGTGTGTGTGTGCACTTATGAAACGCGCGTGCGTGTGTGTGTGTGTGCATTCCTAAACAGACTGCATGGGTTTTTTTTTAAAAAACCTTCCGTAATTGAAATCCATATTGACAATTTCAAGATTTTTTAAAAGGAATATTGGAATACTTTTGAAAATGACCAACATGACAACCTGTGACAAACACCTCATGATAAACCATTGAAAATCAGGGCTTGTCTATTGATATCATTCTAAATAAAGACAAAATAATATAAGACAATTCAAACATACATTTTTGTGCGAAAACCTGTGACAAACACCTCATGATAAACCATTGAAAATCAGGGCTTGTCTATAGATAATATTCTAAATAAAGACAAAATAATATCAGGCAATTCAAACATACATTTTTGTGCGAAAACATACCAAAGCAAAGATTCAAATGCTGGCAAGCATGTGAACAAAACGAACAAGGCGTTCCTAATCCGTCGAAGCTTGGGAGATCGTAATAAGGTATGCGTGGAATGTCTTCTTCTTTAGTGTGCGGACCGACACCTGTTTTTCTTTTGTGATCCGTGGCCACTGGCGCATTATATATATATATATATATATATATATATATATATATATATATATATATATATATATATATATATATATATTTGTGTGTGTGTATATGTGTGATTTGACACCGAATCATCCAGTTGGTAACGGACTTCTCTCAAGAAGGAACTGAAATGGTTGTTTTCTGGGCCAGATGTAGTGATTGGAGCTAGCTGCCTTTGACATAAAACTGACACCAGCCATCTCAGGCAATTCATCTAGTTCTTTGACCTGGACAACATAGTTCTTTGCTCTTCACACCACACGGTAGAAACTGTCAATCTTGGGTCTCCTTTCTCTGCCATCTTTCAGAAAGACAGGAACAAAATGGTTAGCTGTCCATTGCTGTGGAACTTGATCCTTACTCATGGATGTCCACATGATGAACATTTTCATGTCTGCAGCATACCCTGGGGCTTTGATGATCCTGTTGCAGTGGATCTGGAAGTCCTGCCAACCAAATGGTGGAAAAAACAGTTTGAACACTGCACTTGAGTACATAGGCAGCAGCAAAAAAAAACAAACAAACTCCCAAAGGCCTGTGAAAGCACCATTCTGTGAGACCACCATGACTTCAGCTTGAGAGGAAAGAGCTAATGTCGCTGATGGTGATGCAGGGATTATGTCAGCCATCTTTAGAATTTCCGATGCAGACATGGCATCGTACTCTGCCCACCATTGTGAGCCATCCAGGAAAAGTTCAGGAAAGAGTGCCATTGCCATGACCAGTCGGCATTTCATTTCCACGTCATGGTCTTCTGTTCCTAAAGAGATTATACTCAGTAAGCGGAAAAAAACAATTTCCATCCCCATGGACAGAGATGGCAACACAGTGGTCCTGAACATCAGACTGCAAAAGACTTGAGTGCATTAAAGTCTGTTTGAACATCTGAGAAAGAACTCACAAACTTTTTTTAGTGGAGGAAAATCAAAACTGTAATTTATGCTGCAAGCTATGAGCAGGCTGCTGCAAACCAGCAAAATCAGCACTCAGCCATAGAAGCAGCAGCAGACTGAAAAAAGAGACATCTTTCCTGCTCATCAGGTACATTGCTGTCAACAGGTGTGACCACTCCATTCATATTCCAAACACTTTCTTTTAACAAACAGTGGATCCTCTTGTGAACAAACTGAAATTCCATTAGGCCTACCTGTCCCCTCCAACTCCCTGTCATCAGAAAGCGTCAGCCTTTCTGGACTTTTTGCTTCAAGAGGAGGCCCGAGATGAAGTAGGCCCACTGTGACTTAATTCGACAACTTTCCATTCCCCTTCACGAGACTTTGGAAGGCAGTTATCATACAGTTCAACCCTGCAGAATTGACAAAAACAAGTATGATGCAGGACTGCCAGGACATTCTCATCGAAAAACCCTATGATGATGGATCTTCTGTGTGCCAGGCACTGTGGAAAAGCATTCTGAGCTGATCTTTCTAGCAATGTCATTGCCACGAATGAGAAAAACAAATCTGAGTCTTGTGGGTGCAAGAACCTGGAGAACCACATTATATTCTGAAATTGTTCTTGCAGTGCTCGAACATGTCCTCAGCATTGGTGACAGTGACTTTCCCTGCTGCTATACCCCGTGCGACACACCGTTTGCACACAAAAACTGTACTTATAGTCCCATCCAAAGAACTTTCGGGGAAGTGGAGTCAGTACTGATGATAACTCCAGAATGGTACACAGTCCTTGCCCTGGCTGCTGGAAATAATTACTCTTCTTAGGAAAAAAACTGACAACAGTAAGATTGTGTCTTCAGAAGTGATACCTAGCACTCTAAAGACACTTTATTGCTTTGGTGTTTGTGTCCATATGAAGCTACGACGTTGTAGTCCTTTACAATCTGTGTATATGTTCTCTAGCTGATAATGTTAAGGTCAGTCACATACTCGGTTTGTCAATGTGCAGTCTGATCATTCTTTTTGGTCCACAAATTATGCAGATAGGACACACGACCCCAAACTTTCTGTCCGGCGAGTAGCTCCACATGTTAAAAAGCCATGAATTAGGCTTTCTGGCAGACGACTCCATAACGAAAAAAATCCAATGAGCAAAAGTCTGTTTTATATTATTCCTTTGGGCGCTTCAAAAACAAACGCTGGATCTTTTTCTTCAGTGTTGCATTGAAGCGCTCAACTCGGAATAAGTGGGCTCCTAGGAAGAGCAGTCTGAATTTCAGGCAGTGTCAGGGTTTACATCTTTATCCCATGCTAGGTCTGTGCGTGCGTGCGTGCGTGCGTGCGTGCGTGCATGCATGCGTGCGTGCGTGTGTGTGTATATATATATGTGTGTGTGTGTGTGTGTGAGTGCGCGTGTGTGCATGTTTATATCTGTGGATCTATGTCCAGCATCTGTTCTGCGTGCACATACGCGTTCTTCGTTCTTCGTGTATGTGCATTCCAGCCGAGTTGCACGCCCAGTCCCTCCTCTCTGCATTTCTGCAGGCAGGCTAACTTCTTGTGAAGTTCCTGAATGTGAATGAGGGTTTGGGATTGTCAGGTCAGTAAGTAGCTATAGCTTTAAATAGGAGGAGGTCGTGTCTTGAGGGAGAGAAGAGTCAGTCTCTGGCCAGAAGATGTGTCGCCGTTTCCAGGGTCAGCTGTTGGGCGCCGTGTAATGTTTATCTCCACTTGGAGACCAGGGGGGAGTCAGTGCCTTGTAGGAGGTCGGGCTTCCGAAGGTCCTGGTGATCAGATCTTCATTCTTCGTCGTTGTCTTTATTTATTTATTTATTTTATTCTTTTATATCGAGGATAATGGGATAAACACTCTTGTGCCTTTTTACATCCAGCCCCCGTGTGTATGCAGTTTTTGTAAATGTCATCTGTTCCCACCGACACACGATGGCCTACTCTTAAGAAAAACGGAACAGGATTTAACGTGTGTGCATGATGTTCTGCGTGAGTTCGCGCACACGGGGCC
>CM060320.1:22184338-22196838 GCA_030674155.1 Stramonita haemastoma
ATGCATTTCGGAACTTTACCTAACAAAACATTGAACAACAATGAACAAAGTAAAGCAATGTCGATCAGAATCAATACCGAGGAAAAAAAAGTATCAAACACTAATATGAAAAACTAATTTTTAAAAATCGAATAAAACATGCGCACGATGCTAACAATCCTTTAACGATCAAGTTCAGTTGAAAAAACATTGATTTTTTTTCTCCAAGATGAAATGTGCTTTCTACTTTTAAATCTGGTAGATATAACGTATGAAACACGATGACTGTTATTTAATACTGAGCATCTGTGAGCATTCCTAAATGATTAAAGCAACTTTATTCAACACGAATTTTAGCATAAGACGATATCAAATATACATTGTTCCTTTGTGTTAAAACAGAATAATTGATAAGAAGTTGGCTCTTTTGAGTACAAAAAATGAAATGTGTGTGTGTGTGTGTGTGTGTGTGTGTGTGTGTGTGTGTGTGTGTGTGTGTGTGTGTGTGTGTGTGTGTGTGTGTGTTTGGATGTATTTTGTGTGTAAGTGTGTGTGTATGAGTGTGTATGTGTATGTATGTGCTTGTTTGCATGTGTGTATATGTGTGTATGTTTGCGTATGTGTACATGCGATCAGCAGCTGTCACTTTTCTGGAACATCAAACTGGACTGTTGGTCTGAAACACTGTTCATGATAATGTCCACAGAATTTGGGCCAAATATTTTTTTAAATTTAAAAAAGACAAGTCATGATATTAACTAATGTACAGTTCAGTGACTACGATAGTGTTTTTAAGTGGACGTAGAAGTGGCAGCCTGTTTTGATAATTCAATGCTTTGCAATAGTAATGTCGGCACAGGGTGTCATTTCTATGTTTTCTCTGATTGTATAACTTCTATGCTTCACACTCACACACACACTCACACACAGTCACAACGACAGACAGACAGACAGACAGACAGGCAGACAGACACAGACACAGGCACATACACAAACACAAATACACACACAAACAGATACACACACACACACACACACATACACACACATACATTTCTACGTTATTTAACTGGCTGTATAACAATCTTCACACACACACACGCACGCACGCACACACACACACACACACACACACACACACACACGCGCGCGCGCGCGCGCGCGAACGCACACACGCACGTACGCAGGCATGCACATGTACACATTTGCGTACGCCCGCACGCACGAGCGTGCATGCCCCCCCCTCCACACACACACCGGAATAATTACCAACACACGAACTGACATCTCCACCCTCCATTAACAGACGTTTTAACAAGGTTTGTGGCTTAAAAAAAATCAAACTACATCAAAGTTAACATCAATTTTCGAGCCGTGCTAGTTACTTTATGAACATAAGCAATCTTAGACATTTGGTGGATAGCAAACTTAAGAAGCAATCTAATAGGTTGTCAGAAAAAAGATAAAGTTTTCCATGGACCTAGATTCCTAAAGGTTGGGTTTTTTGTTTTGTTTAGATATATTAGCACTAGGGGATAGCTCAGAAGTCAGAGCACTCGCTTTCCCCAAGCTACAGTTAATCAGACTCAAGCTGGCTGCTAAGTGGATGGGTGACCGTTTGCACGCCTTGGCTTCAGTACAGTCCCCCAGTTCACCCAGCCGTAAATGGGTACCTGCCCTCTTTAGAGTCATGGGAGGTAAAGTAGCGAGGGAGAGGAGATGGGCGCTGCCCTCAAGATACTGGCCCTTAGAGCAGCTGAGGTCTTAGACATCTCGCGCCCCTACGACAACATGGGTTATAGGACACCTTTACCTTTTTATATGAGCACTGCAGAAAGAATCTGATTAATATTTTTTAAAAGTTTATCTCATTAATGTATCAATGAATGCAGAACATTTCAAAACACGCCATCACATGTAGCAGCAAAAAGTAAATGTAATGTAGCAGATGCTTGACCTGCTGTGTGGTACAACGCGCTGGTTAAGCTTCAGGTACATACAGACTGGGTTTGTATGTTCACGTCACTATGGACACCAACGTGAATGACGAGAAGTATATCGCACATAGTTCATCGTATTGTGCTCACAAAAAAGATTTTTAAAAAATACATGCTGGTTGAAATGTAAATTGACCTAGGCGATAGTAAAATGCCTTAAGTTTCATCCCCTTAGGCGCCATACCGTCATACATGTCCCGAATCTTGCGAACCGTGGGGGCACCAATGAAATATTTGCAACCAGCTTCCTCCACTCCCCACGGTCCTTCGTCCTCCGTAGCAAGTCGTTCGACTCAAGGCCCGTCCACTCTCTGATATTGTCTTCCCATTGTTTCCTCTGTCTGCCTCTTCGTCTTTCTCCTTGTCCTGTTCCCTGTAGGACAGTCTTGGCCAGTCCAGATGATCGTGTGACGTGCCTGTACCACTTTAGTTTCCTTTTTTTCCCACTGAAGTTAAGAGCTCTTCATACGGCCCGTTGGCATTTTTAAATTCTGGTTTTCACTTCTTCTTTAGTAATGTGGTTGCTGTGTCAGATACCAAGGCACCTTAGGCACCACAGACGTTCAAATCCGTCCTTTGTGACCTAACGGCCATTCAGGGTGGGGATCAGGATCAGGAGTTCCTTCACCAAGTATAGTGAGGGCAGCGCCCATCTTCTCTCCGTCGCTGCTTTACTTTCCTTGACGCTAAAGAAAGCAGGTACCCATTTACATCTGGGTGAACTGGGGGAACTGTACTTAAGCCAAGGCGCGCAAACGGTCACCCATCCATTTGGTAACCTCTCTCGATGCTGCTTAACCTTAGCCTGGGAAAAGCGAGAGCTCTGACCACTCAGCTATCTCGTCCCTCTTTTTGGCCAGTTCAATGTATAAAATCGAAACAAACAAACAAAATCCAGTTAATGTATAATATAAAAACAGCTGACTGTATGATATTTCATCACACATGCCTATAAACTTCACTGCTTGGCTACGTAGTCAAAGATGGGGGACGGGATAGCCTAGTGGTCAGAACATTGCGCTCGCAATCTGACGACCCGGGTTCGATTCCCGTTCGAGGGGATTTTCCCCTGGAGTTAACATCAGTGCTGACTCCACTCTCCCCAACAGTCCTTCGCATGAGACTAAAAATCGAGGCCAAGTGTGCGAACGCACGCAGAACATCTTGCGCACACGTTAAATCCTGTTCGATATAGTTCCGCTTTTCGTAAGAGTAGGCCATTGTGTGCCGGTGGGAACAGGTGACAAGATCTACAAAACTGGATACACACATGGGGACTGGATGTAAAAAAAAGCACATGAGTGCTTATTCCATTATCTTCGATTTAAAACAATAAAAGAAGAAAACAAATCAGAGAACTTGGCAAAGTGAAGGGTTATTGTCCATGTCACCTGCAGATGCGCTCATGACAGGTACGGCTGGTACCAAGGGAAGTTGTATCTGTCACAGTGACTGCAGGAAAACATCTTTCTCATCTAAACAGCAGGCAAACACCTTAATCAAACTGTCAAAGATTATTGTAATATTTTTTAAGAATCACCTTCTTTCAGGAGCACCAACTTGTTTGTTCCTCCAAAAATTTGGACCAAGGGAGATAAAATGACGCAAGGCATTCCGATGATCACAGTTCTATTCTATTCTATTCTATCTATCTATCTATCTATCTATCTATCTATCTATCTATCTATCTATCTATCTATCTATCTATCTATCTATCTATCTATCTATCTATCTATCTATCCATCTCTCTATCTATCTCTCTATCTATCTCTCTATCTATCTATCTATCAAGAGAGAGGCAACGCAAGGCAAGGCAAGGCAAGGTAAGGGCAGCAAGGCAAGCAAGAGAGAGAGAGAGAGAGAGAGAGAGAGAGAGAGAGAGAGAGAGAGAGAGAGAGAGAGAGAGAGAGAGAGAGAGAGAGGAGAGAGAGAGAGAGAAGGCAAGGCAAGGCAAGGCAAGGCAAGGCAAGGCAAGGCAAGGCAAGGCAAGGCAAGGCAAAATTCTTTTATTCGAGGATAATAGATGAGCACTCGTGTGCTTTTTTACATCCAGTCCCCGCCCTTTTCAGGGATACCATCAAGATAAAAAGATAGCCTCAACTAAACAACAACAATTATAATGATCCAAATACCAAGAGCAAGAAACCATACCAAGTATCAAACAACAGGTAAGAAATAAGACAGAGATACAATATTAAGGTAATGTTATAAAAGGCACTCATTCAGAAACGAAAATAAGAAGTAAGAATCAATGATGATTTTGATTTGAATATAAAAAAGAACATACAAAAAACCCCACAAAAACAAACAAACAAACAAAAACAAAACAAAACAAAACAAAGAGAAGGTGCAATAATGAAAGATCAAACATGAGAATATGATGAGGTTAGATGACTGAAATCATCAATCCACCACCATCTATCATCAAAATAAGTCCCATAAAACATAAGATTTTGATAAAAGGGGAGAAAGAGCAACAACAGGTTAGAAATAAGACAGAGATACAATATGAAGGTAATGTTATAAAAAAGGCACTCATTCAGAAACGAAATATGAAGAGAGGAGAGAGAGGAGAGAGAGAGAGAGAGAGAGGAGAGAGAGAGAGAGAGAGAGAGAGAGGAGAGAGAGAGAGAGAGAGAGAGAGGAGAGAGGGAGAGAGGAGAGAGAGAGAGGAGAGAGAGAGAGAGAGGTACTGAGATTGAATGTGGAATTTACGAAGTCCAGAATACCTTTTCAACTTTTCATTGTTCCTGAGCACCTGTAATGGCAGAGAAGATTTTTCTGGTCCAACTCAAGCTTCGAGTACCCTCCCAAACAAAGCTGAGTGTTGGAGCTGATTCATTCTCCACTGATGACCATGTGCCCATTGGTTGTACACAGTTTTTCTACTCGTCTAGGCAGACATGACCTAAAACTGAAGTTGCTGCTTTCTCTTTGGATATATTTATAGACTGAGAATTATGTCATGTGTTTTTCTATAATTAAATGATCTGTATAGATAGTTTTATAAAGTCATGCCTGCTGAGAACTCTAAACTAAAACAATGCTTTCTTTCTGTATAATTTCGTAGCCTATTGCAATAAAACAAATTAAAAGCTGACGGTTTTTCTATTCTATTCTATTGTATTTATTCTATTCTATTAATGTTTATTTTTTAATATTTTGAGTTGTTCTGTTTTGGGTTTAAGTTTGCTTTGATGTTTCCTTTGATTGTTTTTGAATGTTTTTTTTTAATCTGACGCAATTGACTTGACTATGGTTACACAGGTTGATACTACTTTTCACAATGTACAGGGAGTTCCAGATAAGGAACAAGCTGTGAACGTTTAGAAACAAGGCTGGTCAGAAAACCAAAGTCAAGGACGTGAAAGACATCACGTTTTCCTAAATACTAACACTGCAAGAGTAAATTACAAGCAGCATATTTCTGAGCTCTCTGGATTCAAGCAGTGTCTTCCGGTCAGAACTCACACATCTTCAAAATGGCCACCACCACCACCATAACCACCACCACCCCCTCACCACGTGATATAGGGTTGACTGCGGCCTCTCTCATGGGTGGCAAAACTAAAGATGGCTGCCTGATCGTGGAACAGAAGTTTAACCCAGTGGACAACCGGAGAATATTGTGTCCATGCAGGTAGGGTCAGCGGAAAAATGATTGCCTTTTGTTTTCAGCTGTCTTGGATATCTTTATTTACTCGTGAACTTTTTTTTAAAATTTCAGGTCATTTGAATAGCGAAGTTTCTTTTTTGCTTGTATTCGTCGTGTTTCTATGCTTAGCGAGATTCTTATTTTGTATGTTTTCTAACAAAAAAAAGATTTGTATTCGCTCGTAAACCATCTCATAATATTATATTCTTCTAGGCATGATACATCTTCAGTGGTTGAGGCAAGAACATATACTGTATATACACTGCTACAGTCATAGTTGTAGTAGTGTGCGTACAATACATGTCCTGGCCTAACAAAAACCCAAAGACAATTCTGATGACGACGGTTCTCCAAGGTAAGGTTGAGGGCAGAAGGAAAAGAGGCATATCACCACCATCATCCTACATTGCCAACATCACTGAGGTCATTGGTGTGGAAGAATGAAAAGAAGCAAACCACCAACACCTTACATTGCCAATATCACTGAGATAGGTGGTCTGGGAGGGCTACGGAAGATCGCAGAACTCAGCAGAGACCCAGAGAGATGGCGAACCCTGTCGGCACTATGTGGAAGCTCCTAGCGACGACGACAGAGATGATAAAGTCATTTAAGCTGAGTTGAGTTTTGATAATCATGACACATATATTCAAACAGGGGAATCTGTGTATTGTTTGTAAAAAATGCCACAAAATGTTGCCTACCAGTGTTCAATAGTAGTGTGTTTCTGCAAGCTTTGACAATTTGCAAGTCCATTCTGGAAGTGACATGCTTCCAGCAATTTAGAAAGAACTGTGTGTTAATTGATTGCCAATCATGTCTAGAATGTAGTTGGGAGCTTGTCTTGTACTCTTTGTAGAAATTTGAACTTGCGCTAGCTGCCGTGGTACAATGGTCACATGGCTGGAAGGTATTGTAATTGATTCTCTTTAGTCTTTTTCTCGACAAAAATATTCAGCTCCTACCCAGAGTGGTTTTGCTATGGACTCATTGGGAAGACTGAGACAACACAGTCAAACTCCATTCACTTTACTGGTCTGGCTTTGAGTGTGCTGCTCAAACTGCTTGGCCAACACTGCAGGGGCCTGTATGTGTCAGGTCCAGTTGATGTTGGGATATGTTCTGATAGGAAGCGTATAGACCAACGCTGTCAAGTAGTCTAAAAACTGATTTGTTTCCATAATAACACCATTTCATTATAGTATTCACCATGTACCATCGTGTAGTGAAAGAAAACTGTCTTTGATTTGGTAGCCATGTTTGCTCTGGTCTCGGGGTGTTCTCAGTTTGTTTCCCATGCAATTCCATACCTACAGTGAGTTGGTGTCAAAGCCTTCTGGGACAGCCATTTATGTGGGAAAGTCGATGGAGGGAGTTGTGGTGGTTGCCATGGCACAAATACACTGGCGAAACTTCAAATCCCTCTGAATTAGATATAAAAAGCCTCAGAGAATCAACAGCTCCCTCCCCCCTACCTATAAGCCATAGGGAAATATTGCAAGGATCTGTCACATGGGTTAACATCAACATTTTTAGAACCCAAGACATTTTGTTAATATAATACTGTGCCCACAACATGTGTATTTTGCAAATAACGTTGCTGATATGACCTTTTGATTTCAGTTTATTTTAAGTTTATTATCTACTTTTGTTTTAATTCTAAATTAGCATGAAATGTTTCAGTAGGTTACAAAATTGTGTACATTGTTATGAGCTACTGATTTGCTCAAAGAGCAAAAGATTCAGAGCTTCATCACCATTTTGTATGATGAACGTAGGTAAAGAGGTAAGGGTGTCCCATAACCTATGTGGTCGTAGGGGAGAGAGGCATCAGAGACCTCACTTCTCCAGGGTCCAGCATATTAAGGGCGGCGCCTATCTCCTCTCCCTCGCTGTTTTACCTTCCCTGCCCCTCAAGAGGGCAGGTACCCATTTACAGCTGGGTGAACTGGGGGGACTGCACTGAAACCAATACACGCAAACGGTCAGTACGAGAGATAAACCGCATAAAACTTAAGAAAACTTTTGGTCTTGATACTATATTTATAATTACGATCTTTCTAACTCTGTCCGAGTCAGACATATCTATGGCTCTCCACCACGATATACGGAGTCATCATCCCTGCCCTCTTCCTGCTGGGGGTGCCAGGCAACCTTCTCAGCGCTGCTGTGTTCTACAGACAGGGGCTGAGGGAGAGGATCAACCTGTGTGTCTTCTGTCTGGCCCTCACAGACCTGGTGGTCATCTTCGTCGTCGTCTGTGTGGGTTTGGAGAAGACCTACCGTTCTCTGGTTGGCCCTTTTAACTTCTTCATCAAACATTTCCCGGGTATATTTTGTATTTTGTATTTTTTACCACTTTATGTCACAGCAGATTTCTCTGCGTGAAATACTTATGCGAATTACTTAGGGAATCTTTGTGTCTGTGAATGTCCATGTTAAAAATTTTTTTTTTTCGATTTTGTTCCTTTCTAGTGTGATACCTCTTGTTGGTTTTTTGTTTCTGTATTATACTACTTTTGTTTAACAAGGTCTTTGTTTCTTTGTTCTTGGGTCTTTTTAAGTGTGTGTGTGTTGTGTGTGTGTGTGTGTGTGTGTGTGTGTGTGTGTGTGTGTGTGTGTGTGTGTGTGTGTGTGTGTGTGTGTGTGTGTGTGTGTGTGTGTGTGTGTGTGCGAGTGCGTTAATTTGTATACTTTTATCCCAAGAATAATAGATAAACACTCGTGTAATGTGGGGTTTTTTTTGTGTGTTTTTTTTTTACATACGGTGTACATCTATGTACATTCAGTTATGAAAATTTTGTCGTCCGTTCCCAAAGTTAATGGCCTATTTGGAAAGACAAACAACTATTTGGAAAGATCAGCAGCTACTACTACTACTACTACTACTACTACTACTACTACTACTACTACTACTACTACTACTACTACTACTACTACTACTACTACCACCACCACCACCACTACTACTACCACCACCACCACCACCACCACCACCACCACCACCACCACCACCACCACCACCACCACCACCACCACCACCACTACTTCTACTACTTTTTCTAGTTTTTTCTTTCTTCTTCCATTGATGCTCAGTGTATTTTGTGTGTGTTTGGTTTTTCTCTGTCTATCGCCCCAAGGTTTGTCCAGCTTTGTGTGGATCAGCATGTTTCTGAGCGCTGTGATAGCAGCGGAGCGGTGTTTCTGCGTGGTCAGTCCACTGCGCGCACAGCGCATGCTCAGCACACGGACCCTGGCGGTCATCCTCTTCTTTGTGTCCATTGTCCTGGTGGCCGGCTTGATGACCATCGTTGGACAGAAGCTCACTGAAGTCTGCGTCTTTGATGTCCAGACTAACACTACCTCCTTGACCATTTCTGTGACTGAGTATATAATTACATAGTGTTTTCTGTTGGTGTTTTTTTATAATCACACTCATAACATACGCGCGCACACACACACACACACACACACACACACACGCGCGCGCGCGCGCGCGCGCGCGCCCACGTGTACATACATATGTTACATGTGTGTGTGTGTGTGTGTTCATTTTTATTTTTCATTCTTTTATTTCGAGGATAATGGGATAAGCACTCGTGTGCTTTTTAACATCCAGTCCTGGTGTGCATTCACCTTCACCTTCACCTGTCCCGTAGTCCAATGTACCGCGGGGGCACCTCTGAAGATTTTGCAACCCTCTTCCTCCACTCCCCATGGTCCTCCGCCCTCCGTAGCAGATTGTTCCACCCAAGGCCTGTCCACTCTCTGATGTTGTCTTCCCATCGTTTCCTCTGTCTGCCTCTTCGTCTCCCTCTCCTTACTGTTTTTTGTAGGACAGTCTTGGCCAGTCTAGATGTTTACGTGACGTGCCCGTACCTTTTTAGCTTGTGTATACAGTTGTGTAAGTTTTGTAATCCATTCCCACCAGCACACAATGGCCTACTCTTCCAAAAAATACACTTTTGAATGTATTGGCTCAGTTAGAATACACGACAAATCATGTACCAAAGACACAAAAATAAGAATAGGTATGGCTAAAAAAAAAAAAACAATGGGTAGGCGCTGCACTAGGCGCTGCACTAGGCGCTGTAGTATGGAAAAAATAAATAATGGGTAGGCGCTGCACTTGTGGCGACGCGCTCTCCCCGGGGAGAGCAGCCCGAATTTCACGCAGAGAAATCTGCTGTGACATAAAGTGGTATAAAATTTTTAAAAAAGTAGAATGATCCAACTAAACAATATCTGGAAAGATGGCACATTCCTAACCAGCCGACAATGAAAACAATGAAAATTGATGCTATGGCCCGACATGTTGGATGGCTGTGAATCCTAGACACAAGAGAGAGAGAGAGAGAGAGAGAGAGAGAGAGAGAAGAGAGAGAGAGAGAGAGAGAAGAGAGAGGAGAGAGAGAGAGAGAGAGGAGAGAGAGAGAGAGAGAGAGAGAGAGAGAGAGAGGAGGAGAGGAGGAGAGAGAGAGAGAGAGAGAGAGAGGAGAGAGAGAGAGAGAGAGAGAGAGAGAGAGAGAAAGAAAAGAGGAGAGAGAGAGAGAGAAGAGGAAGACAAGCAAGCAAGGCAAGCAAGGCAAGCAAGGCAAATATTCTTTTGTTCGAGGATAATAGATAAGCACTCGTGTGCTTTTTTACATCCAGTCCCCGCCCTTTTCAGGGATAACATCAAGATAAAAAGATAGCCTCAACTAAACAACAGTTATAGTGATTCAAATACCAAGAGCAAGAAACCATACCAAGTATCAAACAACAGGTAAGAAATAAGACAGAGATACAATATTAAGATAATGTTATAAAAAGGCACTCATTCAGAGAGAGAGAGAGAGGGAGAGACAGAGGGAGAGACAGAGGAAGGAGAGAGGGGGGAAAGGAGGGAGGGAGATAAAGCAACAGAGAGAGAGAGAGAGAGAGAGAGAGAGAGAGAGAGAGAGAGAGAGAGAGAGAGAGAGAGAGAGAGAGAGAGAGAGAGAGAGAGAGAGAGAGAGAGAAGTTGTTCAGCATTGCCATTTTTTTCTTTCTCTAACAGTTACTACCTCAAACACAGGAAGATCCTAGACATTCTCGACGTCTTCGTGTACGCAATGGGCCTACCCTGCATCTTCCTCGCCATTGTCACCATCACCACCATCATCACCACCGCCAAACTTCGATCAGCTCTCAGATGGAGACAGCAGTCCTCCTCAGCCTCTGGCGTCCAAACCACCACCACCACCACCAGCAGTACCTCAGAAGCCCAGACGGTAGCACTGACGTGGATGCTGGTTGCCACCTCTGTGTTGTTTGTGCTGTGCATGAGTCCCATCGTTATTTTGCAGATGTCGTTTTATTTCATCGAAGACTTCAAGCATGGTGGTCTGTATCACAATATCAATGAACTGTCCTGGGCTTTTATCGATCTGTGCCGGGTGATCAACTCTTCGCTGAATTTCTTCATCTACTTTAAGATGGGTTCTCGGTTTCGACAGACGGTGAAACAGCTGTTTACTCGTAAAGGGTCTGATGCGGATGTTTCTTATTCACATAGTAAGGGTTGTACCAGTGTGTCAGAGCGTATCAGGTAGGATGTTTCTGCTTCTCTAGAGAGAGATTTTGCAAAAAGAAAAAGGGCAAGACCTTCTCACGATCTGTTTTTACGTATCAGAGACTTGATATAAAATTCTATTATACCTGTCAATTAGAGTATCTCGAAAATAAGCCCCAAGAAAGAAAAGAAAAATGGGTGATTCTTTTAAAAAAAAGTTACCTAAAGGAATAAAAGAGTTGTTTATTGTTTAGGCTTGTATCCCATCTATGACGTCTTACTTTATGCCTGATTGTGTGTGTGTGTGTGTGTGTGTGTGTGTGTGTGTGTGTGTGTGTGTGTGTGTGTGTGTGTGTGTGTGTGTGTGTGTGTGTGTGTGTGTGCGTGTGTGCGTGTGTGTGTGTGTGTGTGCGTGCGCACGCGCGCGTCTGTTTATGCGCGTACGCAAGAACATTCAGTTATATCTAATTATGTGTATGTGACCTACAAAACCACATCCTTTATTTTCACATGTGATAGATCAATAGAGAAGAAGACTACACTGATTCAAATACCGCATGTTTTGAAAACACTGAAAAGAATAGAGAAAACATAGTTGAGTTTTGAGTGATAACTCAAACCCTGGGCCATCTGATCACAAGCTCAGTTTATCCCAGGCTATCTGGCCCCCTGGTCACACAGGTTTAGGGCTGACATCTATCTAGGAATATAAAAAGGGAGAAGCAAAATGATATTGAGGGCTCAGTATCTTGAAACATGATATGGGGACGGGATTGCTTGGTGGTCAGAGTGATGCACTCGTGATCTGCTGACCCGGTCGGGTTCGAATCCCGTTCAAGAGGATTTTTTTTCTCTCGAATTAACATCAGTGCTGACTCCACTCCCCTCAAAAGTCCTTCGGATGAGACTGTAAACCGAAGTCATGTGTGCGAACGCACGCAGAACATCTTGCGCACACGTTAAATCCCGTTCCGCTTTCCAAAAGAGTAGGACATTGTGTGTCGGTGGAAACGGATGACAAGGTTGACAAAACTGCATACACACAGGGGCTGGATGTTAAAAAAGCACACGAGTCCTTATTTCATTATCCTCGAAATAATAGAATAGAATAGAACAGAATGGAATAGAATAGAAGAGAAGAGAATAGAATAGAAAAAATAGAATAGAACAGATGCAGCCGGGTTCCTTTAGATTGTAAGCAGTAAAAGACTAAAACTTTTGAGAGAGAGAGCTTTAAAAGAAGCATTAAAACATGCTATCTAGTGTTGCTTAATTTAATGGAGTGGCATTGCATTTCACACCTCGACAATACTGTGATAATAATTATGTTTTTTTGGC
>CM060320.1:22201256-22218756 GCA_030674155.1 Stramonita haemastoma
TGTGTGTGTGTGTGTGTGTGTGTGGTGTGTGTGTGTGTGTGTGTGTGTGTGTGTGTGTGTGTGTGTGTGTGTGTGTGAGTGACTGTGAATGTGAATGCGAGTGTTGTGTGTGTTGTGTATGTTGTGTGTGTGTTTGTGTGTATGTACATGCATGTATGTGGGGTTACATGTGCATGCACACATAAGTATATTATGTTTATGTTATATTTCTATGCAATACTGAATTGTTTTTCTTTCACTGTTTGTGAGCTTACAGTAGATCAACCTAGATAGACAAGCATGCAAATGTATGTATGTTTGTCTGTCACGTTTGACGATGACCTTCAAAACAGCAGAGGAGGCAGCTGCTGTTTCGGAAACTGGGCAGAAATTTGATTACAGTGGAGGTGCCTTGCCCACACCACACCCCCTATCTCTCGGCCAAGAGGGCATAAGGACAGCTAGCATTGGAGATGTTCTCCAAACGCCAACTAACCCCCAGGGCTGCAGCACATAAGGACTGTGTAAGTCAAGCCTCAATATTACCATCATTACTATCATCATTACTCTTCTTATCAGTATCAGTATTCTGTCTTTCTTACTATTACGTGAAATTCTTCCACACACACACACACACACACACACACACACACACACACACACACACACACACACACACACACAAAACACACACACACACACACACACACACACACACACACACACACACGCACACACACAAGCACCTTACAAATTAAAATTCCTTATTTCTTGTCATCCCTGCAGGGCTAAGGAGGACTTTGACATAATATCACCCATAACTGAACTTCATTTCCATGCACTGCTTAACCAGATATTTCAATTTCAAATTCTTTGAACAGGTTTTATATGTCACTTCTGCTAATAGCAATCATTTAATAGCAGCATTTTGAGGAGTATTTTTATTTGTTGAAGAAAAAGAGTTTGTCATACTTCAAAGTGCTCGCATGTTTAACATAACAAGTTTCCAGTTAGGGAGAGTTGTCAGATTGCCTAAAGGCCTTTTAGCCTTATGTGCAACGATGCAGCCTGCCTTAAGCTTAAAGTCCTTCAGATGAGACTATAAATCAAGGTCCAATGTGCAAACTTAAGCAGAACATCTTACGCACATGTTAAAACCTGTTCCACTTTTCAGAAGAGTAGACCATTGTGGGAATGGATGACATAATGTACACAACTGCATACACACAGGGACTGGATGTTAAAAAAAAAAAAAAAGCACATGAGGGCTTCTTCTATTATCCTTGAAATAAAAGAATGAAAAGTCTGATAAATCCCCAAGGCTAAGCAGTCCCTTCCAAAAAGTTTTGTCATAACACCTCTTATGGAGGCCCCCCCCCCCCCCCCCCTCCTGCAACACCACCCCAGCTCCCTTTCAAGAAGCCGAGTAATCACTGAATCTATTGAATTTATTGAGAAACAAAACTGTACATACACTAGAAACATCAGTTGGGATGACTATTAATATTATTGTTTTTTGTTATTCCCGGGTCAGGTAGCTGATAGTGACTCATGGCTATCAAATTTCCCCAAAGTCAGAGTGCAGCTACCTATTAGGTGGGTGAAAACAGTACATACCACACTCTTACCACTGGTAAACCTCAGAGCTCTAGCTGAGGAATGAGAGATGGAGAAAAAAAAAAAAGCTATGAATTAAGTTGGAATTAAAAGCTGATGAGAAAGTCCACGGCACTTTTGCAGAAAACAATCTCTGATTTTATTTTTTGATGAAATTGGATATGACAGATGACTCATTGTTTAATTTCTTTCCTGCAACTATTAACTGATTCGTTCCTGATGCAATGTTTACAGTATTACAGCTGCTGGACTTTAATGCTGTCTTAAAGTTAATAAAGTATTTGTTCTTTGTTGTTTTTGTTTGGTTGGTTGGGGTTTTTTAGGGGGGCATGGAACTGCTTCTATTCTGGTTTACTTTTTTTCTGAAATGAAAGGAATTGTATTTATGATTTCACTATAACACAAGGGACTACAATGCTACTAAGTTTCTGACTTACTATCCATTTTGAACAGTTTGAGACTTCATCTTTTTCTTTCCTACGTTCTAATATAACTTTTGTAATTCTTACTTTTTATTTTTGTCTCCCCCAAAAGTCACTCTTTTTTTTTCTTGATCTTTTCATTAACTGGTAAGGCACAATGGACCATGATTGTGGCTTCTAGGTAAACTGCGATGAGCCATGATTGTGGCTTTGCATATGTCAGGTTCAACATTGATGGGCTATCATTGCTAGCCTTCAAAAAACTGCCTCATTTTTGTTTGGTTGCGTCCTTCACCTGTCAAACTTCCATTCCTGTGGGATATCTCTAGGAACATAAAATGTAATGTCTTTTTGTTACTTGTATCACATTCAACCTTGTCTCAACTTTTCAAAAATATAGGTTTAGCTCTCTAGTGTTCTTCATCAACATATAAAAACCCTACAACAGAGCAAAGGTAGCCACAGTTAAAATTTGTGATTTCTGTGAGCAACAATAATTATATCCAGGAGCACTAGGGTTAAGAAGAGTTCAAACGTATAGCCTTCAGAGGTGGCAGTTCACTGATATAAGGGAGACTACCCAGACAATTTCTACATAGTAAAGCTCAATTGTTTCCCTTCAATGATTCCTACTCCCAGGGGGAAAAGAGAACTTGACTACATAAGATGAGAGTAATGTAAATAAGGCAGAGAAAAACAAGAGGAGGGAAGGAGGGAAAGGTCAGAGGCCAGTGTGATCATTGTGGATATAGTTTTATAGGTCCAAACTAAACCTTCAGGCACAGTTACTTTTGTAACTCAATTACTTGTCACAGCTTTTGAACACCAAGTTTCTTGTGATTGCATGCAATGTAAGAAGGCAGAGAAAACCCAAATACAATTATCAGAAAATCTTTAGCTTGAGTACAATTCCAGAAAAAATAAATCCCAAAAATTTTGTGCCTACTTAACACATTACCTAACCCACCAAACTGAATGAGAGAATTTTTTCTTTTCAAGCAACATTCAAAAAGTAATGAAACAATATGAAGTCACATTTAACCCAAACCACAAATAAGTCAAATCTGTCAATGAAGAAGAGTGGGTTCCATAAAGTGTATTGAACCAGTTGATATATATAATCTCAATAAACTTTAAGACCGAGTTGCAAATTATGCATGGTCAGAGGGAAAGAACTACAGTACACACTGAGGATATAAAGTTGAGTTGCTTCACTTGGTCTGAACTTGATTATACTTCTTGTACTTTCCAAGGAGTTGTGTCTCATACAGGGGTCACATCACTAATGAGGAAGTGAAAACCAGAATTAAAAACGCCATTGGACCATATAAAGAGCTCCAGACTTCAGCAGACCTGTGCACCCCCTTACTACTGATTTCAGTATTTTCATGGCAATTTTCAGTATTTTTCACCGAGTTTCAGTACTTTTGCGTGTTGTTCGTGACACTTTTTCAACATGAAGCATAAATGTCTTTTTTTTTAATTGGGTTTTTGTATCTGTATTTGTTTGCTCATTCCCCTTCCAATTTCTTTCCATTGTACAAAAGCTCATAAGCTTTTTCTTTTATCAACTAGCAAATCTGGACAGGTCTGATGACTTCATAAGTGATGTAATATACAGAGCGTAGAATTGGGAGAGAAAAAAAAAGAGGAAATTAAGCCGGGGTCCAGGGGCCGCTTAGGCCCCGGTGGGGTGCAGGGGCAAAGCCCCGCTGGGGGGCCCAGGGGACGAAGGCCCCCGGCCGAAAATGATTTTTCGCATTTTAAAGGCAGTTTGGAGGCCTCTCCAGGCACCATTTTGTGCAATGTGGAGGCAAATGTTGTGTGTGTGTGTGTGTGTGTGTGTGTTGTGTGTGTGTGTGTGTGTGTGTGTGTGTGTGTGTGTGTGTGTGAGAGACTCAGACCTTCCATAAAGAACCACCAGAGTATGTCAAACTTGTTTTAAAAAGATCTATTCTGGGTAGCGGTATTATAATATAAGTTTGTGTGTACCACTGTGATGGTTAATGGAAAACGTGGAGAGAGAGAGAGAGAGAGAGAGAGAGAGAGAGAGAGAGAGAGAGAGAAGAGAGAAGAGAGAGAGAGAGATCAATACACTCTCTGGTGAAGATTTAAGAAGATCCCATGCTTTTCTCATTTTATTTTTAATCTGATTTCGGTGTGGACTCACCATGACAGTTTGCATGGCCAGAAAACAAGTGCTGTGTATGTGTGTGCTCTGCTGCTGTCCAGTACAGCACCAGAGCGGAAGCCGTGTTCGGTACGATATAACTTCTGAGCGAGTCTTGCTGTAACTTCAGAATAAGTCACTTTCCTGTTTTAACGATCAACTGATTTTTCGAAGATGCGAGAAATTTTACTGTCCCATGATTTTCCAAGAAATCAGCGCTTCTATAAATGAAGAGCCGTAGTTTGCTATGTTCCGACCGCATTCCAATTTTCGACACCACTTGCGAATGAAAGTTCAACTTTCACTAGCGAGTAGCCTGATGCGAGAGACGTAGCGCAGGTTTCAAACCTTACTCGGCAAAACGAACAGCCAATTTTGCTGCTTATGCATCTATATCCGCAACTGTACCTCTTTTAGCCCCATCCTGGCCTGTTAGCGTCATTTTGCATTCACTCCGCGTCTTTCTTTGCTTATAAGTGTATCAGTTTGGTCTGTTTTCTCCGCGAAAGTTAAAACCACTTTCCGCCATTTTGTTTTGAAGATATTGTTGTGCACATGCGTCATCAGGGGAGATAAGTAACTGAACGATAGGGCCTAGCAGACGACGTAACGCGAGATGAATGGCATCGCTGAACGATAGAAGACGACGTTTTCGATTTCCAGATTTTTCGTTGACAAAAATCGGATTTTGATTAATAAAATCGTATTTCCGTATTTTCCAACTTTTTCCGGAACAAATAAGGAAAAATACGGAAGGTGCACAGGTCTGCTTCAGTAAAAAAAATCCTGCAAATTTAAGTGGTATGGGCACGTCACACAAACATCTGGACGACCAAGACTGTCTTACAGGGAACAGTACAATCATGATATATCCTGGCACCAACCAGACCTGAGAGATACAGACACCTGCAGCGTTGGTCAGTGTTGGTCACTCTCAAACTCGCATCCCTAAAGTGAATAAAGCTTGACTGTGGTCCCAATCTTCCTGAAGAGCCCACACCACACTCACTCTGGGTAGGAGTTAGCCAAAGTCCAAAAAATCCCTATGACTCTTATGGGATTCAAACCCACAACCTTCTGGTCCAAAATCCAAAGCGCTAACCACTGCACCTTTGCGGCTGGTAACAACAATCTTTTTTTTCTGATCCACAACAGTCCAAGTATTTCGAAAAAGAAAACCATGGCAAAGATTTAAAACATTGTTTTCACTCCATGCTAACTTCACTGCATGTACAAGAATACAATAATACACACACACAAATCAGCATGTAAACTCAACAAGATTTCAGTGTCACACACACATGCACACACACACACGTTTTCTTGGTTGTATCTTTTGTTTAAGTGGGTTTTTTTTTTAGGGGGGTTGTTTTTTTGTGTGTGTTCTTTTTTGCTAGATAGATGGCTTGATGAAAAAAAGCAAATTAATTGCTTACTCAATGTACCGTCTGGATATAAAATTTTGACTTTGACTGACTGACACACACACACCCCCACACACAAACACACACGAAGCACCCCCCCCCTCCCCCCCCCCCACACACACACAAACACTACAAAGACATACTGACATGGGTCTACTCACTTTTGAGGAAATGAGCCAGGTCGATGAGGGTTCGATCCTCATCACTGCCGGACCACTTGCGCACCAGCAGGGTGTTCTGGGGCTGCAGCTGGGTGGCGCTGGCGTTCCAGTCCACCATGATCACCTTGGACAGGTCACGGTTCAGGCAGTCCAGGTCCTGAAACACAGACACAAAGCAGGCATCAATCTCTGAAGTCACACATGACTCCATACCATACCATATTGTTTAAAGCCTTACCAACCACAAAAGCCACATCAGAGCTGTCACCTCATTCAGTTTCAGTGGCTCCAGCAGCTTTCAACTTCAGGTTCAAAACCACCATCTCCTAATACTTTCAAATATCTAAGACTGTCCATCTGAAAAAACAACAACATTAAATGATACAATACCTAAATCCTTGATTTCCTTAAGGCCAATAAACCAGGATGTGCTGAGGATGCAAGCCATTATGCTGGATTTATCATCCCCAGATTATAAAATAAAGTAAAAAAGGATAACAAACATTTTAAAGTACAAAAATATCATAAGAAGTGCCCCATGGACAATTAACACTGCAGAATGGACAGCCTATGCCTACCCCAGTGTCTAAGTATCACTACCTGGTCGCCAGAACAAAAAAAACACAAGCAAAATGTCATATAATGAAAACAATTTTAATTGAAAGATTTGCTTACAAAAAGGCAGGAGAGTGGACTGTAAAGACAGAAAATAAGCAAGAGAGATGATGGAAAGGTAACGAGAAAGACAGAAACAAAGAGAGATAGAAAAGTGGAAATTTCTAGCACAGAATTTCCAGAAGGTGGGGATGCTATTTATACTGAAAGCGACCTCAGCATCCCCACAAGGGGGGGGGGGCATACATCACTCAACAGTGCAAAGTTTACCATAGTCTTTCCCAGGACCATGCATATTCCCTGTCTCCTTTAATCAATAGTTTTGTCCTAAAAGTTTGCTCGTCCGAGTCACCTTGCAGTAAATGGACATAAAAAGAAGGATTAAAAAAACCCACACACATTGGACTGAATATTTCAATGGATTCTCCTCAGAAAAAAAAAATGTTTTGAGTTTCCCATGTCTGCATGTCACATTTAGGTACATTTATTAGATGAGAAAATTTACATCTTTAATCCAATGCTTTCTCTGGGCGCTATCCCATAGAAGGAAAGAAGGTGGCAGGATGGTTAAGAAGTTCACCTGCCAACAAGTAAACTGTGATGTTCTGGGTTTGATTCCCAGCCTCGCCCTTTCTTTCCAGTTTGACAAAAAAAATCAAACTGAATGTCAAAGTCATTCAGATGAGAATATAAACCAAAGCCTCGTGTGCGAACACACCCAGAGCATCTTGCGCACGCGTTAAAAACCTGTTCCGCCTTTCGGAAGAGCAGGCCATTGTGTGCCAGTAGGAGTGGATGACAACAACATTTTTTTTTAAAAACCAGCATGCTCACAAGTGTCGTATTTAAATACCATACTTGAGGAAAAATCCAGGAGTTGGAGTCCCCATGGTGTTCAGGGCTGTATATGGCAACATTCTGGCAGCTCCTACAACGACACTGGAACCATTCGTATTGGCGATTGCCTTTCCAATGGATCATTCCAGTGGCATGGAGAGGGGGGGTCTGCTGCATAGGTAACAGCTTGCCCTCCATACTTCCTTACCCAGGCTTTGTGCTCTAGAGCCTAGAGCGAAACTCCACAGTCTTTCGAAACTAAGGGATGCCTTCCATCCCATAAACTGACCTACCTTGATGTGATGTCCGTTCATGTAGCGTGTGGCATCTCGGTACAGACGGTACATGATGAACCCTTGAGGATCCAAATTGGACACCAACGGATCTGCCGTCTACAAAAAAACAAGAGAGACCAAAACATTCACACAGCTTTTTTCCATATGTTTGCATCTCTAAAATATGGGAAAATGAACCAAAAGTCTTTTAGACATATTTGTGAAAATATATGTCTCTAAAGGTTGTATAAAAACTTTTTTATGATCTGTGTAAATAACAAGTCATGGCTTACGGGCGTTTGGATGGAATAAAATCACATGTTTAAATGGAATACGTTTAAAGAGAGTGAGTATGACTATGGAAAAGTCTGCAACACATAGACACATAAACTCTCTCACACTCACACTCACACACACACACACACACACACACAACACAACACACACAACAAAACACACACATCACACATGCATGCATGCACGCATGCATGCATGCACGTATGCACACACATACACACACACTCACACACATAGACAAACAAACTCACACTCTCACATATACACACACACACACACACACACACACATACACAGAGACACACAAACACTCACTCACACACACACACACACACACACACACACACACACACATACACACACACACACACACTCTCACACTCTCACATACACACACAGACAGACATACACACAGACAGACATACACACACACTGATACACACAACCCCACCCCCCCCCCCCCCCACACACACACACACACACACAGAAAGGTCCTCACCATGCCTTGTTCCTGGGAGTAGACCACAACCTCAAACAGCGGAGGTCCCACCTGACTGAGGAAGTAGTCGATACCTGGCCGCTTCTTGAAACGCCACCCTGTGCTATACTGCACACACACACACACACCACACATTCACTGCAGCAATTTACTGGTAAACCTTTTCCCCATGAGAAACCCACTATAGGGCAACCGGCCACCAACCAACCCATCCCTATCTATCACCCACTACTGGGTTACAGAAGCATATATAAATGTGGACAGTGCACGAGTACTGGGAAAGAGGGGTTCTCTCCTTTAACGTAGGGATAGTGTTAATCTTTTCCCTACGGTTGCCTGCTATAATAGGGCAACCAACCAGCTACTAACCCTTCCCTACACAACATATCACCCACTTCTGGGTTACAGAAGCATATAAATATGCACAGTGCACATGTACAGAGAAAGAGGGATTCTCTCCCTTATAGTAGGGATAGTGTTTATACAGGTGTATTATACCTTTCGGATGAGACGATAAACCAAGGTCCTGTGTGTTACACATCACCATTTAGCACACGTAAAAGAACCCTTGGCAACAAGGGGGTTGACGCTGGCAAAATTCTGCAGAAAAAAGTCACTCTGATAGGGAAACAAATACAGTGTCAGTTATATGCAGGAAAAAGAAAAAAAATGGGTAGGCGCTGCACTTGTGGCAACACGCTCTCCCCGGGGAGAGCAGCCCGAATTTCACGAAGAGAAATCTGCTGTGATATAAAGTGGTACAAAATACAAAATACAAATACAGACATCAGTGGCACAAATCTGCAGAAATAGTCAAGCTGGCTTTTTATCCTAATGGTCCTGAAGTCATAGCTTTGACATTCGTATCTCTACAACACCAGGCAGATCAAGGGAGACATTGTTTTTCTTTTAACAATCTTCCAGGTCAAGTTCCATGCACACCTCCCTAGATTTCATTCTCTTTCATACATGTATACACATATACATATGCCTGCATAAGATCAAGCACGGCTTATTATCTCGGGGGGGGGGGGGGCTGTCAGTGTCAGCATAAATAGCATCTCCACATTCTGGAAATTCTGTGCTAGGAATTCCCTCATTTTCTAGCTCTCTCTCTCTCTCTTTCTCTGTCTTTCTGCCTTGTTCCTTTTCTTCCTGTCACCTCATTGTGATCTATTGTGATTTTGCGCTGAGAAATCTGCTGTGACTGAAAAGTGGTGTTCAGATAAAGGTAAATGTAAAGGTGTCCTATAACCTATGTAGTCATAAGGGAGCAAGGCATCAGAGACCTCAACTTCTCTAGGGGCCAGCATATTGAGGGCGGAGCCCATCTCCTCTCCCTCGCTGCTTAACATTCCTTGACCCTGAAGAGAGCAGGCACCCATTTACAGCTGGGTGAACTGGGAGACTGTACTGAAGCCAAGGCAAGCCAATGGCTGCCCATCCAACTGGTAACCCTGCTCGATGCTGCTCAACTTTGACTTGGGGAAAGCGAGCGCTCTGACTACATAGCTATCCCGCCCCTGGTGTTCAGAGGTCAGGAATTTCCATCAAAACTTCAGCGGTACACTGCTGGTGACTTACAGTCCAGTCTGGATGCACCAGAACCCCTGTCATCTCCAGCACCAGCGTGTAGGGAGGCTGCAGGTATGGGTACTTCAGGGGATCCGGTAGCAAGCGCTCTCTGGAGGGCTCCTGGATTTTCTGTACACGTCAACAAATGACAACAACAAATGTGTCAGACAAAAGTTTCTTCCAATCTACCAGTCTTCTTTTTCTTGTTTTTTTTTCTTCTTTTTAATAAAGGTACCAATTACTTTATTTCTGTCTTCATAATTTGGCAAGAAAAATAAAAACGAAAAGCTCTGAACATGAATGCATACTGTAATTGGCTGAAGTTTTACACAGTAAATATTTATTTATACAAAAAAAGGACAAAACTGAACTTGGAACGATCATCAAACAAAGCAACAAAGTGTGCCGGTGGGAACAGATGACAAGATTTACAAAACTGCATACACATGGGGACTGGATGTAAAAAAAGCACATGAGTGCTTATTCCATTATCCTTGATATTTAAAAAGAATAAATAAATAAATAAATAAAATAAGCAAACTGAGATCTTATGTGATAATACTGAAGTCATTATATACATGTACATATACTATAAAAGTAGACTCCTACCTTTGTGAATAAATTCATTTCTTTCCATGCTCTCTTGAACATTGCTGTCATTTTGGGTACTGAAACAAAAACAGACATTGTTACTTGTCAGAGTCACATAAAATACTGCTGCTGCTGCTGCGCTGCTGCTGCTGCTGCTGCTGCTGCTGCTGCTGCTACTACTACTACTACTACTACTACTACTACTACTACTACTACTACTACTACTACTACTACTACTACTACTACTACTACTACTACTACTACTACTATACTACTAACAACAACAACAACAACAACAACAACAACAACAACAACAACAACAACAACAACAACAACAACAGCAGCAGCAGCAACAACAACAACAACAACAGCAGCAGCAGCAACAACAACAACAACAACAACAACAACAACAACAACAACAACAACAACAATACTTCTACTACTAACAACAACAATAATAATAATGACAATAATACAATAATGATATGTCACACATACTGGCCACACATTATCCAAAATACAATATAATATTATTAGGGAGTGTGAGATACTATGCCTGGTGCCCCGTACTAGTGGTTAGAGCATTGTGCTTGTGATCTGATTGCTCAAAATTGATCCACCACTCATTCAAGGGATTTTGCCCTGGAGTTAACATCAGTATTGAATCAGAGGAGACTAAACAGAGAACCTGTATCAATGTATGTGAACACATGTGGAACATCTTGGGCAAGTTAAAACCCGTTCTGCCTTTTGGAAAAGAAGGCCCTTTATGCTGGTAAGAACAGGGGACATTTCTTTAAAAAAAAAAAAAAAAAAATCATGCACACAGGTGCCGTGCTTACACTTTACTCTCAAACCGAGTCAAAGTCAAAGTCGGAATACGGCTACCTTAACCCTCTTGTATTCAGATTCTCTGAACTGCCACTAGATTTTGCATTCCATCACGAAATCAGGTCAGGCACACATGTTCGCTGGCCTTTTCCTCCTTCTAAGTACATACCAGCAGCTATAATTACTTCCAGACTCTCAGAAGGCTTCTTACAACACACACACACACACACACACACACACACACACACACACACACACACACACACACACACACACTCACGCACACACACACACACACACACACACACACACACACACACACACACACACACACACACACACACACACTCACACACAGTAATACACAACTAACACACTCATATAGATATATATGATGTGACAAAGAAATAATTTCTTTTTAATGGCATATAATAGCTTTTAGTTATACTAGTTTTAGTTTTATTAATGCAATTAAAAAAAAAAAACTTTTTGGAAGATATTACTTTAAAAGTCAAAAGTAGTACTTTTGTTGTGTACTCACAATCACTGAATTCATCTTCAATCTGAAACAGAAAAAAACAACAACAGAATGAATTGCAACTTAAAAATAAACAAGCAAGCTTGATGGTTATTTATTTAGGGTTCATTAGATATTTTCATAACCACCGTGGATACAGACCGATGCAGCTATGTAAGGTATGTTCCATTATGATTTATATTATATAGTAATTAGTATGCATGTCTACATACAATGTACATCAGGCACTTTGATTTGTTTTTACAAGATATAGCATGGTACATTATAAATTAATGTCATTTTATAATTATAATTATTATTATTATTATTTACATCATGTACTCTACACAAACTGATTTTTTAAATGACACATTCATGCACATGTGCATGCTTGTATTACTTTTGTTTTAGTTACATTTTTACTCACTCGCTCAGTCACTAGGTCTGTTGTACTGTATTAGTACTATTACTGTGCAGTTATTTTCCTGCTTCATTATTTTCTTACTGCACAATTCGCTTTGAACACTGCTTCATTTACTTTTTTTTTAAGAATTTGGTCTAACAATATCACTGTGTATACAAAAAAATACCCATGGAGATCATTCACAGTCTCTCTCTCTCTCTCTCACACACACACACACACACACACACACACACATACACACACACACACACACCACACACACACACATTAAATAAATTATAACAAGAATATGGAACTTAAGTTTTCATCTGTCAGCTGCTTAGTAGCAAAAAACTTGATCGTAAAGTGAACAAAGATTTAGTACATTTACTAGAACACAATGTCACAAGATATCTTATGATCAGGATGGGATAGCCTAGGCTAGTGGTCAGAACATTGTGCACGCAATTTGATGACCCGGGTTCAATTCCTGTAGGAGATTTTTCTCCTGGAGTTAACATCAGTGCTGACTCCACTCTCCCCAACAGTCTCTTAGATGAGACTATAATATTAACCGAGGCCCCGTGTGCAAACGCACACAAAACATCTTGCGCACACGTTAAATCCTGTTCTGCTTTTCATAAGAGTAGGCCATTGTGTGCTGGTGGGAACAGATGACAAGATTTACAGAACTGCATACACGGGGACTGGATGTAATTAAGCATGTCATGAGTGCTTAATGAAGTTAATCCATTATCCTTGATATAAATTCATGAATAAACAAATAAAATGATCTAAGTTTCATACATTAACACCCCCCCCCCCCCCCAAACACAAACACACATAATTTCCATACTTCTTTGCCTTCTGGGTCCAAGGGCGGTGCACCTGAAACAAAAATAAAATTTTACTAATGATAATAACTTATGGTGAAGAGGAATATATAGATGATTAATAAATTATGCAATCAGAATTAACAGCTAAGAATAGATGTCAAAAAATTTAAGTATAAAATCACTCAATTACAATCAGCTGTCATGAGTGACAGTGACAGTGACTTTCATCCCTCCCCCCCCCCCAAGAAAAAATGCTTGGGCTTCAATCCGGTAGCCATTTTTCTTTCTTTCAGTGTGAAACACTTGCATAATAATTTAATAATAACATAAAAGTAACAAAAAACATACATGACCAACATTTGTTGGATAATATCAGAATCCTTGTTTGCTGCATCAATTCATAATGGACATGAGATTGAGCAATCTGTATCATGCAAACTATTTTATACTTGAGACAACTGATCATCATTAAAGTAAGTTGTTTTGTTTTTTAAATTGCGGGGCTGGGGTATCTATTGTCCAAAATTGACAATTTTGCCGAGGTCACTTGTGCTTACCCCAAGTATACACAAGCACTCCTCCGCACATGAAAGACCATCCCCCGAGAAAAACCAGACCCAATTTCCATGCATTTTTTCCAGTCCATCGGCCACTTTTTTTCTCAGAACCCTTGTCTGATTCCTTTTTGTCTGAAGACGAGTCTTCGCTGCTCTGTGTTTTGCTGTCGGCACTTTGCGAAGCTGCCAGTTTCTCCTTGAGAATGTCGTCAGCAAGGCCTTTTGACGACGAACCGCCGGGTGTCGTTTGCGTCGAATATAAAACACTCGAACGGAGGAAGACTGCTTTTCCTCCAGACGAAAGTAGTTTGTTTTTACAGCTGTCAGTGCTTACAAGTGATCTGACAATAAAGTTTGGATAGCGAAGATGACTGCACCTTCGCATCACACACATGCAGGCACTGTACGCGGCCATTTTGATGCCTGGGTGTATTCCGAGTTTTCTTCATTCGAGAGTCAAAAAATTTCCCCTGTATTACGTCCCTTGATTACGTCTACTTCCCCCCCCCCTCTGTGTGTGTGTGTGTGTGTGTGTGTGTGTGTGTGTGTGTGTGTGTGTGTGTGTGTGTATTTATTATTGTTGTTGTTTAGTTAGATGTGTTTTTTTTTTATCTTGATCTTATCCCTGATAAAGGCGGGGGACTGGATGTAAAAAAAAAAAAAAAAAAAAAGCACACGAGTGATAATTCATTATCCTCGAAATAAAAGAATTTGCCTTGCCCTGCGTCTCTCATGAAAATATAGTCCTACCGTATTCAGCCATTATTCTTATGGGGGAAAAAAAGAGGGGTTTTTTTGTTGTTGTTTTTTGTCAGAGCGCAACTAGAACTTTAGATTTTGACAACATAGAGGTCGCGCTGCAGCACAGGTTCGATTACATCTCCACTGATATGTCCCCCCCCCCCCCCCCCCCCCCCACCACACACACAACCCTCCCCAACCCCACACCTGGAATTAACACTGTTTTCAGACTCCAATCCCCTGAAAGCCAAACAATGATTGTATGTGGCCAAAACAAAGGTGATAAATCATATTGCGCATACCTTATAACCCCATCCACTCAGTTTTTGTTTTTTTCGTAACCAGCTGTTAAAAAGGAACAAAATTTATGACACATAATTATTCTTCTGTCTAAAATATCGACAGAACTGCTTGGTGATGGTTGGGTTGGTTGATACGGTCACTAAAATCGGATAAATCCGCTGGGACTCTATTAATACTATAATCAAGGGAAAGAAAGAAAAATGAACAGGCCAGCGGTCCACGGTACGGCTAGTAATATGGATGGTACAACCATACATACCCAGCATGCACTGAGCTGCTCGGACACAGTGTCCACAGCACACTGCCTGAAAAAACTGCTGAATCAGCGCAGTGCATCAATGACTTCCCAAGGAGTAGTCAGAGAAGTCTACAACTCTAGAATTTTCCTGGTGTATACCTTGGTCACAGCTAGTTTTAATAATAATAATGATGATGATGAATGGTTGTTTTGATCTTCATACGTCTCACCCCTTGAATTGTTTCGTTTTCTTTGTTGTTCGTTGTTGTTTCTTTTTCTGATACTTGCATATGTAAACGTGTTATGTTCTTGCCTTTATCTTCTATCGAAATTTTTGTCTCGTTCTGAGCTCCGAGTTTCACCAATGGTGTGATTTATGCCTATGTGACCGTTTCCCCGCCCCCCCCCCCCCCCCCCCCACCACCACAGTTTTGGTAGCCGTATTCCGATTTGGGAAATTTCTTTTGATATTATGATGTGATGTTATTAGACTGCAGCTTTTCTACAGCACTTTCCACAAGCTTATGCTTTTTTTTTTGTCCTCATTCTTTAAAGGCTACGTGATATTTTGATAAAATGAAATTTTGTTTAAACCAAGTCAAATAAAATCAAGTCAGCCTCGGTGACTGCTACTAGAATGGAAGCTGCATTAGTAAGTAGCCTACTTGCAATGTGATGAAAGTGAAGAGAGATCGAGGAGTCGATCCATCAGTATATTGGTGGAGAAAATTAACCAGTCAATCTGTTACATCCATCATTTGCCATATAATAACATAGGCAATCATTCAGTTATACATGTGCTGCCCATGCACCATGTTGACATTATTTCAGGGTGTTTTTTGTTGTTTTTTTTTGTTTTGTTTTTAGTATTTTGTTTTGTTTGTTCTCTGTAAGAGCTCTGAGGTTCACCAAAGATGAAATTTTAAGTATGTGACCGGTTTTATTTTTTTTTTTTTTTAGCCCATTATGAATGTAGCTGCATTCTGATTTCGTTGGTGATGTCTACTTATTTTCATTTTATTCTTTGATATCGAGGATAATAGAATAAGCACTCATGTGCTTTTTTAACATCCAGTCCATGTGTGTGTGTAAAGTTTTGTCAATTTTGTCATCCAGTCCCAACGGCACACCATGGCCTACTCTTCCAAAAAGCAAAACGGGTTTTAACGTGTGCGCAAGATGATATTCTGAGCGCGTTCGCACACGGGACCTCAGTTTACAGTCTCGTCCGAAGGACTTTTGTCTGTCTTCATTATGTTGAAGTACATAGCAGACCACTATCCTGTAGCAAAATGCGTACGCATGTGCGCGCGCGCGTGTGTGTGCCAGCTAGTTCACCCACATGTGTGCATATATAGCTACGCTTCCATGAGTTTGCGTGCATGTGCATGTGTGTGGTGTGGTGTGGTGTGGTGTGGTGAGAGAGAGAGAGAGAGAGAGAGAGAGAGAGAGAGAGAGAGAGAGAGAGAGAGAGAGAGACAGACAGACAGACAGACAGACAGACAGACAGACAGACAGACAGACAGACAGACAGACAGACAGACAGACAGACAGACAGACTCTTATTTTATTCCACTTTATGTCACGTGAAATTCGGGCTGCTCTCCCTAGGGAGAGCGCGTCGCCACAAGTGTACTACCAGAGTGGCTTTTTTCTACAGAATTTTGCCAGGGACAACCCTCTTGTTGCCGTGGATTCTTTTACGTGCGCTAAATAATGATGTGTAACACACAGGACCTCGTTTTATCGTCTTATCCGAAAGACTAGCACCCAGACCACCACTCATGGTCTAGTGGATGGGGGGAAAATTTTGGGCCCAAACGGGATAAGCTTAGGGACTTTGAAAAAGAGACAGACAGACTTACAGTGATGAAGACTTCTGTTTTATGTTTGCTTCTTATTTTTTTTTTTATTCATTCCTTTACTTATCTGTTCATTTATTTTTCAGTTTGTCTGTTGGGAAAAATTCCGCCAAAAAGAAAACAGCGGTAAAGCATCGTCACATACTTCTGTCATTTATTTTGTCATTTCATCACAGGTATAATACATTATTCGCAGGGTTGACTGAACATCACAATTTCATTACACTACAGAGGAAGGGGGGCGGGATAGCTCAGTGGTCAGAGCACAAGATTTCCCCAAGCTACGGTTATTAAGCAGCATCCAGCATGGTTACTAAGTGGGTGGGTGACCGTTTGTACACTTTGGCTTCAGTACAGTCTCCCAGTGTTTATAGTCTCATCCGAAAGAATTCTGGGGAGAGTGGAGCCAGCACTGATGTTTACTCCAGAGGAAAAATGCCCTCGACCGGAAATCGGTCGTCAAATTGCGAGCGCAATGTTTCTGACCACTAGGCTATATCCCGCCAGAGAGTAGTTATGTGATGTAAGATCAGGATGCGTGACATGATACGGGGAGTAGCAACACTAGAACTCTACAAAAGATAAAGCAACAAAACACAAGCAACAACGACAACAACACCCTCACACACAACAGCAATAATATATATATTTGAAATAGCACGAAACAGATAAACAAAACCAAAAGTTATACACCCTTTTGCCAAGGGATTATCTCACAAATCTGTTGGGAATTTTGTACAGAGAGAGAGA
>CM060320.1:22231256-22238756 GCA_030674155.1 Stramonita haemastoma
TCTTGAAAAATGATTTGTTGACCTTTTAACAACACCTTGCTCACAAAAGAGGAATACATGCGTTGAATGGGGTGGGGGTGGGGTTGGGGGCATGTTACTTGCTGCTAAAGGCTACTGTCAAAAAAAAAAGCTACACTGACTATATCTATATAACAAATTATAACGCTCCTCGAAGACATCTGACAACAACTACTACTACTACTACAATACCAACGACAACAATAAAACTCAACTAGCAAACAAACTGGGGAAGGTATAGCCTGATGGTCAGAGAGATGCGCTCGTGAGCTGTTGACGGGGGTTTGAGTCTCCTTCAAGAGGATTTTTCCTCTGGAGTTAACATCAGCGCTGACTTCACTCCCCACAAAAGTCCCTCTGATGAGACTATAAACCGAAGTTCCGTGTGACGAACGCACGCAGAACATCTTGCGCACACGTTAAAAACCCGTTCCGCTCTTTGGAAGAGTAGGCAGTGGTGGTCTGGGTGCTAGCCTTTCAAAACAAAAAACGAAAAAAAAGAAAACTTACTACGGTAGAACTTTCTTTGGTACATAAAACTTACTTTGGTAAATAAAACCTACTTTGGTAGATAAAACTTCTTTAGGTACATAAAACCTACTCTGGTTCATAAAATAAACTTTGGCACATAAGAACTCACTCTGGTTTACACAACGATCTTTGGTACATAAGAACTCACTTCAGTACATAAGAACTCCCTTTGGTACCAGAATTTTAACTTTGGTATGTATAAGAACTCCCTTTGGTACACGAAACTAGCTTTGAAACATAAGAACTCACTTTGATACACAAATTTTAACTTTGGTACATACGAACACACTTTGGTGCACGAACATTAACTTTAGTACACAAGAACTCACTTTGGTACACGAAACTTAACTTTGGTGTATGTACAGAAAACTTACTACCACTATTTCAAACGTTAGTAGAGTATGTCCTTTCATTCAAAACAGAAAAAAAAAGTTGTTAAAATCTTTTTCAACAGTATACTATAATGAAATATTTGGAGAAAAAAAGTTACACTACACTGGTAGTGGAGGTATACAGAAGGTCTAGGAGAGGGTATACGGCAAAAAACTTACCACCCAACGAATCTGGCTATGGCTGTGGCCGGGAGATTGAAATGAGCGGCGTGGGAACAGCAGGACAAAGACGTTACAGAAGAAGACGCAGTCCAAAGAAAAGAAACCTACTTCCCAAACAGTTTGTGCAAATGGGAATAAAAAGCCCTAGATGGTAAAAAACGATGATTTTTATGAGTTTGCCATCTAAACATCTGCTGTGACATGAAGTAGTACAAAATACAAAATAAAAAAGAAGTCGAAGCTACTAATCAAAATAGCATTAATCTAGAAGTACTGTCATGAACATTGAAACTATTTCGAGTGGAAATTTGTATCATATTGAACAAGATTGTATAGGCTTGCAGACACGGTAAAGAAAGTTGATATCTATAGCTCTGAATGAATCAAACTACAGCCGTTTTCAATCAGTCTGGTGTGACTCTTCACAGCATTTGAAAGCATTCAGTCAGCTCCTTATGAAAGAAATGTGTTATAGCCGTGACAACTTCAGAAAGAGTAAGAAAAAAATCTATGGAGGAATATGACGAGGGGGAAAAAGAAAGAAAGAAGGAAAGAAAGAGAGAGAGAGAGAGAGAGGAGAGAGAGAGAGAGAGAGAGAGAGAGAGAGAGAGAGGAGAGAGAGAGAGAGAGGAGAGAGAGAGACAGAGACAGAGACAGAGACAGAGACGGAGACAGAGACACAGAGAGAGAGAGACAGACATACAGACAGACAGACAAAAGAACATTTTAAAAAAAAAATCAAAAATAGTAAAAGAATAACATGCAAAGTAGCTTGCATGACAGCCACTTCAAAGTCAGAGAGGCATAGGGAAACATGAACAGAATAAATCGATTAAGCAGAAACTTTATTAAAAGAAATTCAATTAATAAAGTATCATGAAAAGAAAATATCCACCTCAGTCAATGCACGTATCGAAAAGAAGGCGTTAATAAATAGGAAGAGGGAGAGAGTCAACGTGTGTAAAAAAAACAAAAAAAAACAAAAAACAAAACAAACACACAGAGGGGGAGAGAGAAGGACAGAAAGAGAAAGAGAGAGAAAGAGGGGGGGGGGGGGGGGGGTAGGTAGAAGGGAGGAAGGAGAGAGAGAGAGAGATGTGTTATATATATATATAATATATATATATATATATATATATATATATATAATATATATATATATATATATATATATATATATATATATATATATATTATATATATATATATATATATATATAAATAAGAGAGAGAGAGAGAGAGAGAGAGAGAGAGAGAGAGAGAGAGAGAGAGAGAGAGAGAGAGAGGAGAGAGAGAGAGAGAGAGAGAGAAGAGAGAGAGAGAGAGAGACAGAGACAGAGAGACAAAGAGACAGAGAGACAAAGAGACAGAGAGACAGAGAGAGACAGACACACAAACAGACAAACAGAGACACAAACACATACAGAGAAAGAAACAGAGACATAGAGAAAGAAACAGACAAACACACAGACAGACACAGAGAGAGAGACAGAGATGAAATGATCTGGGGGGGGGGGGTTTCCCCAGTAACTCATTCAGTTTACAAAACTATCACACCACAGTCCAGTCTATTTATATATTTACTTATTTATTTGTTTATTCTTTTATATCAAGGATAATGGAATAAGCACTCATGTGCTTTTTTACATCCAGTCCCCGTGTGTATGCAGTTTTTGTAAATCATGTCATCTGTTCCCACCGGAACACAATGGCCTACTCATGCGAAAAGCGGAACAGGATTTAACGTGTGCGCAAGATGTTCCGCGTGCGTTCGCACACAGGTCCTCGGTTTATAGTTTCATCCGGAAGACCATACGATCTCTTGGGTTATGGAACACCTTTACCTGACCGGATTTTTGATATTACCACTACTGCTACTATTGTCTTTCTGTAAATTTTTTTATGATGGATGCAATAGCTCAGTTGTTAATCGACTTTTAATCCTCTAGTTCCATTAAGTTGTGGGTTCGAAACTCGGCAGCATCTGGTGAATAAGGATGGGGAACTTTTGTTTATGATATCCAAGGTCAATTTCTAGTGCAGAAGATCAAATATGCATGTCCTTCATCTGAGTGTTAGATGGGTTACAGAGATACTAACATACCCAGCATACATCCCCGAATTCGGAATGCGGAAACCTTCATGGTGGGCAAAAATGAACCTTCATGGTGGGCAAAATACGGTAGCATACGCGAAATATCACTATTGGTGAACCTTGGAGCTCTAGCTGAGGAACAAAAGCCCCTAACCCAACAACACCTCTCCCTCCTCCCCCCTAAATAAAGCAAACAAAAAACCAAACAAACTCCCCCCCCCAAAAAAAAAAAGGACCAATACAAAAACAAACAACCCCCCCTTCCCCCCAAACTCCGTCCAAACCTATAAAGGCACATCATTAACACCTGATTAATTCTGCTTTCTGAACCTGAGCCCTGAAATACTTTGTACGCCGTAATGCTATACCCAGTCTGAAATTGCAGCGTAGAGTATACTTAACCTGAGGAGAATACAGATGACTGCACTTCTGGGTTCGATTCCCAGCCTCGCCCTTTCATCCCCAGTTTGACGAAAACTTTGAACTGAATGTCAAAGTCCTTCGGAAGAAGAGGCGAAAAATCGAGGCCCCGTGTGCGAATGCACACAAAACATCTTGCGCCCACGCCAACACAACTCCTTTCTTCATCAAATACGTAGTCTCTGCTGAATGTTGTTAAAATGGTTGATATCATCAGAAATATCATGTAAACTTTATTCAATGAGTTTGATATGAGTAAACAGACAATTCTTTTGTTATATAGTAATTGTTCAAATATCCAGTTACATGGTGCATGCATGTAGTTCAGTTATGCATATAGTTTTGTTAATTGATGTTATGTAAAATCCTCCATATTATTAGAGGGATGACAGGAAAAAAAGAATAGAAAAGCATTTGCTAAAAACCCGTTTTGCTTTTTGGAAGAGTAGACCATTTCGTGCTGGTAAGAACGGATGACAACAGTTTTTTTTAAGAAAAATGCATGCACGGTGGTAACATGTTTAGACATCATCCCCGAAATCGGATAACAGCTACCTTATTAGTGAGCAAAAAAAAACAAAAACAAAAACGGTCGCATACGCAAAATCTCACCATTGGTGAACCACGAAACTCTAGCGGACGAATAGGAAAACAAAATCCAGATTTCATAACTACACACTCTGACCTCTAACTTAACCTTGCGTAAGCGTCCCAAACCCATGTTTAGTTAAGTCGATCACGAGGCCCATAATTGACATCGGATTGCCTTTACGCCCTGCAGTCCACGTCCTTTCAATGTCTGTCATGCTTTATGTAAGGAAAAGGTAAAGGTGTTCTCCCATAACCTAATGTGGTCGTAGGAGAGCGAGGCATCGGAGACGTCAACTTCTCTAGGGGCCAGCATATTGAGGGTGGCGCCCATCTCCTCTCCCTCGCTACTTTACCTTCCTTGATTCTCGAGAGGGCAGGTACCCATTTTACAACTGGGTAAATTGGGGTACTGTACTGAAGAGAAGGCGCGCAAACGGTCACCCATCCAACTCGTAACAACGCTCGATGCTGCTTAATCTTAGCTTGGGGAAAGCGAGTGCTCTAAACCACTGAGCTATCCTGTCCCCATGTGCCAATCTTAAATTGCAGCGTGCCCTATACTTAGCTAGAAGAAAATATAAATGATCTGACTGCACAATTGCGATGATTACAAAGTATCCATGTTGTGATAGGTCCGTTGTGATTCCCAGTTACGTTACTTCCTTTAGCAAATTAGTGGTTGGAGCACCCGCGTGCACTGTACTTTGCCAGGAAGTGTGTCAGTAGGCATACTGAGCCTGGTGGAGCTCATTCCTCTCAGATGCATGCTGGGTATGTTCATATCATTCATGCCACCACCAGGCATAGCTAGCCCACTCTTTTGCGAATGGTGCAGGGAGTATTGAAGTGTGTGGAAAATGCTCTGCGTGTTCAATAACAGTTACAAAAAAAGTTCAATCCACAACATTTCAAAACACCCCAACACAAGAAACAAAAAAAAACAACCAAACATTCAAATCAAACTAAAACCAAACCAAACCAACAAACAAAATTCCCCCAAAAATTAAGCACAAGTATTGAGTTTTGATCTTGGATTTCATATTCAAACGTCTTTTTTTTAATATAGTTATGTCTTTGAAACGAGGCGAAGTATCTGATACCAAAAGGTATCACAACTTTATTCCATCTTTACTGAGATTTTTTTTTTTGGAGGGGGAGGGGATCAGATAGGCCTAATGCAAAGTAAAAACGTAACTTTTTAACAACTCTCTTGAGTCTTAAGTTTCACATTCAATATTTATCTAATCTCAATTTTTATTATAACTTATAGTGATATAATTTTTTTTGCTTCTATTTTTTTTCACTTTAAATTATTTCAAGCTGTCTTCTAACAGTTTGTTATTAGTATTGCTCATTTCTTTTATTCACAATAACAGCAATATTTCTACATCTACAAACGTCACGTTTCTGCGAAATATCTCAAATAAGTACTTGCACTCGAACTCGCGTATGCATAATTATGTACGCCTGCGCACGCGAGCGTTGCCGTGTGGGTGTTTGTGCGCGCGCTTGCACACACACACACACACACACACACACACACACACACACACACACACACACACATACACACACACACACATACATACATACATACATACATACATACATACATACATACATACATACATACATACATACATACATACATACATACACACACATCAATCCACCTAAAACACATGACCCTTTTCAAAAAGAAAATAGTGTTACATTAGTTACCTCTTCCACACCGATCCACACACAAAACAGAATGTTGCAAGTAACCCATATCACACACACACACACACACACACACACACACACACACACACACACACACACACACACACACACACACACGCGCGCGCGCACGCACGCACAACACACACACACACACACACACACACACACACACACACCACACATCACACACAACACACACACACACACACACACACACACCCTCCCCCCCCCCCCCACACACACACACAATATCTCCTCAAACCATACATACCTGCGTGGAGGTTGTCACGGTCATACAAGAAGAAGACAGACCCAGAAAGGAGGAACAGATTAATAATAAAGATCACACTAGGGCCTACCGGGACCACCACTACCACCACGGCTGTGTCTCTCACGCAAACTGACAATCTGTCTGCCTGCTGTTAAGGCTAGGCCTAGGCCTAGTAGGCCTACCCTTCTTTCTACTAGGCTACCCCTCTATCCATAGGGTAGGCCTACCCTACCCCACCCACCCCTAACCCTCAGGTAAATCTGGAAGTGGCGAAACACGGAAAAGATCCGTGCAGTATTAGCTGTGCCGTGCAGGGTGGGAGAGAGGGGGGAGTAAAGGTGGCACTGGCAAAAATCTCACCATTGGTAAAACTCGGAGCTCTAAGGGGGCGGGGGTGGGGGTGGTGGGGTGGGGGGGTTGTGCCAGACCTAACTACACTAGCCAGGAGAAGGAAAGGGGTTTTAAGAATCTAAAAGGTAAAAGGTAAAGGTGTCCAATAACCTAGGCGGTTGTAGGGGAGCGAGGCATCAGAGACCTCAGCTTCTCAAGGGGCCAGCATATTGAGGGCGTCGTCCATCTCCTCCCCCTCGCTGCTTTACCTTTCCTGACCCTAAAGAGGGCAGGTACCCATTTCAGGCTAAAGGGGGAAATTTGTAAAGAAAGAAAAAAAAATAAAGGAAAGAAAGAGAAAAATAAGAAAGAAAGACACACAGAAAGAAAAAAAGGACAGAAAGAGAAACGTGACGCCATGCATTGAAATATTTTAAAACACTTCTATTGCGTTTTGGGATGTTGCTAGTGAATAAAATTGAAGAAAAAACGCCCAAAGACTTAAAACAACAACAACAACAACAACAAACTTTAAGATCAACTCTTTCGCAAACTCCTAGGTATGTCGCACAGGGTTGACATCACTAATGAGGAAGTGAAAAAAAGAATTAAAAATGCCATGGGCCCATATGAAGAGCTCCTGACTTCAATGAAGAAAGGGAAACTTAAGAGGTTCGGGCACGTCACACGAACATCTGCACTGGCCAAGACAGGGAACAGTAAGGGGAGGGGGACGAAGAGGCAGACAGAGGAAACGCTGGGAAGACAACATCAGAGAGTGGACAGGCCTTGGGTGGAGCGATCTACTACGGAGGGCGGAGGACCGTGAAGAGAGGAGGAAGCTGGTTGCTAAATCTTCAGTGGTGCCCCGCGGTCCACGAGACTACGGGACAGGTGAAAGATGAAGGAAAATTAACTCTTACCGGGAAGCTTTTTTTTTTTTTGGGGGGGGAGGGGTTGTTCTA
>CM060320.1:22246256-22253756 GCA_030674155.1 Stramonita haemastoma
ATCATCATCATCATCATCACCATCATACCCGAAAGACTAGAACACAGATCATTAGTCACGGTCTAGTGGAGGAGGGGAAAAAGTTTCGGGCACAAACTGGGGATCGAACCTGGCCTTTTCGCTTTCTAGGTAGGTGGGTCACCTCTAGACCACCGATCCACAAGACTCATTCCACCCCCCACCCTACCCCATCCCCACAACTTTTCCTGTAGTGTGTAACTATTCTGAAAAAAGGTGATCCGATCTTTGGTTGTTAAGTTGATTCAACTTGATCCTCTCGCGCCCCTCCTACACACCACCCCTTCTCTGCCTGCCTGCCTGTCTGCCTGTCTGCCTGTCTGTCTGGCTGCCTGCTTGCCTGCCTGCCTGCCTGCCTGTCTCTGTTTTTGTCTGTGGGGTAGGGGGTTGTTATTGCCTTTTTTATCATTTCATCTTTTTTTTTTAATACCTATTCCCTAATCAGGGCAAAGGCAGGATGAAAAAACAGCATGTAATACTTACTCTGTAATCCTTGAAAAATGAAGATTATCATTCATTCAGTTTCATTCTCTCACTCAAACAGTTTTTGTGGTTTTGTTCAAATGGTTTATCTGGGTCTTACTGGTTCTATCTGCAAAGCATTCTTCTGGTAGCTGGTGTCGTGTGGGTGGTGTCTGATCTGATTTACATTGTTATACTGTCTTGTCAAGGGGTGTGGATGTGTGTGTGTGTGTGTGTGTGTGTGTGTGGTGGTGTGTGTGTGTGTGGTGTGATGTGTATGTGTGTGTGTGTGGGTGAGTGGTGTGTGTGTGTGTGTGTGTATGATGTGTGTGTGTGCGCGCGTGCGTGCGTGCGTGAGTGCGGTGTGTGTGTGTGTGTGTGTGTGTGGAGAGAGGAGAGGAGAGAGAGAGAGAGAGGAGAGAGAAGAGAGGAGAGAGAGAGAGAGAGAGAGAGGAGAGAGAGAGAGAGAGAGGGGAGAAGAGAGAGAGAGAGAGAGAGGTTACTGTGGAATTAGGTTATAGATTATGCTTGTCTATCCCTGTATGTCTATCTCTCTCTCTCGCCCTTGTTCAAGCTTGCGAATACACAAGTGGGTGTATATATGTGTATGCAAAATAGGTATGTAGTTAACTGCTTTTGTGCTTGTATGGGGTGTCTTTGTTTATGAGAGCGCACACGCATGTGTGTGTGTGTGTATGTGTGTGTGTGCGCGTGTGACTGCATGCATGCATGAGTGCTTGCAGTGCATGTGTATGCGTGTGCATGTGTGTGTGTGCGTGCGTGTGCACGTGCCTCGATTTCTGCGTGCGCGACCACATGTAAGAGACTGCATGTGTAATGTATGTATGTATGTATGTATGTATGTATGTATGTATGTATGTATGTATGTATGTATGTTTGTATGTAGGTATGTAGGTATGTCTGTATGTATATGCGCGGGTGGGTGCTAATCTGGTTTGTTGTGTATATTGGTTAAACTATTGATTCAAAGGCAAAGCAATGCACCTATTGAAAAAAACAAAAGAAGAATCAATAACAGATTGATCGTCTTTCAAATCAGCCTACTGTAATATTGACACCGATGGCTCAGGTTACCACAACGAAGGTAAGCAAACCACATTCACCTTCTTACCTTCTCTCCTTTATTCTTCTCTCCTTCTCCTTTTTCTTCTCCCCTTCTCCTTTCTCTTCTCTCCTTCTCCTTTATTCTTCTCTCCTTCTCCTTTCTCTTCTCTCCTTCTCCTTTTTCTTCTCTCCTTCTCTTTTCTCTTCTCTCCTTCTTTCCCTTCTCCCCTTCTCCTTTTTCTTCTCTCCTTCTTCTTTCCCTTCTCCCTTCTCCTTTTTCTTCTCTCCTTCTCCTTTTTCTTCTCTCCTTCTCTTTTCTCTTCTCTCCTTCTCCTTTTCCTTCTCTCCTTCTCTTCTCTCCTTCTCCTTTTTCTTCTCTCCTTCTCCTTTTCCTTCTCTCCTTCTCTTCTCTCCTTCTCCTTTTCCTTCTCTCCTTCTCTTCTCTCCTTCTCCTTTTTCTTCCCTCCTTCTCCTTCTCCTTTTTCTTCTCTCCTCTCTTTCTCCTTTTCCTTCTCTCCTTCTCTTTTCTCTTCTCTCCTTTTCCTTCTCTCCTTCTCTTTTCCCTTCTCTCCTTTTTCTTCTCTCCTTCTCCTTTTCCTTCTCTCCTTCTCTTCTCTCCTTCTCCTTTTTCTTCTCTCCTCCTTTTTCTTCTCTCCTTCTCCTTTTTCTTCTCTCCTTCTCCTTTTTCTTATCTTCTTCTCCTTTTTCTTCTCTCCTTCTCTTTTCTCTTCTCTCCTTTTCCTTCTCTCCTTCTCTTCTCTCCTTCTCCTTTCTCTTCTCTCCTTCTCCTTTTCCTTCTCTCCTTCTCTTCACTCCTCCTTTTTCTTCTCTCCTTCTCTTTTCTCTTCTCTCCTTCTCCTTTTCCTTCTCTCCTTCTCTTCACTCCTCCTTTTTCTTCTCTCCTTCTCTTTTCTCTTCTCTCCTTTTCCTTCTCTCCTTCTCCTTTTCCTTCTCTCCTTCTCTTCACTCCTCCTTTTTCTTCTCTCCTTCTCTTTTCTCTTCTCTCCTTTTTCTTCTCCCCTTCTCCTTTTTCTTCTCCCTTTTCTTCTCTCCTTTTCCCCTCTCCTTCTCCTTTTTCTTCTCTCCTCCTTTTCCTTTCTCTTCTCTCCTTCTCTTTTCTCTTCTCTCCTTCTCCTTTTCCTTCTCTCCTTCTCTTCTCTCCTTCTCCTTAGTCTTCTCTCCTTCTCCTTTTTCTTCTCTCCTTCTCCTTAGTCTTCTCTCCTTCTCCTTTTTCTTCTCTCCTTCTCCTTAGTCTTCTCTCCTTCTCCTTTTCCCATTGCCTTTACTGCAGGCAAAACCTGTGTTAAATAACATGTTGATCTAATGTAATGATGATGATGTACTTTTGGTATTGTTCCAATATATAAAAAAATGAATGTGTGAGTTACCCTGAAACAATGCCATATAAATCTATGTGTGCATGCCCCTTCTCTCACTCTGTCTACACCTTGACACCACGCATGCACGCACGTGCGCAAAACGCGAAGAGACGCGAGGTGAAGGGAGCAGACAGCAGTAGAGAGAGAGAGAGAGAGAGAGAGAGAGACGAGAGAGAGACAGAGAGAGAGAGAGAGAGAGAGAGAGAGAGAGAGAGAGAGAGAGACAGACAGACAGACAGACAGACAGAGACAGACAGACAGAGACAGACAGAGACAGAGACAGAGACAGAGAGAGAGAGAGAGAGACAGACAGACAACAGACAGACAGACAGACAAACAGAGAGAGTCAGACAAACAGACAGACAGACAGACACAATGACTGAGGCAATGGCAAGCTAGAGAGAAACACAACAAAACGGAAAGACAGAAACACAGAGAAGTGAATGGACAAACACATAAAACAAAGACAGAAACACACAGAGAAGTGAATGGACAAAAAAGAACAAAGACAGGAAACACAGAGAAGTGAATGGACAAACAAAAAACAAAGACAGAATCACACAGAGAAGTGAATGGACAAACAAAAAACAAAGACAGAAACACACAGAGAAGTGAATGGACAAACAAAAACAAAGACAGAAACACACAGAGAAGTGAATGGACAAACGAAAAACAAAGACAGAATACACACAGAGAAGTGAATGGACAAACGAAAAAACAAAGACAGAATCACACGAGAAGTGAATGGACAAACAAAAAACAAAGACAGGAACACAGAGAAGTGAATGGACAAACAAAAAAACAAAGACAGAATACACAAGAAGTGAATGGACAACAACAAAAAACAAAGACAGGAACACAGAGAAGTGAATGGACAAACAAAACAAAACAAAGACAGGAACACAGAGAAGTGAATGGACAAACAAAAACCAAAGACAGGAACACAGAGAGTGAATGGACAAACAACAAAGCAAAGACAGGAACCAGAGAAGTGAATGGACAAACACAAGCAAAGACAGAAACACAGAGAAGTGAATGGACAAACAAAAAAGCAAAGACAGAAACACAGAGACGTGAATGGAAAAAACAAAAAAGAACAAAAACAAAGACAGAATAACACAGAGAAGTGAATGGACAAACAACAAAGCAAAACAGAAACACAGAGACGTGAATGAAAAACAAAAAAAACAAAAACAAGACAGAATAACACAGAGAAGTGAATGACAAACAAAAAAACAAACAAAGACATAACCACAAATCAAGACACACACAACACTTTATTATATAAACTCTCTCCACTTGGTATATAATAATATGCACACAATAATGTCCAGAAAAAAAACTCCTGGCCTACATGATCAATATTATGTTAGAAAGGTGTGATACACAGGCCTATGTGATCGATACACAATAATTGGTTTGCTGGTCCCCCTGTGTGTTTAACTTGCACACAACCGCCGCCATCACCACCACCACCCCTTTGCTAAACACCAAACAAGGGAAATAACGAGCCGGAGAGACAAAAGAGAAAAGGGAAGTAACAAGGAGCTTACATCATGAGGGAGGGAGTCTTGCATGAGGGAGGGAGTCTTGTTATGGGTTCTGTGCCAAAGATTTGAGTACTATATGATTGTGTGTGTGTGTGTGTGTGTGTGTGTGTGTGTGTGTGTGTGTGTGTGTGTTGTAATAATTATGCCCTTATTCTCAGTGTAGATCTTATCATTTTGACTTTTTCTCCTGTCATGATTTTTTTTGGGGGTAATTTTCATAAATTTCATGCTGAATATTTGGGAGGGAGGGAGGGGGGGGGGGTGGATGGTCATAGCTTTATGTTATATGTAAGTTCCTTTTCACTCACACACACACACACACACACACACACACACACACACACACACACACACACACACGCGCGCGCGCGCGCGGAGGCAGGGGGGATGAGGGGGATAGGGAGGGGGAGGCGGGGGGAGGGGGGTTGGGGAGGGGAGGACGGGATGAGCCTTGGGGGCAGGGGGATAAGGAGGGGTGGTAGGTAGGGGGAGGAGGGGGTAAGGTAGGTGGAGGAGCGGGATAGATAAGGGGAGGGTTAATTTGTAAAAGGGAGAGGGGGGAGAGTGGGGGATAGAAGAAGGGGATAGATTCAGGGAAGGAAATAGAGGAAGAAAAACAGTATAATTTCTTTACACACACACATAGTGAGTATAAAAGCAAGCTAAAAGGGCAAAAAAAATGAGGAGGTGAGAGTTGACGAAAAAGTCTTCAAAGAGTTTTCACTTATTTTATAAGTGGTATAAAATAAAAAGAAATGACAGCGTATAGCATGCTCAAGACAATGATACAATTATTTGACTCACTTGTTTGGCAGCTAGAAAACATGAAAATGAGCATAACGCCAAAGTAGTACTTTCCAAACGTAGTTTCAAATATAAAAAGAACAAAACAGTATCCCCAAAGTCGGACAACGGCTATATTAATGGTCGGTAAAAACGGTCGCACATGCAAAACCTCACCATTAGCTCTCGCCGAGGAGAGGAAAGAAGTTAAGATCCTTAAAACTGTTTTTTCGTCTTTGCTGCAATTATGTTTCTATAAAAAGAAAGAAAACCGTATCGCTCGAATGCAGTTTTGTTGTTGTTGTTTGTTTTTATTTGCAAAGCCAATTAATCTATGTTCTAGACAAACCCTAACAATTCGCAGCACAAAATGTATGCAATAACAACAAGCAAATGAAGTCAAGTGACGGATGACTGTTAATAATATGAACGGGCCAAATAAAAATGAGGAGAGAGTTGATAAAAAAGTCTTCAAGAAGACTGGGCCGTCTGTACACCAGAGGCTTTTAGCCCTACTTCACAGTGGTGTTCTGATGGTTGATCGGTTAGGTGCACGTCAACTAGTAAACTAGAGGCGGCAGGTGGTTTTTTTAATAGTAAATGGTAATTGATAGAGGTTTGACTGATGGCCAAATCAGGCTGTGGCATAGCAGTCTCACGACAGGGTCTGGTATTGACAGTTCGATCTGTTCTGTTCAGGTCTGACTGATGCTACAGTGCTTTAGTTGAATACTAAGTAGGCCTACTGCTGCTTAACTTTCAGAGTATTTTTTTCTTCAAGAAACTTTCCCCTTATTGATTTTATTCACTGCATGATATATGAATGTGTGTGTGTGGGGGGGGGGGGGGGGGAGGTGCTTTCATTTTAACGTCTTTTCACTAAAAAGTCTGGGATACTATCAAACTGTTACAGTCACACTGTATGATGTTTTTTTTATATAAACAGGAACCCTTATATGCGTTTCGAGTAAAAAAAAAATCCAAATTGGAAATCATCAAGTAAAAACAACAACAACAACCCCCCCCTTCGAATTTTATATAACCATCTTTTAATGAAGTTGGAATCTGCATCTATCATTTAATAAACTATTAGTCAGCAAAAAGAATGCCGTATAGGAGACAAAATGTCCACATGTGGAAACCGAAAGCACATTGTTCTTGATCCCATAGTTTATCATAGGTAGACAAAACCAGCACGTAAATTTCGTTTAGACCCCATCCAGTGTTAGGCACCAGGTGCATCACAATTTGTCACCTTACATCTTTCTTAGCAGCTTTTATAAAGTCCAAAGTCCATACAGAATGTTAAATCTTGGTCGCACTTCGTCTGATCTTGGAAGTTGACGTCACTTTCACTCTTTCTACGAACCCCCCCCCCCCCTCCGCCTGTGCACAGCCAAACCACTCCTTTTGGGGTTTTTTGCTATCAATTTTGTTAAATCTAGCCTCCGAGCTCTACTTTCGTCTTATACACGGAATTCAATGCATAGTTTTGTTGTTTTTTCTCCTTGCTTTGTGTGGTTTTCAACACTTGACAGAAACATCCCATCCAACTTCGACGATCGTTAAACAACTTCCGGACTCTTTACTGCGCATGCGCGAAATTAACGCTTACTTCCCCATGAAGACTTTGTTGTCTGCTTATCCTTGTTTGTTTCGACCAACATCGCACAAACATTTGTACCTTTGTTTACGTATTTTTTGCACAAAAATGTATGTTAAGATACATATATTTATCATTCTTAAGGAGCAAGCCTTGACTTTAAAGGGATTTAAACGTGTTTGTCACAAGTTGTCATGCTAGTCTTTTCAACAGGGTTCAAGGTCTTGGATCTAGTATTCCTATACTTAAAAATAATGTGAATATTGCCAATACAGAATTCCAGTTAAAATGGAAGGATAATCACGCTCACACACACATACACATACACACACACACGCGCGCGCGCGCGCGCGCGAAGTATGACCACACACACACAATTATGATCACACACACACACACACACACACACACACACACACACACGCACCCTACGTCGTACACTCAGTCATTCATACGCAACTAATGCTTATAAAGGCAGCGCATGCAAGGTAGGCCTATACACACGAGTCGCACAGTCTGTAAAGTTTGGCATCAAAGTTTTATTCACACATGATTATCATAGATCACATACCAGTTTCAGTAATGACAAGATAAAACTGATACAACTACATAATGTAAGACAGAAATGAAAAGGAAAAGA
>CM060320.1:22258756-22261256 GCA_030674155.1 Stramonita haemastoma
TCTTGTCTGTCATATGAGCGAAAATGCGTCGTGCCGCCATTCAGCAACTGACAAGTCAGGCCCAGCACATCCAACTTCGGCATGCATGGGAAACAAATAAATAGAAAAAAATAAAGCAGATAAAAGGGAAAAACAAACAAAACAAAAAAGCTAACAACACGCAAAAGTGAAATTGTATAGCAAGACCCCTCTCAGTTCTAAGCAAAACTTATCTAAGTTACAGATTGAAGGAGGATGATGGCGATATTTTTTTCGTTAAAAATGCACCGGTATAAATGTCATACACTTTCAAAACAAATATTAGCACGAAGGCTGACCAGCCAGGTTACAAAGGAACACATAGAACCATCCTGGCTCAAAATATAGTCTAGGAAGTATTACTTTATTTTATTTTTTAATACCACTTTAAGTCACGGCAGATTTTTTTTTTTCTCTGTGTGAAATTCGGGCTGCTCTCTCCGGGGAGAGTGCGTCGCTACAAGAGCAGCGCCACCCAGTGTTTTTTTTCTTTTCCTCTCCGCAATTGTTTTTGTTTCCCTATCACAGTGGCTTTATTTTACAAAATTTTGCCAGGGATTAGGCCTACCCTTTTGTTGCCGTGGGTTCTTTTGCGTGAGGTAAATAATTTTGTGTAACACACGGGATCTCGGTTTATCGTCTCATCTGAAAGACTTGTACCTTGTGGTCTAATGGATGGGGGGAAACATTTTGGTCCTAAGCGCGATTTGAACCACCGCACGCTTCGGACCCGGACTTTTCGCTTTCTAGGTAGAAGCGTTACGTCTTGACCACTGATCCGTATTACTGAACAATCAGACCCTTTAATTAATGCAACGCTTTGCTGACAACAAATGAACAATGAAGATGAGGGAGTACGTGGTATGTATAAGAATAAGTGGGTGGGAGAGGACACATTTCAGTATTGGCAAATCTGTATAGGACACCATTAAGTCCACTACACACTCTGACGGTCTGACTAATATAATTTAAATCAATAAGTGATGTCACCAACTAGCCTTCACAAATAACTAAGATGTCTTATTTAAGTGGACAATTGAATCCGTTGTTGTTGGTGGTGGTGTTATATTACAGCCCAGTGGGGATTGGATTTGCTATTTAGGAAGAAAAAAAGCGCAAGGAAACATTCTACCTCACTCTGGCTGCCCATCCACTGTGCTGTGTCTGAATCACCTTTATCTATCTAGCTAGCTAGCTATCTGTCTGTCTGTCTGTCGGTCGGTCGGTCGGTTGGTCTGTCTATCTGTCTGTCTGTCTGTCTGTCGATCGGTCTATCTATCTATCTATCTATCTATCTATCTATCTATCTATCTATCTATCTATCTATCTATCTATCTATCTATCTATCCACCTGTCCGTCTATCCTGTCCGTCTATCCTGTCCGTTTATCTATCTATCTATCTATCTATCTATCTATCTATCTATCTATCTATCTATCTATCTATCTATCTATCTATCTATCTATCTATCTATCCGTTTATCCATCAATCTATCTGTCTGTCTGTCCGTCCGTCCGTCAGTCTATCTATCTATCTATCTATCTATCTATCTATCTATCTATCTATCTATCTATCTATCTATCTATCTATCCGTCTATCCGTTTATCCATCTATCAATCAATCTATCTGTCTGTCTGTCCGTCCGTCCGTCAGTCCGTCTATCTATCTATTTACCTGTCTGTCTGTCTGTCTGTCTGTCTGTCTGTCTGTCTGTCTGTCTGTCTGTCTGTCTATCTATCTATCTATCTATCTATCTATCTATCTATCTGTCCGTCTATCTATCTATTTACCGGTCTGTCTGATTGTATGTCTATCTATCTACTTCTATATTGTGGGGATATGAAGACTGTGAAAGAGACGGATGAAAGTGCATTGGGAGAGAGGGATATTTGGAGGGGAGGGGGAGAAGAGAGTACGTGGTGTGTGTGTGTGTGTGTGTGTGTGTGTGTGTGTGTGTGTGTGTGTGTGTGTGTGTGTGCGCGCGTGCTCGCGGGCGTGTAGGTGTGTGTGTGTGTATAACACAAAGAATGGATAACAAATTTAGAATACGAATCCATGTAGGTAGGTACACCTGCTGGCAAGCGTAGAACACACACACACACACACACACACACACACACACACACACACACACACGCGCGCGCGCGCGCGCGCGCGCACACACACACACACGCGCACACCCCCCCCCCCCCGTATCTGTCTCAGTGTCTGTCTATCTGACACTGTCTGTCTGTCTGTCTCTCTTGACTCTTGTCCCTTCTAGATTTAAACATGTAATAAATCCCTCAGTAATTGATAAAAGCCTATCACTGTATCAGCAATGCAATCACACATGTATCTGAATCTGAGATCAATGACAGCATCTTCTGTAGTCTAGTCCAGAACCTAGTTAGGCTAGTATTATAATCTTTCAATGCCACAATACTACATTAGACCCTTCAGGAATTATTTAACCAGGGAAAAGAAGCATGATAAAGATCTCT
>CM060320.1:22266256-22268756 GCA_030674155.1 Stramonita haemastoma
ACACACTCACCTTGACTTACAGGAAAAGGGACAATGCTGCCATGTGCCCTAGTCCTTTCTACAGTCAGCACCTCCACCACAATGCTAACAAGGCAGTACACTGCAAGCTGGCTTTGAAGCATTTACAGCATCCTCGACAGGCCAGCTTACAGCTGCAGTGGATCAGTTCTTGACAGGCTTCCTCTACCTGTGGCAGTGTAGTCCACACAGGTTTCCATCCATGATCCTGTTCTCTCTGCCAACCCCATAGTCCAGGGCAAGGAGGGTCCTGTGCTTTCACCAAACACTGTCCCCAGATGTGACCACTTTGGTAGACTGCAGGTAAGGTATGCTGCTGAAGTGCACCAAGAGTGGGTGGAATGTTCTCCAATTGCCTCTTCCCTTTGTGAACATTCTTTTCCTGGCTTCATCGATGCTTTGCAACTCACTGGTCCTGTCATACAATAGAGCAACAAATCGTTGAAGAACATCCATCATTGAGTTGGGTATGGGCAGGGTAGCTGGTGGTTCCATCATGAGCAGGAAGGTGTCAGTAACTTGTGGATATGCAGCCCATGTATTCCACGCTCTAGTCTTTCCTCTTCCAGAGAAGGACACACTGTCACACCCTGTAAATGCATGGAAGGCTGGCAAGGCTTTGGAGCACTTTGGACCAAGCTGAGTGGCAATTATGTGGGCTGCTAGATATTTAAAGTGTTTTCCAACTCCAAGAGCAATCCACACTTCATTAACTGCAGTTAACTGGACACAGGCAACAGCAAGTACAACTACATCGGTATCTGTTGTCCTGATCAAGACTCTCTGCAGGCCATCTTTCACACAGTCATCCACATGTAGCATGAGATGAGTGTCTGCTTCCTCATGGGTACAAGGTTCTATTCTGCTGGTGTCTTTGCTGGATGAGCACAGTGTTTTCTCAGCACTTGTGCAGATAAGGAAGGACCTTGCCATGGACTTCTGCTTCTTCCAAAAGAGTCTCTGCAATGAACCTGAACAGTTCATTTTTGTTCTCATTTACCTGCTGAAAGCCTTGCCAGTTTCTTGGGATCTGTGCTGAAGCCATAACCTTTCTTCGAACACCAGAACCTCACTTTTCCCTTGTAGCAGATTCCAAGCTGTCAGCCCTATAACCATCAAAAACAATGTCAATCTGAGATACTGCATCAAGCTGGCACATTATGTATGGCAAGACAATGACATCTACATACTCCTGAAAGGTAGTTGTCAGCTTTGGCGACAGCATTTGGATGAGAGCAGCACCATCAAAAAGCTTGCCATCCACTTGTGGAGTACTGTGAGGAATAGGGATGAGGACTGTCTCATGAAGGATTTCTTGTGCAAAGTCTGAAGGAGTCTTTAACTCGACTGAGCTGCTTTCAATGACATCATCTAGTACCTCATCAGCAATGGTTGTAGAATTGTCAGCAACTACACCAAAGTTGTCAGCAACTGCAGCAGGGACCTGATCAGTAAGTGAAGCTGAACAAGGATTGGCAAAGCAAGGTTTCTGGGCTTGAAGGCAGGAGATCAGATCATGGTTAAATAGTAAAAGTCTTATGATTTTAGCCAACTTCCATGTGTAAAACAACTGCATACACTCTCACTGAACCAAATCAATAATTTAAGTTCAGTTTGTATACACAAATACAATTCCCTTATCAAAACTGCTTTTACCTTGATGAAATTAACAACTACTATCAAACAGAAAAAGTCCAGACCACAACCTCAGGTACACAGACAAAACCTTGTACCAACAGCCTGTAATACATTTTGAAGAGAAGGAGAAGAGGAGGGGGGAGGGAGAAGAAGAGGGTTGTAGTCCAAATGTTATAGTGTCTAAGGTGCACACTATAACACATACACAAAAGAAACACTGCGTGCCACACGCACACACGCACACGCACACGCACACACACATACACACACACACACACAAACACACACACGCGCGCGCACGCGCACGCATGCACGCACCCACACGCGCATGCACAAGGTTTTTGAAAAAAAAAACCACGTGAAGGCTATGCGCTGGTAGTTATTAAAGAGATAAAATTAATTAATCTGTCTTTCTGTGAATGCAGACAAGCTGTTATGTACTGTTGACGACATACTGTCAGTCCTCCTTTCACGAGCCCTAAAAATTATTTTTAAAAATAAACGTATTTAAAAGTTCGAAAAATTTTGTAGCTTGTAGAAAACAGCCACGAGAGAGAGGAGAGAGAGAGAGAGAGAGAGAGAGAGAGAGAGAGAGAGAGAGAGAGAGAGAGAGAGAGGAGAGAGAGAGAGAGAGATAGAGAGAGAGAGAGAGAGAGAGAGAGAGAGAGAGAGAGAGAGGAGAGAGAGAGAGAGAGAGAGAAGAAGAAGGAGAAGAAGAAGAATAGTAATAAAAAAAAATAAACAATATTTTCTAAGGGTAACAGAGTAAGCATTCAAATACTTTTTTTTTCATCTGGGTCTTGCCCTGGTTACAGAATAGCACCCCCCCCCCCAAGACCTCCCG
>CM060320.1:22273756-22276256 GCA_030674155.1 Stramonita haemastoma
TCAAGCAATTTACGAGGATAGGAGCTCCAGCTGATCAAAAACAATGTTTTCTTTATACTGTTAACAGTTTAATTCATCCCTTGTGGCTATAATGTGTTGATGATAACATATAGTTCTTTGTGAGGAAATTGTTCAAATTGGGCCTACTTTGGGAAATCAACGTCACAACCGCAACAAGCTTTTAATCCGCCCTCTATTTAATGTCCATGACAAAGAAAGTACAATTTTTCTTCTAGGGAACTTGAAACAACATCTGGGCATTACTTTAATACAAGTTGTGTTTCAAATTAGCAGTCTTTCAAGTCAGAAGAACAATCTGAATAAAGTATGCACCAAAATGTCACAAATCCGCCATGTTGGAATGAGCAATTTGGTGAAATAAATTCACAATATTTAAAAGCAAAAACACAAATGGTCATAAAAACATTTAAAATTTATTTTTTTTAATTAAACACAACCAGTAAACAGCATTCACCACAATTTTAAACTTAATTCAGCCAAATGGCAAATGTGTAAAGTAGGTCACTATCATGCCTCACATGTTTCTGAGAATGACCCATATATATATATATATATACATTTTTTTTTTTAATTTTTTTTTTTTTTTAAAGTATAAAATATCTGAATGTTTTGAGCCAAGCATTCCACCATACCTTAGTGACTGTGGAGCCTCAGAGAGTGGGTGACATTCCAGCCTAAAGCATGTGACCAAAACGTGTAGTTTTCTGTGTACTGAGACAGGGCCCCTGTGTTAAAGAACAATGATGACTCAGCATAAGAGAGTCTTGGTAGGAGGATGTAGGTTGAGGCCTACCTAGACACGCCTACTGGGAGAAAGGTACAGGAGTTTGAAGAGTGAAGACATTGTTCTGTTCTCACAGCTTGGAGACACCCAGAAGAAAGTAGAAGGTAAGAGAAAAATTTTTGTCTTGGGAGTAAAAGAGGAGGAGAAAGGAATATCTCTTATTTTCTTGTATGTAAAAAGTCAAGACATGAAGATAAACTTGGTGTTGTTGTGATCATATAACCTGTTTATACATCCTAAGCACAGGTAAGGAGATATCTAGGTGTTCAACCTCAAAAAGACATGTATGTAGAACCATGTGGACTGGTTAGAGGGTGGATGATGAAATTGATGGTAGAATTTGAACATGGAGGGTATTTACTGTTATAATTAAGAACTCCTTGTGCTTGAGTACACTTGAATGTTAAAAATCATTACTGTGGCTTTCAGTATGTATAGATATGTCACCATTTCCATTCTGAAAACTCAGTAATATATTAAAAAAAAAATCAAAAGTATTTTACAATATATATATATATACATATATATATATATATATATATATATATATATATATATATATATATATATATATACACCTTAAAATCCCTAGCATACGCCCACCCACCCCTGTGCACTGATTGCGGGCAAAATTGGGGGGTGGGCGTTTGCTAGGGATAGACCCCATTGCACAAAATAATTTTTGTGCTCAACCTGTAATTGAGTGAATACAAACCTGAAAGCAAGTTAGGTCGTGTGAGTAGAAGTGAAGGAAAATAGAAAAAATGGGACTTTGAGGCAAAGAAGGCCCACGATGTCCGTTGTAGGTCCTTGTTTGGCAAAACCCTGCCTTCAGATCTTTCATCTTCCAGATAATACAGCACACCCTGGTCGACATGTTCAGATCTAACTGCTGGTCCTTTTGACAGTTTTCAGTACTGCTGTTCAAGTCTGTCTCTTTTTCACTCCATCCCCTTATCCTTTTCCTATCCACAGAAAATTCACAGGCACACTCTGAAACATTCCCACCTGCTTCCTTATCCAGATACTGGAGGGCTTCCAATTTGAAAGATAGTGTAGGACTGTCCCGGGAGTGAGGAGAGGGGACAAAGAATAAGAAAAAAGGAAACAAACAAAAAGGTAAAGAAGGGGGAAGAGATTACTTTTAGAACAGTCTGCACAAATCCTAGTGAAAGTGAGCATAGTCTCTTTGAAAAAAACAGGGTGGGCGTTTGCTAGGTAGTTTCCCCTGTGCACAACTTTTGGCCCAAAGTGGGGGGTGGGCGTTTGCTAGATGGTGAGCTTATGCTAGGGATTTTATTGTATATATATATATATATATATATATATATATATAATATATATATATATATATCTCACAAAAAGTAACTAGGGGATAGAGGGAAATAACTCATTTAAAAAGACTAATTCAGTAGTATGACTTCCCTTGGATTGTACAGGATTAAATAATAATCAGCTGATTTTTCTGCTTTTTGGATAGTTCTCCAAGGCTTACTAATAGTGAATATTTTGCCTATAGAACCAGTATTTGGGTGGGGGGATGGGGTAGTTACCCACCATCTGAGTAGCAGATTTCCAACTTCAACATATGTGGGGAGAAGGACAAGAGTTTTGAAAGTTGAAGAAACTCCCTAACAGAAATTAGTTTACAATAGCATTTAGCAAGAGCAGGCCCCTATATTTTTGTAACTATTG
>CM060320.1:22281256-22283756 GCA_030674155.1 Stramonita haemastoma
TGTTCAGGGGTTTGTCAGAAACTATGTTGGTATCTGGGCGTAGTGGGTAGTTGTACAATCCCTCACAGTATTCTGTCCAGCGTTGGAGGATGGCATTGTTTTCCGTTAAAAGATTTCCTTCTTTGTCTTCAATAACAGAGGCTTTAGGCTGTGTGGTTTTCGTTAGTGCTTTCAAAGTGTCGTAAGCTGTTTTGCTGTTTCCCTTGGTCATTCCAGCTTCGATGTTGTTGCATTGTTCTTCTATCCACGCTTCTTTGGCTTCTCTCATCTTTTTCCTCACTTCTCTGTGGCTATCCATGTACTTCTTGTAAGCTTCTTGACTTGTGAACTTTTGTTTTTTAAGTTCTCTTCTTTTGTCGCAGAGGTCAAGAACCTCATTTGTCACCCAAGGTTGTTTCTTTGTTCTGCTTCTTCCTAATGTTTCTTCTGCTGCTGTCGTTAGCACTTCTTTGATGTTGTTGGCCAATGTGTCCACATCATTGTCGATGGCTGTGAGTGCGGCGAACTTTCCTCCAATGTTGGCTTGGAAGATCTCAACCACTGTTGGGTCTTTGAGTTTTTCCAGGTCGAATCTTATGCGTGGGCTTTTTGGCTGTTGTTTTGCTTTCAGTTTCAGCCTGATGGTGGTAAGTACAAGGTCGTGGTCACTGCCAATGTCAGCTCCTGGGAATGTTCTTGTGTTTGCCTTGTTTATGCTGGATTTGAATCTTTGGGGTGACAGAATGTAATCAATTTGATTATGAATCAGACCATTTGGTGAGTGCCAGGTTGATGTTCTGGATGGCTTGTGAGGGTGGAGTGTGTTAGCCAAAGTCAGTTTGTGCTTCTTTGCGAATTCCAGCAGCCGCTGTCCTCTGTCATTTGTTTCTCCCAGTCCAAATCGTCCTGTGGTTCCTGCCCAGGTGTCATAGGCATCAGGTCCCACCTTAGCATTCCAGTCGCCTTCCACAATAAGGATGTCTTTTTTGGGCGTTTTGGAGATGACGTTTTCAAGTTCTTCATAGAATTGTTCTATCTGATCGTCATCGTAGTCAGATGTTGGAGCATACACTTGGATGATGGTGAGATTCTGGGGTTTTGCAGAAACTCTGATTGAGATGAGTCTGCTGGATACTGGTGTGCAGCTGATGATGCTTGACACAATCTCTTTCCTGACAATAAAGCCTACTCCATGTTGATGTAGTTTTTCTTCTCCGCTGTACCATATTTTGTGGCCGTCTTGCGTGGTTGTTTCTCCAAAGCCAATCCATCTGACTTCCGCAAGCCCTACTATGTCCCATTTATACCTCTGTAATTCATGTGTAAGTTCCTGTACTCTTCCTGTTTGGTACAGAGTTCTTACATTCCATGTACCAATGGTTGTCCCTTTATCTGGAAGCTTAAGGGTTTGTTCTGCCCCAGTAGCACACTTGTCACTCCCACCCTGGAGACTTGCAGTGGGTAGCGCGGTCGTTGTTGATCCGGGCCTCGACCGATCCGGCATGTCTTTCTGTTTTGTTTTACTCATCATGTCCTTGCAGTGGGCTTGAGGAAGCTTGGTGGCGCCCATCTCCTCTCCAAGACTCCTACTGGTGGGTAAGAATGCACCAGCCCCTCACAACGTTTCGCCCGCCAGTAGAAGCGGTTACCGGGGTGTGGGTGGGTTAAGGACCCGGACCCAGAAGTGAGAGTTGAGTGCCAAGTGAGGACCAGTGCTCCCGTCCATCCCGAAGGATGCTACTGCCAGGTTTACAAAGGTACCACCTCTCCTTAAGCACTCCATACACCCCAAAGAATGGCCAAAGAATGGACACAGTCTCTTGTAATACCCCTGCCAAAGAAAGGAAACCTCAAACAATGCCAGAACTACAGAACCATCAGTCTCATAAGTCATCCTAGCAAGATCATGCTGCAGGTAGTCCTCAACAGACTGAAAAACCAAGCGGAAAAACTCCTGGCAGAAGAACAAGCGGGCTTTAGACCAAAACGCAGCACAATGGAACAAATTTTCAATCTGAGAATTCTGATAGAGAAGCATCTCCAACACCAAAAAGACTTGTACCACAATTTCATAGACTTTAAAAAGGCCTTTGACAGGGTATGGCATGACGGCCTCTGGCAAGTACTCAGGCACTTCAACATTGACAGCTGTCTAATTGAAGTCATCAAAGCTTTGTACGAGAACGCAGAAAGTGCAGTTTTTATGAATAATCATGTGGGCGAGTTCTTCAAGACCACGGTTGGGGTTCGCCAGGGCTGCCTTCTCTCACCTGTACTCTTCAACCTCTTCCTCGAAAACATCATGACAGAGACACTGCAAAACCACCACACTTCCATCTCCATTGGTGGAAGACCCCTTTGCAACCTCAGATTTGCAGATGACATTGACCTCATGGGCAGCAGCAAACAAGAACTGCAAATCCTCACAGACAATTTAACAGATCGAGCGAGCGCATACGGCATGGAGGTCAGTACAGAGAAATCAAAGATCATGGTCAACAGCGCGAGTAATGACATCACG
>CM060320.1:22288756-22293756 GCA_030674155.1 Stramonita haemastoma
TCGCCATCATCATCATTTATCTGAAAAGTTGTTTCGCGTAGGTCTGTGAGAAATTCTTCCCGTACAACAGGTTTGTGTTTTTTTTCTTTAAGTTTATCTTGTTCTTTTTCTGTTTTATTTATAGATCTATTCAACTGTTGTTTTTCTGTTTTTGTTCTGAAATAGTTTTATTTATTCATTTGTAATTACATCCATGAAGTCGGCTAACTTAAACGGTGGGTAAAAACTGGTCGCATTTCAAAAAAGAATTCTTCATCATTGGTGAAGCTTGGAGCTTCATGTGTTTTTTAAATTTATATCTCTATCGGTGTAATACACACACACACACACACACACACACACACACACACACACCCCACACACACACACACACACACACACACATGTGTATATATATGAAACATATATCAATATTATATTATGTATTTATTTGTGTACTTATCATTTTACGGACACTTTGTGATGACACGACTTTGCGGAGTGGCAACAGGTTGAGATTTGTAACAGCATTTTATATGGCAAGTCGGCACTTTTTTTTCTTTTTCTTTTTTTCTTTTTCTTTTTTTCTTTTTTTTTTTAATTGGAGGCTGTACATGTATGCTTACATGCTTGCACCTCTGCTCTGTCTGTCTGTCTGTCTGGTCTGTCTCTGTCTCTCTGTCTCTCTGTCTCTCTCTCTCTCGTCTTTGTCTAAGGGGACTGGTGTTATGTCAGTTTGGCAGCAGGTGCAGACACTACTGCATTGGGGACAGTCCTGATCTAGGGTGTGTTGTGTGTGTGTGTGTGTGTGTGTGTGTGTGTGTGTGTGTGTGTGTGTGTGTGTGCGTGTGTGTGTGCGTGTGTGTGTGTGTGTGTGCGTGTGTGTGTGTGTGTGTGTGGTGTGTGTGGTGTGTGTGCGTGCGTTAGTGCGTGCGTGCGTGCGTGCGCGTGCATGCGTGCGTTGTGTGCGTGCGTGTGTGTGTGTGTGTGTGTGTTATTCTTTTTTCTTTTAAGTTTTATTACAAGGATAATGGATTAAGCACTCTGACTCGTGTGTTTTTTGTTTTTGTTTTTTTGTTTTTTGTTTTTTACATTCAGTCCCTGTGTCACTATGCATTTTTCGAAATTTTGTTATCCGCTCGCTCCCAGGGGCATACAGTGGCCTACTACTCTTCCGAAAAGAACGGTGTGTGTGTGTGTGTTTGTTTTGTTTGTTTTGTTTTGTTTAATGTCCTTCACTACTTGGTGATATAGACACACCCGCATTCTCTCTCTCTCTCTCTCTCTCTCTCTCTCTCTCTCTCTCTCTCTCTCTCTCTCTCTCTCTCTCTCTCTCTCTCTCTCTCTCTCTCAGATATATATATATATATATATATATATATATATATATATATATATATATATATATATATATATATATATATATATAACTACAGAAGAGATCTTACTGGGGAAGAATATATAACCTCAGCAACTGATGTTATGAACTGCTGCGAGTCATACAAAACTTCTTGAACAGTGGCATATCTTTTTTTAATATCTAATCCTCTCCTTTTAAAAAGGTCAATAAGAATTGGGCAATCAAACAATAAGTGGTGGATTGAAAGAGGTTGAGAACAGCAACATGACACGTTTTTAGAATATTTGGTATTCCATGCATTCAACCTCAGTTTATACATTAAAATTTCTAGTTTACGTGAACATGAAATACGTGTGTGTGTGTGTGTGTGTGTGTGTGTGTGTGTGTGTGTGTGTGTGTGTGAGGGGGGTGGGGGTGGAGAGGGGTGTACAGCAGCATTTGATGCAGATATTTGTTGGTGCTGGGCGTTCCCCAGGTTTACAACTTAGGGGTCAAGTCGCCAGAATGTGCATACTCAAGTTACTGTTCACCTGTCTCGGTCATCACAACAGCGAATCATCGTGAGAATACCAAAGATTTGGAGGTGTACATGTATAACATTATACCATCCACAACTGCGATGTGTAAACGTACATCGCTGTTGCTATATTAACCAAAAGTGAAAGTAGAACACCCAATACATAGGTAGGTGCTCTCCAATATTTCGTCTTTTGCCTTCCTCATGGGGTGTTTGAACTTAATTGTGATGACGTGATGGAATGACGTCAATTTCAATTTTTCGTGATTATGAAACTTTGTTGTGATAATAATTAAAACCAATTAATTATGTAAGTAAACAGTGGTGTAGGTCACCCAGAATGTATATATATATAATATATATATATACATATATATATATATATATAGAGAGAGAGAGAGAGAGAGAGAGAGAGAGAGAGAGAGAGAGAGAGAGAGAGAGAGAGAGAGAGAGAGAGAGAGAGAGAGAAGACAGACAGACAGACAGACAGACAGACAGACAGACAGACAGACAGACAGACAGACAGACAGACAGACAGACAGACAGACAGACAGACAGACAGACAGACAGACAGATAGACAGATAGATAGATAGATATAGATCTACTGGCTGAGTTATTGCAACAGCAAATCACTGTACATGTGAAAATAAGCCTAGAGAAGAATTTTGGGTGCACGTTGAACTATCTGTATCTTTGATTGTAGCCTAAACCTACACCACTGTGTGTGTGTGTGTGTGTGTGTGTGTGTGTGTGTGTGTGTGTGTGTGTGTGTGTGTGTGTTTGTTTGTGTGTGTGTGTGTGTGTGTGTGTGTGTGTGTGTGTGTGTGTGTGTGTGTGTGTGTGTGTGTGTGTGTGTGTGTGCGAGCGCGTTGTGGTGTGTGTTGTGGTGTGTGTGTGCGTTGTGTGTGTGTGTGTGTGGGGGGGGGGGGGGGGGGGTGGGTGCGTGCGTGCGTGCGTTGTGTGTGTTCAAATTCATTTAATGTCTTTTCACAAATTTTGATATAAGACAGTACGCGCGCGCGCGCGCGTGTGTGTACCTATTGTGTGTGTGTGTGTGTGTGTGTGTGTGTGTGTGTGTGTGTGTGTGTGTGTGTGTGTGTGTGTGCGTGCGTGCGTGTGTGCGTGTGTGCGCGCGTGAGTGTGTGTATACAGTTACAATGTCTGTGTGAAGTTTGTTAAAAAAAAAATTAAAAAGCTATTCTTCATATCAAGTTGGGAAGAGTCTTTGAGTGGCATGGGATGAACTTTTATTAAAATCAAAATAAAAAAAAAGATCTAGATCTATATGAAAAGGGAAAAAAAAACTTGCCCAGGATTGAAAATAATCTAACAGTGACTGTGGCCATGCAATAGAGCAGCCACTTGACAGTGTTTCACAAGAGAACAATTATTAATGAGCTGGGACTACAGAGAGTAGCTGGCTATCTATGTAATGTTCAACTCTTTATTTACGTTTGCCACATTTGGTTTGGTTTTCGCTGGTAGCTTTTTTTTTTTCTTCGTTTTTTTTTTCTTTTCGTTCCTTGACTAGAGCTTCGAAGATCACCAATGGCTAAGATTTTTGGGTCTGCTAACCATTTTTGCCCACCCTTAAGGTAGCTGTATTCCGACTTTGGGGATGGTATCTAAAACACAACACCAGTGTGCATGCAGAAGTTTTTGTTGTGTTGATTCTAGGGTGCGCCCTTGCGAGATTCCCACTTTTTTTTTCTCCAGCTTTGCCGCAAAATAATGTGACCAATGCGCCCAAACGACGCACCCCCCCCCCCCCCCCCCTCCCCCTAAAAAAACAACAAGAAAACAAAAAAACTCCAACAAAAAAACCAAGAACAACCCCCCCCCCAAAACCCAAACAAAAACCAAAAGCAAGCACAAAAAACCCACACCAAAAAACAAAACAAAAAAGTGGACAGCGTGTATTTGAAAAGACGCATAGCAACTGTCGTATGTCTAATTTCTAAACTATAGCGCTACATGTGGCGGTCAGTACTTTAGATAGCCCAGGGGCAGCAAGATACTGAATAGCACATGCAATTGTCACAATGAAGTAAGTGGCTGGCCCCGCTTCGTTTTCCTATTGGTTTACGTCATTTTCCAAGGAGCCTTGTACTCCTTCTCAAGTGATTTCATCGTGACAGTGGTTGATTGAGGAAATAGCAGAAGAAGCCCTGTCCTAACGGGGTTCAGAGCTGGTAGAGGAAATTAGAAGAGGCTTCAAGATGGTTATAAAACCATCTCATTATACAATCTTTTAATTTGTTTGTTCCTCGGGGACTTTTTGCCCCCACCATTTATGATCGAGGTTGCCACATTCCAACTTCGGAGATTAATAATCAAAACAATATCATCATGGATCAAAGACTCAAACTCAAAACACACACACACACACACACACACACACACACACACACACACACACACACACACACACACACACACACACACACACACACATGGGGGTTCTTGGTTGTTTGTAGAACTTGTGTTGTTGTCATTGTCTTTGGCTGATTGTTTGTGTTCCTTCATTCCTCCTCGTACCCCCTTTCCCCAGTCCTTTTCAACTGGTTTTATTTTTAAATTTTATTTTGTTTTATTTCATTTGTTTTTTTGGTTGTTGTTGTGTTGTTGCTTTGGGTGGTGATGAGTGATTATCATGTTGTAAAATTGTATCATTGTCATTATGGGTGAGTTGTGGGTTTGAAGTTTTTGGTCGGTTTGAGTGTTATGGATTGGATATCATTTTGTTTAAGTGGTCTTTTATTGGGGTGGGTGGGGGGGTGTTTGTTTTTTGTTGGGTTTTTTGTTTCTGTTTTTGGGTTGGGGTTTTTATTTTGCTAGATAGATGGCTTGATGAAAAAAAGCAAATTTCTTGCTTACTCAATGTACATACCATCTGGAAATAAAATTTTGACTTTGACTTTGACACACAGACCCTTTCTAGACCACCTCTAATAAAATTGCAAAGAAAACATTCCCAAAACGGTGTTGCCAGGTTGAACGCAACCTGGCGACATCCCCATCACTACTAGGCCTACAGCATTAACCCACTCAGGCCCCCAAAGCTAGCTGTGCCGAGGGGAGGCTAGCTAGCCTAGCTAGGCAACATAGTAGCACAGTAGGGAGTAGTGGTGTCCGGAAGGAAG
>CM060320.1:22296256-22303756 GCA_030674155.1 Stramonita haemastoma
GCATCTGGATCTCAGAATGGGAAAATATCCCCCACATGTCCAAGCATATAATTGAGAAAAATTAAGTGGAATTGATTTGATATGATTTATTTTATTCTTTTATATCGAGGATAATGGAATAAGCACTCTTGTGCATTTTTACATTCAGTCCCCGTGTGTATGCAGTTTTGTAAATGTCATCTGTTCCCACCGGCACACGATGGCCTACTCTTACGAAAAGCGGAACAGGATTTAACGTGTGCGCAAGATGTTTTGCGTGCGTTCGCACACGGGGCCTCGGTTTAAAGGATCATCCGAAGGACTTTTGGGGAGAGTGGAGTCAGCACTGATGTTAACTCCAGGAGAAAAATCTCCTCGACCGGACTCGAACCCGGGTCGTCAAATTACGAGCGCAATGTTCTGACCACTAGGCTATCCGTCCCCCTAGATTGGAAGAAAACAAGTGCTGGTAACCAGTCTCAGTGACAACTTTTTCATCACTACAAGAATGATGTGTCAAAGATTCCCCCCCTCCCCCCCCAAAAAAAAAAAAAAAAAAAAAAAAAAAATTTTTCAAAGACAGTACAGTGGTTGAGGATTTATTAAAGATCATGCCTTTTGCCTGTCTTGACTCGAGTTTCAGCTCCTGGTTGAGCATTCTACCGAGGTCTTAGTGATGATTGAAACCCCACCCACATTTTGATAACTATTTTGAAGTGTCTGTCGCATTCCCAGGTGATTAGGAGTTTGCAAGCTCTGATATTGTTGTTTATTAGTATGCGTGTACATAGTCCAAATTTGCCGAAAAAGTCTAAAAAATTAATTAAGAACATGTTGGTTTTGTATTTGCTGCAGATATATGTGGATTGACGGCCAGAAGCTGGAGCTGAAAAGTTCCCAGCAACATTATATTGACAACGAAACAAGACGGTACACATCCCAGTGGGCAACGACTGACTATGAAACAACCAAAAACGGCCAGAGGAAGAGGATAGGGATCGAGGTGGAGGTAAGGAATAAGGCTAATGATTCAATTTGGCTTCTTCTTTTCTGTCGTCCAAGGACGCTCAGACAGCAAGCGCAACTATTGTTTATCGTATGAGTGAAAAATGCGTTGTGCTGCCGTCAAGTAAGTTGGGCCTAGCGCATCCGACTTCGGCACGGGAGAGTATAGTTGTCTTATAAATCTTTCTTGAAGAAAACCCCCCAGTAGACTAGACCAAGATTGTAGCAAATAAACAAGAAAGAGAAAAAGGAACAAGTCAGAAACAAAGAAAAGGATAAAAAAGAGGGAATTTGTAACACAGATTTCCAGGAGGTGGGGATACTGTTAAGCTAAAGCTAGAGTCGATTTTGCCCTTAACAGTTGCTTTGAGATGTTACAGTTGCATCCTCCACAGTTCCTAACACTTCGGCATTGTAAAAATCTAACGTCATCACCTTGGCATAATTATACAAGGCAAAAGAAAATCACAATCAATCTGTTAGCCTACAAAAGCTATGATGAAACAGAAAAACTAAGAATATACTTGAAATGCAAGTCTATTAAACAACTGAACGAAAGCAAACCGGTTGCATGAATATTGTGCCAGGTGTTTTGAAAGGATGCAGGGGAGATTAAAAAATGGTTTGATCAGTGACAGCCTAAAACCCTAAAAATACAAATCTTAGTGTCTGTATGGTTTTGTGTTTGAATGAGAGTTGAGCACACTGTTTTGCGGAATTTTATAAAACAAAAAAAAAAATAAACGAAACAAAAACAGGGGACAGACAGAGACTATATGAAAACGTGCATTTTATAATTTAGCTCAAATTAAACAACAGGTCTGTCGCAAAGACATGTGCAAGATATATTATATGCTACGCACATTTATACGCCAAGATAGCATCATCTCGCGTGAAAGACGCTCTGGATAGTCACTAAGGCTTGGAAGAGAGAATTACACTGGGCTTGTACAATACATACATGTAGCATTTCCAACTTAAGAGTGGATGAAAACTGGGATAATTACAGTACATGTTGCATCTCCAACCTCTTGCTTCCTAAAAAGAAGTTTTCTTCTTGACTGTTGCTTCTCATCTATCTAATGAACACATTATGTATAGATGGCTAAGCTTCTTTTTTGTCCTCTGTGTTGTGTGTGCCCGCACTGGTGTAATCATTTCTCAAAGAAGATCTTGTCAGTTTTTTGTTTGTTCTTCTTTTCCAGTTTATAAATAACAGGTGAATTTTTCTGACTTGTGTTGATTTATTTTTTGGTTCTTGTTTTTGCAGTTCACCACGGTGTGAATTTCTGAAAACAGAACTTCACGCCAAATTCTACCCAGCCAACGACAGGGTGCACAGTCGGGGAGGCAGACTCCTCAGCATCCTCAGTCTCCTGTGTCACGCGCCAGAGGGGACCTTTGTCAATGTGTGCAAGAAACAGTTCTTGTAGTGTGTGTGTGTGTGTGTGTGTGTGTTGTGTGTGTGTGTGCGTGCGTGCGTGGCATGGCGTGCGTACGTGCGTGCGTGCTTGTGTGTGTGTGCTACGCACGCACATAATGGCGGTTGGGTCTCAAAGTGACTTGATGTAGGTTTATAGATAGACATGTATTTTACAATACAAGGTGCTTGTAAGTTTTATTTCCTTATCTAATGCAGGAAATTGACGGGCTACAGGAAAAAAAAATCAATTTTTTAAGCTAGAGGAGTAAGGGATTCTGAGAAGTATATATTTTCAAATTTTTCCCTAATAATTTTTTCACCCTTGAGATATTTTTTAATGAATCTGTTCAATACCGTCGTTTCTGTTTTTGGCAAGGGACATTATCGCTCTTACTGCAAAGTAGCTGAGACGAGTTGTGTTCCGTTGATCATTCGCCAAGGCTTTGAGACACGTGATTAAGTCGCAGATCCTCCTTAGCAAGTGTTACTATTTTTTTTGAATGCTTGAAAATAGTTAATTATACATAAATTTTTCTGAAAGTCTTAAAAATCCTTGACCATTGACTTGGTGTAGGATTTTGTGTATGTGTTTTTGGTTGGGTGTGGATTATTTTTAAGCCTAAAAAACCAGCATATGAGAAAACTGGGGGTGAGGATGTGGGGTATATATATATATATATATATATATATATATATATATATATATATATATATATATATTTTTTTTTTTTTTAAGCCTGAAATGCAGAGATTAAGAAAACTGGGGGTTAAGGGCATTTTTTTAGGGGGTAGGTATTGTTTTAATCCTGAAATGTCATGCATGAGAAATCTGCAACCAGCCTAGGGTATTTTTTGTTTTCGTATTTAGCGTTACAAAGTACACTTAATAAGTAAAAAAAAAAATCTAGGAAATAGTTGCTTTCAGTGATGTGTGATCATCGCAAAAAAAAAACAACAAAACAAAACCCAACAACAACAACAAAGAACAAACCCACTTGAGTTCTTTAGAATTTTTGTTTCATTTCTTTCCTAGCTTCAAGTACTACATAAAAGGCCAACTGTCATGATGTATGAATGTGTGTGTGTGTTGTGTGTGTGTGTGTGTGTGTGTGTGTGTGTGCGTGTGCGTGCGCGCGCGCGCGTGCGCGCGCGTGTAAGAGCACATCAAACTGAATGTGCGCGGGCGCACAAATGTGTGTATATGTGAAGCTTCAAAGACAGAATACATGTGTATGTGAAAGACAGAATATCTGTCTAACTAGCAGCGAAGTGACTCAACAATGGTCTGATACTTATGCGTGCTATAATTTATCGTACGGCCATTTTTCCTTCTTTTTTATTATAAAAATGAGAATACGCAGCTGTTTCAGTATTTCGGGTGCTCAAAATAATCTTGCCGTTTCTTTTTCAGTATTTTGCGGACATTTAGTATTATTGTATCATGCTTGTCTAATGTGCGTTTTCATTGGTCTGTCCATCTCCCGAAGGCTTTTTAAAATATATATATATATATTTTTTAGCACACTCACGTTAGAGGATATTGTGCTAACAATTTATTTTCTTTCCTTCTTTTTTTTTTTTGTTCTAGCCTTTTTTCTTTTCTTTTTTTTTTCAAATTTTCACCGATTTTTTCCCATTCATTTCTTAACAGAAATCTTCCGACGAGTTTTATTTTTTTCATAGGTTTTGTTTCAACTTCTCTTTTTTTATTTTGAGTTCAACAGCCTTTGAAGGGATAATTGTATTCTGGTGTCTCAGTGACTGGAAAATGATGGTAATGAACATTGACACGAAGATGAGAGGAGTTTGTTTGGCAGCGTTCTCATGTGGCTCTTCTCCTTTTTTGTACATTTTTTGTACCTTCAAAGTGCCTCTCATCTTTTACTTTTGTGCGTGTGGGTATGGGTGGGTGCGCGTGCGCGTGCCTCCGCGTGCGTGTGTGCGCGCTTGCTTGCTTTTACTCCTTTCATGGCTGCTGGTGTGCGTGCGTATGTGCCTGATTGTGTAGGTGAAATTCTGCCAAGTTTAACACGTTTTCTATTGTAAATTTGGCTCCACAATGACAATCTCTTTTTCTTGCTATTATCGTGTTTAATGATGAATATATGTATCTGTTTTATCTAGTCATTTCTGAAATGGGATTGAATATGTAATAACCATGTATGAATAAAATATTGATGCCAAACTTTCTTGGCTACGTGGCTTGTGTGTAAACTTTGCATGCCTTGCGTATCAATTTTATGCGTGTGGGTGACGCGAGTGTATGACTTAGGATAATTCGTTGAGGAGGGATGGGGATGGGGGTAGAATAGAGGTGTGTGTGTGTGTGTGTGTGTGTGTGTGTGTGTGTGTGTGTGTGTGTGTGTGTGTTGGTGCTTATACGAGTAAGTGCATAACGATGTGTGTGTGTGTTGTGTGTGTGTGTGTGTGTGTGTGGTGTGTGTGCGCGCGCACTTATGCAACGCGCGTGCGTGTGTGTGTGCATTTCTACACGGACTGCATGGGTGGTTTTCCTTCCGTAATTGAAATTCCATATTGACAATTTCAAGATTTTTTAAAAGGAATATTGGAATCCTTTTGATAATGACCAACATGACAACCTGTGACAAACACCTCATGATAAACCATTGAAAATCAGGGCTTGTCTATTGATAACATTCTAAATAAAGACAAAATAATATCAGACAATTCAAACATACATTTTTGTGCGAAAACCTGTGACAAACACCTCCTGATAAACCATTGAAAATCAGGGCTTGTCTATAGATAATATTCTAAATAAAGACAAAATAATATCAGGCAATTCAAATATACATTTTTGTGCGAAAACATACCAAAACAAAGATTCAAATGCTGGCAAGCATGTGAACGAAACGAACAAGGCGTTCCTAATCCGTCGAAGCTTTGGGAGATCGTAATAAGGTATGCGTGGAATGTCTTCTTCTTTAGTGTGCGGACCGACACCTGTTTTTCTTTTGTGATCCGTGGCCACTGGCGCATTATATATATATATATATATATATATATATATATATATATATATATATATATATATATATGTGTGTGTGTGTGTGTGTGTGTGTGTGTGTGTGTGTGTGTGTGTGTGTGTATGTGTGATTTGACACCAAATCATCCAGATGGTAACGACTTCTCTCAAGAAGGAACTGAAAATATTTAATGGTTGTTTTCTGGGCTAGATGTAGTGATTGGAGCTAGCTGCCTTTGACATAAAACTGACACCAGCCATCTCAGGCAATTCATCTAGTTATTTGACCTGGACAACATAGTTCTTTGCTCTTCACACCACACGGTAGAAACTGTCAATCTTGGGTCTCCTTTCTCTGCCATCTTTCAGAAAGACAGGAACAAAGTGGTTAGCTGTCCATTGCTGTGGAACTTGATCCTTACTCATGGATGTCCACATGATGAACATTTTCATGTCTGCAGCATACCCTGGGGCTTTGATGATCCTGTTGCAGTGGATCTGGAAGTCCTGCCAACCAAATGGTGGAAAAAACAGTTTGAACACTGCACTTGAGTACATAGGCAGCAGCAAAAAAAACCAAACAAACTCCCAAAGGCCTGTGAAAGCACCATTCTGTGAGACCACCATGACTTCAGCTTGAGAGGAAAGAGCTAATGTCGCTGATGGTGATGCAGGGATTATGTCAGCCATCTTTAGAATTTCCAATGCAGACATGGCATCGTACTCTGCCCACCATTGTGAGCCATCCAGGAAAAGTTCAGGAAAGAGTGCCATTGCCATGACCAGTCGGCATTTCATTTCCACGTCATGGTCTTCTGTTCCCAAAGAGATTATACTCGGTAAGCGGAAAAAAACAATTTCCATCCCCATGGACAGAGATGGCAACACAGTGGTCCTGAACATCAGACTGCAAAAGACTTGAGTGCATCAAAGTCTGTTTGAACATCTGAGAAAGAACTCACAAACTTTTTTTAGTAGAGGAAAATCAAAACTGTAATTTATGCTGCAAGCTATGAGCAGGCTGCTGCAAACCAGCAAAATCAGCACTCAGCCATAGAAGCAGCAGCAGACTGAAAAAAGATACATCTTTCCTGCTCATCAGGTACATTGCTGTCAACAGGTGTGACCACTCCATTCATATTCCAAACACTTTCTTTTAACAAACAGTGGATCCTCTTGTGAGCAAACTGAAATTCCATTAGGCCTACCTGTCCCCTCTAACTCCCTGTCATCAGAAAGCGTCAGCCTTTCTGGACTTTTTGCTTCAAGAGGAGGCCCGAGATGAAGTAGGCCCACTGTGACTTAATTCGACAACTTTCCATTCCCCTTCACGAGACTTTGGAAGGCAGTTATCATACAGTTCAACCCTGCAGAATTGACAAAAACAAGTATGATGCAGGACTGCCAGGACATTCTCATCGACAAACCCTAAGATGATGGATCTTCTGTGTGACAGGCACTGTGGAAAAGCATTCTGACCTGATCTTTCTAGCAATGTCATTGCCACGAATGAGAAAAAAAAATCTGAGTCTTGTGGGTGCAAGAACCTGGAGCACCACATTATATTCTGAAATTGTTCTTGCAGTGCTCGAACATGTCCTCAGCATTGGTGACAGTGACTTTCCCTGCTGCTATACCCCGTGCGACACACCGTTTGCACACAAAAACTGTACTTATAGTCCCATCCAAAGAACTTTCGGGGAAGTGGAGTCAGTACTGATGATAACTCCAGAATGATACACAGTCCTTGCCCTGGCTGCTGGAAATAATTACTCTTCTTAGGAAAAAACTGACAACAGTAAGATTATGTCTTCAGAAGTGATACCTAGCACTCTAAAGACACTTTATTGCTTTGGTGTTTGTGTCCATATGAAGCTACGAAGTTGTAGTCCTTTACAGTCTGTGTATATGTTTTCTAGCAGATAATTTTTAGGTCAGTCACATACTCGGTTTGTCAATGTGCAGTCTGATCATTCTCTTTGGTCCACAAATTATGCAGATAGGACACACGACCCCAAACTTTCTGTCCGGCGAGTAGCTCCACATGCTAAAAAGCCATGAACTAGGCTTTCTGGCAGACGACTACAGCGAAAAAAAATTAATGATC
>CM060320.1:22308756-22326256 GCA_030674155.1 Stramonita haemastoma
TATGTAATTGCTGGTTAAAACAACTGCTGCATGAAAGATTAACAGGGGAAAAACATCAGTGTGTGTGTGTGTGTGTGTGTGTGTGTGTGTGTGTGTGTGTGTGTGTGTGTGTGTGTGTGTGTGTGTGTGTGCACGCCCGTGCGGGCGCGCGCGCGCGCGCGCGCGCGCGCGCGCGCGCGCGCGTGTGTGTGTGTGTGTGTGTGTGTGTGTGTGTGTGTGTGTGTGTGTGTGTGTGTGTGTGTTGTGTGTGTGTGCTCTCACAAGTTGTGATATAAGTCGAAAACAAGGAAGGGGGTGGAGTGAGGGGGAAGTTGGTAGTGTATGAGGAAGGTACCCCAACTTATCCATGGATACATTCTTATTGATATAAAGAACTTTGGCATTGCTGAACTACTACTGAGCTAGAGTCAACAGAGAGGCTATAAACCGAGGCGAACGCACGCAGAACATCTTGCGCATACGTTAAAACACCGTTCCGCCTTTCGGAAGAGCGGGCCATCGTGTGCCGGTAGGAGCAGATGACAAAATTATTAAAAAAACAGCATGCACACAGGTGTCGTGTTTAGACACCATCCCTGAGGGAAAATAAAATAATGGGTAGGCGCTGCACTTGTGGCGACGCGCTCTCCCCGGGGAGAGCAGCCCGAATTTCACGCAGAGAAATCTGCCGTGACATAAAGTGGTATAAAATAAAATAAAACAAATAAAACAAGGAATATCTATTACATCTTTGCCACTTTCTGCTCCAGCCACGCATACAAGAGAAAGTGGATACATGTGAAGAACAATGAACAGGCCTTAACAGGCCTCAACCATTGACAATGTCAAGTCAAGTCAAGAATACAATGCATTTCGGAACTTTACCTAACAAAACATTGAACAACAATTAACAAAGTAAAGCAATGTCGATCAGAATCAATACCGAGGAAAAAAAAGTATCAAACACTAATATGAAAAACTAATTTTAAAAAATCGAATAAAACATGCGTACGATGCTAACAATCCTTAACGATCAAGTTCAGTTGAGAAAAAATTGATTTCTTTTCTGCAAGATGAAATGTGCTTTCTACTTTTAAATCTTATATATATATATATATATTATATTATATATATATATATATATATATATATATATATATATATATATATATATATATATATATATATATAATATATATATATATATATATATATATATATATATATATATATATATATATTATATATATATATATATATATATATATAATGTATGAAACACGATGTTTGTTATTCAGTGCCGAGCATCTGCGAACATTCTTAGATGATTAAGGCAACTTTAGTCCACACGAATTTTAGCATGAGACAATACTCAATATATATTGCTCTTTTTTGTTGAAACAGAATAATTGATATCAAATTTGGCACTTTTGACCGAGAAAAATGAAAAGTGTGTGTGTGTGTGTGTGTGTGTGTGTGTGTGTGTGTGTGTGTGTGTGTGTGTGTGTGTGTGTGTGTGTGTGTGTTTGGATGTATTTTGTGTGTAAGTGTGTGTGTATGTGTGTGTGTTATGTGTATGTATGTGCTTGTTTGCATGTGTGTATATGTGTGTATGTTTGCGTATGTGTACATGCGATCAGCAGCTTTCACTTTTCTGGAACATCAAACTGGACTGTTGGTCTGAAACACTGTTCATGATAATGTCCACAGAATTTGGGCCAAGTATTTTTTTTTATTTAAAAAAGGCAAGTCATGATATTAACTAATGTACAGAACAGTGACTACGATAGTGTTTTTAAGTGGACGTAGAAGTGGCAGCCTGTTTTGATAATTCAATGCTTTGCAATAGTAATGTCGGCACAGGGTGTCATTTCTATGTTTTCTCTGATTGTATAACTTCTATGCTTCACACTCACACACACACTCACACACAGTCACAACGACACAGAGACAGACCCAGAGACAGACAGACAGACAGACAGACACACACAGACACACACACACACACACACACACACACACACACACACACACACACACACCACAGAGTCACACACACACATACACATACAGAGACACATACAGAGACACACAGAGACACACAGACACACAGACACGGACACAGACACAGACACAGACACAGACACACACACACACACACACACACACACACACACACACACACACACACACACACACACACACACACACACCACACCACGCCCGCCCCCCCCCCCCCCCCCCCCCCCCCCTCTCTACGTTATTTCACTGACTGTATAACTTCTATGCTTCACCCACACACACAAACACACACACACACGCGCGCGCGCGCACGCACCCACACACGCACGAACGCACACACGCACGCACGCACGCATGTGCATGCCCCCCCCCCCCCCCACACACACACCGGAATAATTACCAACACAAAAACTAACATACTCCACCCTCCATTAATAGATGTATTAACAAGGTTTGTGGCTTTTTCTTTTCTTTATCAAACTACACCAAAGTTGAAATCAATTTTCGAGTTGTGCTAGTTACTTTATGAACATAAGCAATCATAGACATTTGGTGGATAGCAAACTTAAGAAGCAATCTAATAGGTTGTCAGACAGTTTTCCATAGACCTAGATTCCTAAATGTTGGGGTTTTTTTTGGTTTTGATTAGATATACTAGCACTACGGGATAGCTCAGTGGTCAGAGCTCTCGCTTTTCCCAAAGCTAACGTTAAGCAGACTCAAGCGTGGTTACTAAGGGATGGGTGACCTTTTGCGCGCCTTGGCTTCAGTACAGTTCCCGAAGTCCACCCAGCTGTAAATGGGTACCTGTCCTCTTTAGGGTCAGGGAAGGTAAAGCAGTGAAGGAGAGGAGAAGGGCGCCGCCCTCAAGATACTGGCCCTTAGACCTGCTGAAGTCTCTGACACCTTGCTCCCTTACGACAACATAGGTTATAGGACACGTTAACCTGTTTATATGAGCAGTGCAGAAACAATCTGATTCATATATTTTTATTATATAGTTTATCTCATGAATGTATCACTGCATGCAGAACACTTCAAACCATGACATCACATCTGTCCCAAAAAAGTAAATATAATGTAGCAGATGCTTGACCTGCTGTGTGGTACAATGCGCTGGTTAAGCTTCAGGTACAGACTGTAATTGTATGTTTACGTCACCATGGACACCGACGTGGACGACAAGAAGTATATCGCACATAGTTCACCGTACTGTGCTCACAAAAAAAGATAAAAATACACGCTGGTTGAAATGTAAATTGACCTAGGAGATGGTAACATTCCTCAAGTTTCATCCCCTTAGGCACCATACTGTCATACATGTCCCGTAGTCCCGCGAACTGTGGGGGCACCAATGAAAATTTTGCAACCAGCCTCCTCCACTCCTCATGGTCCTCCATCCTCCGTAGCAAGTCGTTCTACCCAAGGCCCGTCCACTCTCTGCTGTTGTCCTCCCATCGTTTCCTCTGTCTGCCTCTTTGTCTTCCTCTTTGAACTGTTCCCTGTAGGACAGTCTTGGCCAGTCCAGATGTTCGTGTGACGTGCCCGTACCACTTTAGTTTCCAGTTTTTTTCCACTGAAGTTAGGAGCTCTTCATACGGCCCGTTGCCATTTTTAAAATTCTGGTTTTCTCTTCTTCTTTAGTAATGTGATCGCTGTATCAGATGCCAAGGCACCTTAGGCACCACAGACGTTTAAATCCGTCCTTTGTGACCTAACGGCCATTCAGGGTGGGCATCAGGATCAGGAGTTCCTTCGCCAAGCATATTGAGGGCAGCGCCCATCTTCTCTCCGTCGCTGCGTTACTTTCCTTGACGCTAAAGAAAGCAGGTACCCATTTACAGCTAGGTGAACTGGGGTACTATACTAAAGCCAAGGAGCGCAAACAGTCATCCATCCAATTGGTAACCTCTCTCGATGCTGCTTAACCTTAGCTTGAGGCAAAAAGAGCACTCTGACCACTGAGCTATCCCGTTCCCGTTTTTTTGACAGTTCAATGTATAAAATCGAAACAATATAAACAAAAAATCCAGTTAATGTATAATATAAAAACAGCTGACTGTATAACATTTCATCATGCATGCCCATAATCTTCACTGCTTGGCTACGTAGTCAAAGATCAGAGGACTTGGCAGAGAGAAGGGTTATTGTCCATGTCACCTGCAGATGCGCTCATGACAGGTACGGCTGGTACCAAGGGAAGGTGTATCTGTCACAGTGACTGCAGGCAAACATCTTTCTCATCGAAACAGCAGGCAGACACGTTACCCAAACTGTCAAGGATTATTGTTATATACTTTTTTTAGAATCATCTTCTTTCAGGAGCACCAACTTGTTTCTTTCTAAAAGAAATATAGACCAAGGGAGATAAAATGACACAAGGCTCTCCGATGATCACAGTTCTATTTTTTATCTATCTATCTATCTATCTATCTATCTATCTATCTATCTATCTATCTATCTATCTATCTATCTATCTATCTATCTATCTATCTATCTATCTATCTATCTATCTATCTGTCTGTCTGTCTGTCTGTCTGTCTGTCTGTCTGTCTGTCTGTCTGTCTGTCGAGAGAGAGAGAGAGAGAGAGAGAGAGAGAGAGAGAGAGAGAGAGAGAGAGAGAGAGAGAGAGAGAGAGAGAGAGAGAGAGAGAGAGAGAGAGAGAGAGAGAGAGAGAGAGAGAGAGGGGGGGGGGGGGGAGGGTACTGAAATTGAATGTGGAATTTACGAAGTCAGAAAACCTTTTCAACTTTTCGTTGTTCCTGAGCACCTGTAATGGCAGAGAAGATTTTTCTGGTCCAACTCAAGCTTCGAGTACCCTCCCAAACAAAGCTGAGTGTTGGAGCTGATTCATTCTCCACTGATGACCATGTGCCCATTGGTTGTACAAAGTTGTTCTACTCATCTGACCTAAACCTGAAGATGCTTCTTTTTCCTTGGATGCATTTATAGACTGAGAATTATGTCATGTGTTGTTCTGTAATTGAATGATTTGTATAGATACTTTTATAAAGTCATGCCTGGTGACAACTCTAAACTAAAACAAAGTTTTCTTTCTGTATAATTTTATAGCTTACTGGAATACAACAAATTAAAATCCAAAGGTTTTCTTATTCTATTTTATTAATTTATTTTCCATTTTAGTCAATATATATATATATATATTTATATATATATATATATATATATATATATATATATATATATATATATATATATTGGTTTTGACTTGCTGTGATGTTTGCTCTGATTGTTTTTGATCAGTGTTTTTTTCTGACATAATTGACTTGACTATGTTTACTCAGGTTGATACTACTTTTCACAATGTACAGGGAGCGCCAGATAAGGAACAAAACCATGAATGTTTAGAAACAAGACTGGTCAGAAAACCAAAGTCAAGGACGTGAAAAACATCACGTTTTCTTAGATACTAACAGTACAGGAGCAAATTACTAGTACCATAAATCTGAACTCTCTGGTTTCAAGCAGTGTCTCTGGTCAGAACTCACACATCTTCAAAATGACCACCACCACCACCACCACCACCACCACACCCTCACCACGTGATTTAGGGTTGACTGCGGCCTCTCTCATGGGTGGCAAAACTAAAGATGGCTGCCTGATCGTGGAACAGAAGTTTAACCCAGTGGACAACCCAGAGAACATTGTGTCCATGCAGGTAGGGTCAGCGAAAAATGATTGCCTTTTGTTTTCAGCTGTCTTGGATATCTTTATTTACTCCTGATCTTTTTTCCTTTCAGGTCATTTGAATAGCGAAGTTTCTTTTTTGCTTGTATTCATTGTCTTTCTATGCTTGGCGAGTTTTTTTTTTGTATTTTGTATGTTTTCTAAGAAAAAAGATTTTTATTTGCTCATAAGGCAGTCTCAAAGTATACTCTTCTTGGCATGATACATCTTCAGTGGTTGAGGCAAGAACATATACTGTATATACACTGCTACAGTTATAGTTGTAGTAGTGTGCGTACAATACATGTCCTGGCCTAACAAAAACCCAAAGACAGTTCTGATGACGACAGTTCTCCAGGGTAAGGTTGAAGGCAGAAGGAAAAGAGCCAGATCACCACCATCATCCTACATTGCCAATATCACTGAGATAGGTAGTCTGGGAGGGATACGGGAGATCGCAGAACTCAGCAAATTCCTAGAGAGAGATGGCGAACCCTGTCGGCATTATATTGGAGCTCCTAGCAACGAGGACAGAGATGATAAGGTCAGTTAAGCTAAGTTGAGTTTTGACAATCATGACACATATATTTCAGCAGGAGAATCTATGTATTGTTTCCAGAGAATGCCACAAAATGTTGCCTACCAATGTCAAATAGTGGTGTGTTTCTGCAAGCTTTGACGTATCGCAAGTCCATTCTAGAAGTGACATGCTTCCAGGAATGTAGGGAACTGTGTGTTCATTGTTTGCTGGTCATGTCTAGAATGTAGTTGGGAGTTTGACTTGTATTCCTTGTAGAAATATGAGCCTGTGCTAGGTGATGTAGTACAGTGGTCAGTACACTGGCTACATGGCTTGAAGGTCTTGTAATTGATTATCTTTAGTCTTTTTCTCGAAAAAAATATTCAGCTCCTACCCAGAGTGGTTTTGCTATGGACTCATTGGGAAGACTGAGACAACACAGTCAAGCTCCATTCACTTTACCGGTCTGGCTTTGAGTGTGCTGCTCAAACTGCTTGGCCAACACTGCAGGGGCCTGTATGTGTCAGGTCCAGTTGATGTTGGGATATGTTCTGATAGGAAGCGTATAGACCAACGCTGTCAAGTAGTCTAAAAACTGATTTGTTTCCATAATAACACCATTTCATTATAGTATTCACCATGAACCATCGTGTAGTGAAAGAAAACTGTCTTTGATTTGGTAGCCATGTTTGCTCTGGTCTCGTGGTGTTCTCAGTTTGTTTCCCATGCAATTCCATACCTACAGTGAGTTGGTGTCAAAGCCTTCTGGGACAGCCATTTATGTGGGAAAGTCGATGGAGGGAGTTGTGGTGGTTGCCATGGCACAAATACACTGGCGAAACTTCAAATCCCTCTGAATTAGATATAAAAAGCCTCAGAGAATCAACAGCTCCCTCCCCCCTACCTATAAGCCATAGGGAAATATTGCAAGGATCTGTCACATGGGTTAACATCAACATTTTTAGAACCCAAGACATTTTGTTAATATAATACTGTGCCCACAACATGTGTATTTTGCAAATAACGTTGCTGATATGACCTTTTGATTTCAGTTTATTTAAGTTTATTATCTACTTTTGTTTTAATTCTAAATTAGCATGAAATGTTTCAGTAGGTTACAAAATTTTGTACATTGTTATGAGCTGCTGATTTGCTCAAAGAGCAAAAGATTCAGAGCTTCATCACCATTTTGTATGATGAACGTAGGTAAAGAGGTAAGGGTGTCCCATAACCTATGTGGTCGTAGGGGAGAGAGGCATCAGAGACCTCACTTCTCCAGGGTCCAGCATATTAAGGGCGGCGCCTATCTCCTCTCCCTCGCTGTTTTACCTTCCCTGCCCCTCAAGAGGGCAGGTACCCATTTACAGCTGGGTGAACTGGGGGGACTGCACTGAAACCAATACACGCAAACGGTCAGTACGAGAGATAAACCGCATAAAACTTTAAAAAAAACTTTTGGTCTTGATACTATATTCATAATTACGATCTTTCTAACTCTGTCCGAGTCAGACATATCTATGGCTCTCCACCACGATATACGGAGTCATCATCCCTGCCCTCTTCCTGCTGGGGGTGCCAGGCAACCTTCTCAGCGCTGCTGTGTTCTACAGACAGGGGCTGAGGGAGAGGATCAACCTGTGTGTCTTCTGTCTGGCCCTCACAGACCTGGTGGTCATCTTCGTCGTCGTCTGTGTGGGTTTGGAAAAGACCTACCGTTCTCTGGTTGGCCCTTTTAACTTCTTCATCAAACATTTCCCGGGTATATTTTGTATTTTGTATTTTTTACCACTTTATGTCACAGCAGATTTCTCTGCGTGAAATACTTATGCGAATTACTTAGGGAATCTTTGTGTCTGTGAATGTCCATGTTAAATTTTTTTTTTTTCGATTTTGTTCCTTTCTAGTGTGATACCTCTTGTTGGTTTTTTGTTTCTGTATTATACTACTTTTGTTTAACAAGGTCTTTGTTTCTTTGTTCTTGGGTCTTTTTAAGTGTGTGTATGTGTGTGTGTGTGTGTGTGTGTGTGTGTGTGTGTGTGTGTGTGTGTGTGTGTGTGTGTGTGTGTGTGTGTGTGTATGTATGTATGTGTGTGCGAGTGCGTTAATTAGTATACTTTTATCCCAAGTATAATGGATAAACACTCATGTGATGTGTGTTTTTATTTTTTATTTTTTTACATGCAGCCCCTATGTACATTCACTTACGGAAATGTTGTCATCCGTTCCCAAAGTTAATGGCCTATTTGGAAAGACAAACAACTATTTGGAAAGATCAGCTACTACTACTACTACTACTACTACTACTACTACTACTACTACTACTACTACTACTACTACTACTACTACTACTACTACTACTACTACTACTACTACTGCTACTACTACCACCACCACTACTACTACTACCACCACCACCACCACCACCACCACCACTACTTTTTCTAGTTTTTTCTTTCTTCTTCCATTGATGCTCAGTGTATTTTGTGTGTGTTTGGTTTTTCTCTGTCTATCGCCCCAAGGTTTGTCCAGCTTTGTGTGGATCAGCATGTTTCTGAGCGCTGTGATAGCAGCGGAGCGGTGTTTCTGCGTGGTCAGTCCACTGCGCGCACAGCGCATGCTCAGCACACGGACCCTGGCGGTCATCCTCTTCTTTGTGTCCATTGTCCTGGTGGCCGGCTTGATGACCATCGTTGGACAGAAGCTCACTGAAGTCTGCGTCTTTGATGTCCAGACTAACACTACCTCCTTGACCATTTCTGTGACTGAGTACATATAATTGTATAGTATTTTCTGTTGGTTTTTTATTTTCACACACATAACCTGCGCGCGCGCGCACACACACACGCATACACACACACACGCATGCACGCAAGCCACACACGCACACACACACACCACGCACACACACACACACACACGCACACACACACACACACACACACACACACACACACACACACACACACACACACACACACACACACCACACACACACACACACACGTAACATACATACCACGTGGGCGTGAGTGTGTGTTTCTTTCTTTATTTATTTATTCTTTTATATCGAGGATAATGGAATAAGCACTCATGTTTTTTTCATCCAGTCCCCGTGTGTATGCAGTTTTATAAATATTGTCATCTGTTCCCACCGGCACACAATGGCCTATTCTTACGAAAAGCGGAACAGGATTTAACATGTGTGCAAGATGTTCTGCGTGCGTTCGCACACGGGGCCTCGGTTTGCAGTCCCATTCGGAAGACTTTTGGGAGGAGTGGAGTCAGCACTGATGTTAACCTCAGGGGAAAAATCCCCTCGAACGGAGTCGAACTCGGGTCGTCAAATTGCGAGCGCAATGTTCTGACGATTATGCTATCCCGTCCCCTGTGTGTGTGTGTGTGTGTGTGTGTGTGTGTGTGTGTGTGTGTGTGTGTGTGTGTGTGTGTGTGTGTTTATTTATTTTGATTTTTCCAAACACACACACACACATACCACCACACACACACACACACACACACACACACACACACACACACACACACACACACACACACACACACACACACACACACACACACACACACACACACACAACACACAGAGTCAAGACAAAGACATAGAAAAAGCAATGTTGTTCAGCATAACCCCTTTTTTTTCTCTCTCTCTTTCTTTCTCTCTAACAGCTACTACCTCAAACACAGGAAGATCCTAGACATTCTCGACGTCTTCGTGTACGCAATGGGCCTACCCTGCATCTTCCTCGCCATCGTCATCATCACCACCATCATCACTACCGCCAAACTTCGATCAGCTCTCAGATGGAGACAGCAGTCGTCCTCAGCCTCTGGCGTCCAAACCAACACCACTACCACCACCACTACCAGTACCTCAGAAGCCCAGACGGTAGCACTGACCTGGATGCTGGTGGCTACCTCTGTGTTGTTTGTGCTGTGCATGAGTCCCATCGTTATTTTGCAGATGTCGTTTTATTTCATCGAAGACTTCAAGCATGGTGGTCTGTATCACAATATCAATGAACTGTCCTGGGCTTTTATCGATCTGTGCCGGGTGATCAACTCTTCGCTGAATTTTTTCATCTACTTTAGGATGGGTTCTCGGTTTAGACAGACGTTGAGACTGCTGTTTACTCGTAAAGGGTCTGATGCGGATGTTTCTTATTCACATAGTAAGGGTTGTACCAGTGTGTCAGAGCGTATCAGGTAGGAAGTTTCTGCTTCTTTCTCTCTAGAGAAAGACTTTGTAGAAAGAAAAAGGACAAAACTTTCTCACGATCTGTTTTACTACGTATCAGAAACTTCATGTTTAGATATATTCTATTACACCTTTCGATTAGAGTATCTGAAAAATAATCCCAAAGAAAGAAAAATGGGTGATTCTTTTCAAAAGTTACCTGATGGAATAAAAGAGTTGTTTAGTGTTTAGTCTTGTAACCCATCTTATACGTCTTGCTATATGCCTGATGTGTGTAAGTGTGTGTGTATATATATATATATATATATATATATATATATATATATATATATATATATATATATATGTGTGTGTGTGTGTGTGTGTGTATGTGTGTGTGTATGTGCATGTGTGTGTACGTGTTTGTGTATATGTGTGTGTGTGTGTGCGCGAGCGCGCGCGTCTGTGTGTACGCGTACGCAAGAACGCTCAGTTATATCTAATTATGAGTATGTGACCTACAAAAACACATCGTTTATATTATTATCACATGTGATAGATCAACAGAGAAGAAGACTACATTGATTCAAATACCGCATGTGTTGAAAACACTGAACAGAATAGAGAAAACACTGTTTAGTTTTGAGTCACCAAAACCCTGGGCCATCGGAACCCAAGCTCAGTTTATCCCAGGCTATCTGGCCCCCTGGTCACAGGTTTAGGGCTGGCATTTATCTAGGAATATGAAAAGGGGAGCAGAATGATATTGGGGGCTCAGTATCTAGATACCTGATATGAGGACAGGATTGCTTGGTGGTCAGTGTGATGCGCTCGTGATCTGCTGACTCGGTCGGGTTCGAATCCCGTTCAGGAGGATTTTCCCTCTGGAATTAACTTCAGTGCTGACTCCACTCCCCTCAAAAGTCCTTCGGATGAGACTATAAACAAAAGTCCTGTATGCGAACGCTCGCAGAACATCTTGTGCACACGTTAAAACCCATTCCGCTTTTCGGAAGAGTAGGCCATTGTGTGCCGGTGGGAACGGATGACAAAGTTGACAAAACTGCATACACACGGGGGCTGGATATAAAAAAAAGCATACGAGTGCTTATTCCATTATCCTTGAAATAATAGAATAGAATAGATCAGATCAGAATAGAATAGAATAGAGTAGATGCAGCCGGGTTCCTTTAGATTGTAAACAGTAAAGGACTAAAACTTTAGGGAGAGAGAGCTTTCAAAGAAGCATTAAAATATGCTATCTAATGTTGCTTAATTCAATGGAGTTGCATTGCATTTCATACCTCGACATTACTGTCTTCTTTCTTACCATTTTTGTCATGGCAAAATCATCAGCTCAGGGTGATGTAAAAGAAAAAAATCCAAAAGCATACACACAAAGTAATTGACAGTTCAAGGGGAGAAACTTGCTTGAAAGGAGATTGATTCAGCTAATGGCAAGTATAGTCTCCCCTGGATCAAACATGATCAAGTGTTTTTAAAAAAATGATGTATAAACAGACATAACAAAACTTTTCCAATTGTATGATTAATTCCGAGGTTTAGAGGGAGGAGTATGGTTGGGGTACGTATAGGGACGGGAGAAGGGGAGAAGGCAGTAAGGGGAGTATGGGTAGGTGAAGGGTCTGTGTAGGGAAGGGGGGGGGGGAGTATGGGTGAGAAAGTTGTAGGTGAGGGAAAGGTTTAGAAGGTAAGAGTATGGTTGGGGGGGGGGGGGTAGGTGTAGGGAAGGGGAGGGAGGTTTACGGAGGGGAGTATGGTGTAGGGAAGGGAGGTTTAGAGGGGATGTAGGGAAGGGGGAGGAGGTTTAGGGAAGAGTATGGGGGGTAGGTGTAGGGAAGGAGGTATAGGGGGGAGTAGCGTGAGGTGTAGGGAAGGGGGAAGAGGTTTAGGGGAAGGAGTATTGTGGGGAGTAGGTGCAGGGAGGAAGAGGACTATGGTGGTGGGTAGGTGGAAGGAGGTGTAGAGGGAGGAATATGGTGGGGTAGATGTAATGTAAGGAAGGGGGGGGAGGTTTAGGGGGTGGGGAATATGATGGGGGTAGGTGTAGGAGGAGGGAGGGAGAGGTTTAGGGGGTAGTGTGATAGGTGTAGGGAGGGAAGTTTGGGGGGTAGTATGATAGGGGTAGGTGTAGGGAGGGAGGTTTAGGGGTAGGTGTAGGGAGGAACGTTTAGGCGGAGGAGTATGGTGGGGGAGGGGGGTAGGTGTAAGGAAATGGGAAGAATGTGGGGGTAGGTGTAGGGAAGGCGGTTTAGCGGAAGGAGTAAGGTGGGGGTGGGGGGCAGTGCAGGGAAGGGGTGGACTGGGGGACTGCTGTGAAACCAAGGTGCGCAAACAGTCACCCATCAACTTGGTAACCATGCTTGATGCTGCTTAGCTTAAAGCTTGGAGAAAGCGAGTGCTCTGACCACTGAGGTATCCCGTCCCCTGAAACAGAATATTGCACTAAACTAAAAAGGCCAGATTATCAGAATCTGTGATGCTGCTCTGACTGGGATTTTTTTTGGGTTTCGTTTTCGTTTATTTGTATTTATATTTGCCTGCTTCTAAAGATGAGATTTAAATGCATGCTGGTGCTGGCTGTACTTTGTTCATTTATTTCTTATGAAATACCATAAAACAAACCATGAATGCCATAAAACAGACTCTTAAGCTGGTGCTTGAGTGCTTTAATGCTTTAATGCACACGATTTGAGAAAGGCAATGTTGCACAGAGAGCAGCCCAGCACACAAGCAGTACAGTTATGCTGGATGTTCCTCTGTCGCTTCACTAAGGTTATGCCTTGTTTCCACGTGTGTTCAAGAAGCATGTTAATAAAAAAAAACAAACACACCTGAAGAAACAGAGGCAGGCATTTCGCAACGGAACTGTTGGAATCAGATATTCCAAAGCATTCTTTATAGCCACGATGGTTTTCATTTGACTAAGATAAAGATCAGTAGTTTCCTCTTAAGCTTACTCTTTAGGCTGAAATTTTTCCAAAGAAAATTCACGAATAATGTCCACTGTATATGCGGTGCAAAACAACAACAACAACAACAACAACAACAACAACAACAACAACACACACACACACACACACACACACACAAACACAGACACACACAGACACACACAGACACACACAGACACACACACACTCACACACACACACACACACACACACACACACACACACACACACACACACACACACACACACACACACACACACACACCAAAAATTGTCTACCCAAAACTCACATTTTATTTCAATAGCTTTAAAAGAAAATTTCAAACTTCCATTTCAAGAAGCATCTCTGCATATGGTTTCAGTTAACCAACTCATTATTTCCAATTGTTCTATCATTGATGCAGCCTTAAGTTTTGTCAAGATAGATTGTGGTTTTCATAATACTACTCTGATGCGTACTTTCTTTGTTCATACGCATGTGCATTTACACGAATACGCCAACACATTAACCCAACATGCTCCCTCACATGTATATGCACTGAGCACACAAACATATACACGCACCCAAGCGCGCGCACACGCGAACACGCTCATTCAAGTGTTGTGTACGCACACATACGTGCCCAAGTGCAAGATCTCTCTCTCTCTCTCTCTCTCTCTCTCTCTCTCTCTCTCTCTCTCTCTCTCTCTCACACACACACACACATACATACACACACACACACACACGCGCGCGCGCGCACGCGTGAGCGTACCCAGGTATGAAAGCACGTTCACACACGTGTGCGAGTACGTACACCCATATACACACGTGCATATACGCACACAGACACATACACGCGCACAGGCAGGCATGAACACAGTCCTTTTTTCTCTTGTATTTTGGTCTGATATTGTATTTGCGTGGTTAGACGTTAAAGTGAAGACCCACCACCACTGGCGCAAAAATCGTAAACGCAAAAGCAAGCACAGGCACCCACACATACACACTCTTTCGCATGTACTGGTGCTCTCTTTCCTTCGCAAAAGGCCTGCACGTGCATGCGCATACACACTCACGCGCGCTCGCACGCACACACACACACACACACACACACACACACACACACACACACACACACACACACACACACACACACACACACATGGCTTGATGAAAAAGAGAAAATCAATGCTTATTCAATGTACCATTAATTTCATCAAGAATTTCAGTCACTCCTGGATCATTACAGGCTCTCTCCCAAGAAACTCATCATTATTGGCGACTTTAATTTCCACTTCGACAACCAGTCTTGTCCTGATGTCAAGCGTCTTTCTCTTTCTCTATCTAACCACTCTAGCTCTCTTTCCCAGCTGGTCAACGAGCCAACACACAGGTCAGGTCATATCTTAGACTGGCTCATTACTGATCTTTCACTTAATCTCGTCACATCTGTGTCCGTCACTAATGAACTACTTTCCGATCATTCTGCCATTCTCTTCTCTCTCAACATCACTAGGCCTATCAAAAAGAAAAAGCGTGTCACCCGTCGCAATCTCAAGGCAATCAATATTCAAACCTACTCTTCTCAAGCTGCCCAATGCCTATCACAAAGCCCTGAACATACTGACCCTTCTGAACATTACAACACTGTTTTAAGCCAACTGCTTGATGAGCACGCACCTGCCACTGATGTTGTTCTGTCTGATAGGCCCAATGCCCCATGGTATACTCATGACATACTGGTTGCAAAGCACAAACACCAACTTCAGCAAAAATGGCGAAAAACAAAAACTGAAATAGACAAACAGCTCTTTCAGAAACAAATCAACAAAGTCAAAACCTTAATCCACTCAGTGAGGATAAACTATTCTTCTGCTCAAGTTCTCGAGGCCACATCCATGAAATCTCTTTTTTCCCTCACCTCAACTCTCCTCAGATCTGCAAAGGCTAGCCCTCTGCCTACTGTCCACAGCCACTCTGAACTTCCTGCTATATTCTCTATATTCTTCTCTGACAAAGTCCGCAACATCCGCTCCAAACTGGATCAGACTTTTTTCCAACCTGCGCCTCCTCGTCCCCAATTCACTGGCACTCCTCTCCTTTTCTTTCACCCAACAAGCGAGAATGAAATCAAGAACATTCTGAAAGAAATGACAGAAAAGTCATGGGATCTCAATCCTGTACCTGCTTCTCTTTTCACTCAATGCATTCCACAGCTTACACCTACTATCACAAAAATAGTAAACTCATCTCTTCTTTCAGGAAATTTTTCATCATCTCTCAAAACTGCGATAGTCACACCTCTACTCAAAAAGCACGACCTCGATCCTAACATCCTGAAGAACTACAGACCTGTTTCTAATCTGCCTTTTATCTCTAAAGTCCTTGAAAAAGATGTTCTGGAACAACTAAAAAAATTCTTCTCTCCCGTCTCCAAAACATGTTTGGTATTAAAGGCACAGCCCTCACCTGGTTTACTTCATACCTTACAGACCAAGTCCATACAGTTGCAGTAAACAAGATTCAATCAGCGCCTGCCAAACTGGAATGTGGTGTCCCTCAGGGATCAGTTCTGGGCCTCTTCTTTTACCCTCTATACTGCTCCACTGTCACATATAAAAGACCGACATCACATCAATTATCACTTTTATGCCGATGACTCTCAGATTCATAGCAGTGATACATCTGAAAATCTGCCTTCTCTCTTGACAAATATGACCAACTGCCTTCAAGATATCCATCACTGGATGATAGAAAACAAGTTACAACTAAATGCAGATAAAACCGAAGCCATGCTGATAGGCACCAAACACAAACTCTCCTCCATTTCAACAACTTCAATAGAATTCGGTAATACGTCAGTTCCTCTATCCACTTCTGTGAAGTATCTAGGGGTCGTTGTCGACAACACACTCTCTCCATGCAAAAATTCATCACCCAGACCTGTCGGTCATGCTACTATCAACTACGGCGTATTAGTGCAATTTGAAAGTACCTGTCTACTGATGCAACATCCAAACTTGTCACTTCTCATATTCTTTCACGTCTAGACTACTGCAATTCTCTTTTAGCTGGTCTGCCAGCATCATCTATCCTCTCCCTTCAACGTATACAAATTTCTGCTGCCCGTCTGGTCCTCAGAAAGAAAAAATCTGAGCACATTACCCCTCTCTTGCAATCGCTCCACTGGCTGCCCGTACCACAGAGAGTAATCTACAAGATCAATACCCTCTGTTACAAATGTCTTCACAAAACTGCACCCTCCTACCTCTGTGAATGTCTTCACTTGTACGCACCTTCTCGCTCCGTCCGCTCGGCTGCAGATACTTTGTCCTTAAGAATACCTAGATTCAACCTATCTACCGTTGGCCGCCGCGCTTTCTCTGTTTCTGGTCCATCGATCTGGAACGACCTCCCTCTCTCCCTCCGGCAAAAGCCTACTTAATGACACTTTAAAATCCAACCTCAAGACACACTTATTTCAAACCTAAGATTGTCTCCCTCTGTTTCCATCTCTTATCTGTCCCTGCCTTCAACATCTACCTGCCAAAGTGTATAACCCTTGTGTGTGTGTGTGTGTGTGTGTGTGTGTGTGTGTGTGTGTGTGTGTGTGTGTGTGTGCGTGTGTGTGTGTGCGCGCGCGCACGCGCGTATGTGTGTGTGCGCGTGCGTATGTGCGTACATTCGAATTTTATTTTGATTGCTTGTGTGTTGTATGGGTCGAATGCAAGCGCTTTGATTTGTTTTTGCAAGATATAGCGCTATATATATTCCATGTAATATTATTATTATTATTATTATTATTATTATTATTATTATTATTATTATTACCATCTGGAAATTAAAAAAATAACTTTCACACACACACACACACACACACACACACACAGATAAACACACACACACACTCACACACACACACACATACTTTGTTCTGTTCTACTTTTTATTTTTGACTTGTAGATTTATGAAAAATATTCCTGTTCTGTTTCCTATAGTTCAACGCCATACTAACAGCTAAGCTGTTTTCTTCCTTAGTTCTCTTTAGTACTTCGTAGAATAGGCCGTTACACCGTAACACACACACACACACACACACACGCGCGCACACACACAAAACACACACACACACACACACATA
>CM060320.1:22331256-22358756 GCA_030674155.1 Stramonita haemastoma
GTTGTTACGCTGATTATGGCATCTGTATCACACACAAACATACAGACAGATACAAATACACACACACGCGAGGACGCACGCACGCATGTACTCACACATATAGACACCACACACACACACACACACACACACACACACACACACACACACACACACACACACACACACACACACACACACACACACAGAGTCATCCACAGATTTGGCTATATGTGTTAAAAATTCCCTTTTCATTGAAAAGCATTTACCACACCATAATAAAATAATCACAAAAATATTTACAACCCTTCCCCCAAAAAGTTGAACACAAAAAATGCTAGTTACATAATTATATGCACTTTTACATTAACCCCCCCCCCCCCCTCCCCCGCAACATTTTACAACACTTTAAGTCTCGGCAGATTTCCTTGCCTGAAATTCGGGCTGCTCTACCTAGGGAGAGCGCGTCGCCACAAGAGCATTCAGGTGAACTGACCATGATACAACAATGTCTCATTGGACAGATGGTAAAATTGGGTGTAATCAGATTATGAAATTTTGAGAGAAAAAAAAGAAGACGATGGAACAGAACTAGTCGTGCAGAACGCACGCAGAACATCCTGTGCACACGTTAAATCCTGTTCCGCTTTTCGTAAGAGTAGGCCATTGTGTGCCGGTGGGAACAGATGACATTTACAAAACTGCATACACACGGGGACTGGATGTAAAAAGCACATGAGCGCTTATTCCATTATCCTCGATATAAAAGAATAAATAAATAAAATAAATAAATAAATAATTGTGTGTCTGGGAGATAAAGGCGCTGCCCATGTCGTCTGCAGCTATCCCTGTGGCTGGTCAGGCTGATTTCAGGGAGGTCGGATCTGCCACAGCGACTGCAGAGAGGCATCTGACCATCCTGGGATAGCAGAGAGGGGTTTGCACGCTGCTTTAGTTCTTTTGTTTTCATCTTCTTGTTACCTCCGCGGTAGCTCGTTACCTGTTACCTGGATGAGGATTGTTCCGGGGCAGAAAATGGGATGCCAGGCATTTAAAACAATTCGAGATTTTTTCCTTTCTAAGGATGGCTTGCTAGTCAAGCACCAAGTGAGTTTTAAAAAAATAATGTCTATTTATCTTTTGATCATTAAGACTTTTAGTCTCTATGTGCGATGGAAAGTTTGCCGTACAGTAATTTCTTATATCATAAGATTTGGAGAGACATGTGGTAGAGATTAGATGCTTCCAGAGACTCCTTGGCACCTCCTACAATGACCACATAAGCAACGAAGAAGTGCATAACAGAATCCAGCAAACCATTGGGCCCTACGAAAACCTTCTATCAGTCGTAAAGAAGCGGAAACTTAAATGCTACGGGCATGTCACCAAATCGAATGGACTTGCAAAAACAATACTGCAAGGCACTGTCCAAGGAGGAAGAAAGCTAGTAACGCCTGATGGTTTGTGATTTGCTGCCTTGTTATTATTTTTTTTTCTAGTGGTGGTTTTGTGATTCAACATTATGCAGGATACCTCATGCGAAAATCTTTACCAGCGAGAATGATATCATAACCTAAGCTATTGCACCAGACTACATATGATACCTACGAAGGAGAGTCACCACCCCCTCTAACGACTGTCACTCATGAATCTTCAGATTCCAAAGATATGATGTTGTCCCGGAAATTTCATAGCAACAAGAACCATTGAATCAGAAGCTGTTTCGTTATTTAATCTATTGCATTATTGTAAGTGATGAGAATGATGATTAGGATGATGCTATGAACAAGCATTTTACACTGAGATTATTGATGGAGGTAACGTTGATGATCATGTCATATAGATCCAGTCATGACAGACACATACGTATCTAAAGACTACAAAGTAGCTTGAGTACAAAGAATGAAATGCTTCTATCATAGTTTTAACTACAGGCCATCCAACCAGGAATCCAGTGCCGTAACCACTGCACCAAAGCAAATGGTTTCTCTGTTTATTTTTTTTAAAAGTATATTTTATTCTCTTATTTCGTGGATAATGGAATGAGCACTACAGTGGTTTGTTTTTGCATTCTGTACCCGTTAGTAATTTTTACATCCAGTCGTCACCGTGTGCGTGTGGCTTTGTAGATTTTGTCATCTGTTCCCACTGGCATGCAATAGCCTACTCTTTAAAAAACAAAACAAAATAGGTGTTAACATGTGCTGAAGATACTCTGTGTGCGCTCACACACGGGATCTCAGTTACAATCTCATCCGAAGGACTTGCAGCTGAGTGGAGCCGGCACTGATGTTAACTCCATGGAGAAAAATCCCCTTGAACCAATATCTCAGTGGTGGCTCTATCCTTCACGTTGCTATGTAGGTTTGCCATCACCTCAAGTCTCAAACAGGCCGCTATTAGTGTGGCAGTGGTGTAAATACCATCGGCATAACTCGGGTCCTCTGTGTCCTGCTGTAACATCATACTGAAGAATATTCTGGGCAGTGTGACAGCAAGAACACAGCCTTGTTTTATGCCATATACAATGAAGAAGGCTGTGAGACATTGCTGTCAATTTCAGCCTGGCCAAGCTTGCCTTCAAAAAAGTAGAACGACCATGCTAATGAATTTGGGAAAACAAATCGACTTCTTTAAGGTTTGATGGAAAATATACATGCTTTCAATGTCAAACGCGTTTGTAAACTCAATGAAAATTAAATACAGCTCTTGGGGATTTCTTAGCATTTTATCATTGGTTCTGCTTTATGAAGCCTTCATAAGCTCTAAAGTTGCTCTCCCTCTCTGGAAGATTTAGTATATGATAGGAATTTCCAGTTTGTTCACCAATGCATGTAATGGTTGTGACAGTTGCTGTAATAGCGGGAAGTGTAAAGCATTCCATGTCGCATATCTAGAATCATGTTTCAAAAGTATTGTTGACGTTCCGCTGTCGAATTGTGAACACCTTTGCTGTCGCCACAAACCTACCTGCAAACAGCATATGGCTCTGTTACGAGTAGGGTTTGTAGCTGAGACTGAAAAAAGTGGACACACCGCTTTATGGGACGTTATCAAACCCACCGGCACAAACACCAAAATGTACAAAAGCGAAGATAGAAACAAGTACGCGTGCATGCATCTACACATGCAAGCGATCAGGCACGTGCACTCGCCTACACAAATGTCTGACCACAAGTATGCATGTATGCAAGCTTGCACGGTGAGAAGATGAGGCATCAGAAAGGACATTTCATGTAGTTTACCACATAGGCAGTCATACTCCGACTTCTGATAGTCTTTTCTTCTCTAAAGGAGAGTGCAGCTGAATATGCTAAGAAGGAGCTTGCCATGGGAACAGACAATTTCAACACAACATTGTTATTTCTTTCACATCAAGAACAACGGCTTGCTCTGTTAATGTTGGGTAGTGTCCTTCTTGTCAGTGGTAAAAAAAAGCTCTGATATAACAGGGACCCTCCCAAAATGTGAGTGAGTGAATGACTGCATACATGATCAATGAAAGGGATATACATTTTCACAGCCATTTAGCATCATTAATGCACTGCTTGAAAAGTGAAATTGGGACGGAAAGGGAGCAGAAGATGAAGAGGGCTAGGGGAGACATTGCAGTTGGCATGCATACACATGGGGACTGGATGTAAAAAAGCACATGTGTGCTTATTCCATTATCCTCGATATAAAAGAATAAATAAATAAATTAATTAATAAAAAAAAGAAATGTCCCGCGGGCCAGAATCATTCGTCAGAGATTTGTCCCTCCTGGCTTTAGGTTAAAGATAGAGCATGGGAGGGGGAGGGAGGATGTGGAGGAAATCTGTCCTTTAGGAAGCCTGTTCTGTCTGGCGCCAGCTATTGACACTGGGCAGACATGTAGTGATCTACAAAGCTGTAAGCGTACAACTAGAGAGTGAATAGCTAAGCAGTGAGCCGAAATGTCCGGTTTCAATTGCAATCAATCGATATCTCTGAATAATGGTGCGGAAATGATCGATTGATCAGCTGAAAGAGGTTTCTGTTTGGTCACAGAATGATTAAAATGGGATCTCTCTCTCTCTTTCTGTGTCTCTGTCTGTCTGTCTGTCTGTCTGTTCTGTCTGTCTGTCTGCTCCACACACTTTGGTAATGATAATAGTGTGCCCACAACAAAATGGGAAGGGTAGCTCTGTTTATAGCTTCATTGATATGTGTTGTTTTCTAACTATCTGCCTTTTTATATAATACAATCGAAGATCGTGATTTGGCTTCAGCACTTCTATTTTTGAAATTACTGGTAATTTCCTGAAAACTAGCTGCAAGTAGGTATGTAGTCTGAAAGTTCCTACATGTAGCATCCCGATATTATTTGTCCACAGAGGTTTTTCCTTTTGGCTTTTGAGCTAGCCTGTGTTTTTACTGATTTAGATCATACTGTAAACGAGGTCCTGTATTCAAATGCACCCAGAATATCTTGCACACATAGTAAACCCTGTTCCGCCTTTTGAAAGAGCACTTATTCTTTTATTTCGAGAATAATGGAAAAGCATTCATGTGCTTTTTTGTATCCAGTCCCCACGTGTATACAGTTTTTGTAAATTCTGCCATCCATTTTCACCGGCACACAATGGCTTACTCTTTCAAAAAGCGAAACATGTTTTAATGTGATGTGCAAGAGTACACCATTGTGTGCCGGTGGGAATGGATGACAGACTTGATAAAATTGCATGCACATGGAGACTGTATGAAAAAAGCATTTGAGTGCTTACTCTGTTATCCTCAGAATTAATAATAATAATAAATAACATAGATGAAATAGAAAAAAGCGATAGATTACATCTTCACAGATTTAGTTATTCCTGTGGAAGGTCAAACCTGTTCTCTATCTAATTGTTCACGGGGACTAGTCTGAGTGCTAGTCTTTTGGATAATTATGATGATAGAGTGAAACTTTGCACGCAATGGGGATTTAGCCAAGGAGAACCGGCAGCAATAAAGGAGCCTCTGGCAATTTTTTGAAGACCCCCCCCCCCCCCCCCACTTCTCTAGGGAAACAAATCGATATGCGGGCACACAGGGAAAAATAGACGGCACTACTCTTTTGTTGACATGTAATGTCTTTTTTTTTTTTTTTAAAGCAGCCTAAATTATACGCAGAGGTGTTTGTTATGATTGTAAGGTGTATGCAATGTAATACAAAACATGGCGGGGAACAGAAGAGCTCAGTGGTAAGAGCACTGGCTCTCCTCAATCTAAGGTCTATGAAACAGTGTTGAGCCATATTACCCTGTGGATGGGTAACCGTTCGTGCGCCTTGGCTTCAGTACAGTCTTCCAGTTTACCTAGCTGTAAATGGGTACCTTCCATCTTTAGAGAAAAGGAGGGTAAAGCAACAAAGGAGAAGAGATGGGTGCTACCCCCCAATATGCTGGCTCCTAGAGAAACTGAGGTTTCTTGACATGTCACTCCCCAACGGTCTGCATAGGCTATAGCACTTTTGTCCTTTACCCTTTATTATTTTATCATTATTACTACTTTAATATATTTTTATTTATTCTTTTATTTCGATGATAATGGAATAAGCACCCATGTGCTTTTTTTCTTCTTTTTTTTTTACACCCAATCCACGTATGTATGCAGTTTTGTAAATTTTGTCATCAGTTTCCACCGGCACACAATGACCTACTCTTCCGAAAAGCGGAACGGGTTTTAATCTGTGCGCAAGATGTTCTGCGTGCATTTGCGCACGTGACCCACATTATAATCACCCACCTTGTTTTTCAGAGCATTTTGAGGTCTATATACTTGTCGTCACCAAAAGTTGCAAGGCTGACAGGGAAGGAACACAGCAAAGGACATCATTGCCTTCATTGACATTTGCAGTATCCAGGTCTATAAGGAGCATCATGAATCTCAGCTCCCTGTTTACAGCCAGCCTCTCCAGTCATGCTACAGACATCTCCAGCCACGTCACCACTCCCTCACTGCAGGAGGTGGGGGTGACTGGGGCCTCTTTCATCAACGGCAAAACTAAGGAGGGCTGTCTGGTGGTGCAGCAGACCTTTAATCCTGTGGACAACCCCGAGAATATCATTCCCAAGCAGGTAAGAGGACGAGTAGAAGAGGATATGTTGTTTTTTTCTGTTTTAAGTTTTCGTCCCGTGCTTTTCTAGTATTTCACGTTTCTTAATAGGGTGTGTATTTCTTATATAATGAAGTCAACTAAATGCAGCATGTTTATTTTCCAGTTTTGTATTTTGATTCTGTTTTATCTAAAATACTGGTTTTGACACATTGCATGTATGAAATATAAAGCCTTACCTGCATGTATGAAATATAAAGCCTTACCTGTAGTGGTAAGTGCTTACGTTTCTGATTTTTCTCATAACGTGGGTAAAAAAACATTTCATCTTGACCCTTTCAAAATCTCAATGATTCCACCACTCACTCCAGGTTCATCTCTGGCTCTCCACCATCAACTACGCGGGCATCATCCCTCTCCTGCTCCTGCTGGGGGTGCCAGGCAACCTCCTGAGCGCTGCTGTGTTCTACAGGCAGGGGCTGAGGGAGAGGATCAACCTGTGTGTCTTCTGTCTGGCCCTCACAGACCTGGTGGTCATCTTCGTTACCTTCTGCCTGGGAGCGGAGAAAACCTACCGTGCTCTAGTTGGCCCTTTGAATTTCTTCATCAAGTATTTTGTTGGTAATTGGGAGTGATCTCTGTACCCTTCAATCTATTCCCCTCCCCCCCATGGTTTATTTCATCCTGCTGATTTTGTTTCTCTGACAACATCAACCGTACTCCTATTTTTCATATCTCTGTCATTTCCTTTCTGTTGTTCTTCATTATCATTGCCTTTCTATTCTGTATCCCCCCTCTTTTCTCCCTCTATCTCTTTTGGTCTTTCATCTTGTTCCTCCTATCTGTGTGTTTGTGTTTGTGTGTTTGTGTGTTTGTGTGTGTGTGTGTGTGTGTGTGTGTGTGTTTGCTTATGTAGTGTGTTTTGTGTGTGTGTGTCACTCCCTCTGTCTCTCCCTCTCTCTGTCTCAGATACACACAAACACACACAACACACACACACACACACACACACACACCACACACACACACACACACACACACACACACAATTCCCCCTCCCCTCCTACAAACACACATACAAATTTTGTGTATGGTTTACGAACATACAAAACGTTTCAAATTCAATTCAAAATCCTTTATTATCTCTAAATAGAGAATTCCAGTGGGTTACAAGCCATATATAAGAACAAAAACCACGTAAAAAAATCAATATAGCACAACACAGGTTCTAATATCAGCACGCACCCATCACAGTATGAAAGCACCACAAGTCAGCAATACCTCAGCCAGTGTAAACTCAGCCAAGTAAAATCACAAACATTCGTGTAGGCACCAGTATGCCCACACACTCACACATGGCTCGCGTATATACATACATGCACACATACACAAACATATTAAAAATGTTTAATTCTGTATACCCATTCCTTTGATTCATGTATTTCTTACATCGGAAATTCTTTGTCTGTATATCCACCACACAGCTCTGACAGCCTTCACCTGGGTCAGTATGTTTCTGAGCACGGTCATAGCAGCCGAGCGATGTTTCTGCGTGGTCAGTCCGCTGCGTGCACAGCGCATGCTCAGCACGCGCACCATGGCCGTCATCATCTTCTCTGTCTCTGCAGTTCTCTTGGGAGGCATGTTCACCATCGTTGGACCCAAGCTGACTGAGATCTGCGTCTTTGATGTCCAGACCAACACCACTTCCTTGACCGTCTCTGTCACTGAGTAGGCCATCATTATACAGATATGCATAAGTCTGTGAGCGTCCATACATACATGCATGCCCACACACATATACATGCACACATGCATGCACACACGTGCATACACACACATGCACAGACGCCTGCACACATAGACGCATGCATATATGTATATACGCATGCACATACACACATACCGATATATATATATCTATATATAGAGAGATATATAGATATAGATATAGATATATATATATATATATATATAGAGAGAGAGAGAGAGAGAGAGAGAGAGAGAGAGAGAGAGAGAGAGATAGATAGATAGATAGATAGATAGATAGATAGAGAGAGAGATAGAGAGATAGAGAGATAGAGAGATAGATAGATAGATAGATAGATAGATAGATAGATAGATGTATCTGTAATTATTATAAAATGCTTACGAATGCAGACAAGTAATGACAATGAGATCAATCCACAATGTAAATTACATAATTATTATATACTACTGGAGGCGGGATAGCTCAGTGGTCAGAGCCCTCTTTCCCCCAGCCAATGTTAAGCAGCATCGATCTGGTTACTAATTGGATGGGTGACCATTTGCACACCTTGGCTTCAGTACAGTCTCCCAGTTCACCTAGTTGTTAATGGATACCTGCCCTCTTTAGGGTGAGGGAAGGAAGAGCAGCGAGGGAGAGGAGATGGGCACCGCCCTCAATAGGATGGTCCCTAGAGAAGCTGAAGACACTGATGCCTCGCTCCTCTACGACCGCATAGGTTGTGGGACACCTTTACCTTCTATAACACTTCTAAATATATCGTTTATTACTGTGTGTATAAAGCAATTTTGTAGTTAAAATTATATAGTCAATCTAAAATGCCTCATTTTAGAACTGCACAAAAATAGTTTTTTAAAACAGTATTGTTTCTGTTTGAATCATTATCTTCAAATGGAATGTTTCCGTGATTTTGTCTTATTCATTGAATCCAAAATCAGTTATGTAAAAGAATATTACCGAGATGTATTGGATGATATACTATTAGACCTTTTAACAAAGAGGAGAAACGAAGAGGAGAAGAAAAAAGGAAGACAGAAGTACAGAAAAACAGACAGACAGACAGATACACAGACAGACAGACAGACAGACAGACAGACAGACAGACAGACAGACAGAAAGACAGACAGACAGACAGACAGACAGACAGGGTGGTTAGAATGCCGCGCATTGCACTTGTGATCTGCTGACCAGTGTTTGAATCCCCAAGAGGATTTTTCCTCTTGAGTTAACATTGGCGCCGACTCCACTCCCCCCAAAAGTCCTTCTGATGAGACTATAAACCGAAGCCCCGTGTGCGAACGCACACAGAATATCTTGCGCACACGTTAAAACCTGTCCCACTTTTCAAAAGTGTACGCCATTGTGTGCAGGTGGGAACAGATGACAAAATTTACAAAACTACAAACACACTGGGACTGTATGTAAAAAAAAGCCAGTGCTTATTCCACTATCCTCAAAATAAAAGAATAAAAAAGATATAAAAAATAGACAGGCAGAGAGACAGACAGACAAAATCAAAGACAACAACATCAACAACAACAAACAAAAAAACACAGAGACAAGACATACACAAAATAACAAAACTGCTTCAGTACAAAACTCCTCTTGCTGTGCAGCTATTACAAGAAACACAAACAGATCCTCGACATCTTTGACGTCTTCGTGTACGCCATGACCTTACCTTCCATCTTCCTCGCCATCGTCATCATCACCACCATCATCACTACCGCCAAACTCCGATCAGCTCTCAGATGGAGACAGCAGTCCTCCTCCGCCTCTGGCGTCCAAACCACCACCAGCACCAGCACCAGCAGTACCTCAGAAGCCCAGACGGTAGCACTGACGTGGATGCTGGTTGCCACCTCAGTGTTGTTTGTGATGTGCACAGTTCCAGCCTTGATCATTCCCATGGTCACCTTTTTTGTCGAGGAGCTTAAGGCTGAGGGTCGGTACCACAACTTAAGGACGCTTTTCTGGAGCGAGATTGACGTGTTACGCAGCATCAACAGTTCCCTGAATTTCCTCATCTACTACAGGATGGGGTCTCGGTTTCGCCAGACTTTGTGGAAGATGCTGAGGTGTAGTAGTACTAAGGGAAGAGATGGGTTTGTTGTGTCTCAGTCAGAGTGTGGGAGTTCTAGTTTGTCTGAGAGCAAGGGCCGTGCAAATAATTGATTGGAAATCTTAGGTTTATGATATGTCCCTTGACTGTTAAGGTTATTTGTATCTTATCTGTTGTGTAGTTTAGTCAGTGTCTTTAGCTTTCATCAAAAGTTTTGACATAGTAGTAGGCCAAGGAAAAATAATGGTGCGCAATTCTGATTTGGAATTGTTTGAAAATGGCATTAAAAACTGTTCTCCGGACAATGATTGTAAAAATTGTAAAGCTGCGATAGTAAAGTGTGTGTGTGTGTGTGTGTGTGTGTGTGTGTGTGTGTGTGTGTGTGTGTGTGTGTGTGTGTGTGTGTGTGTGTGTATGTATGTATGTATGTATTAGTGTGTTTGTGTGTGTATGTATGCGTGTGTGTTTTTTTTCTTCTTTTTTTTATAGTTCTTCTCTCCTGCGTCTTCTCTCTTTTTGTCATTTGTGGGGCGAGTTGCAGAAAAAATGTCCATTTTTATTCTAGTTCTGCTAGTACTACTGTTACGCCTAATACTACTACAACTACAACTACTACTCCGCCTCCTACAACTACTGCTGCTGCTGCTGCTGCTGCTGCTGCTGCTGCTACTACTACTACTGCTACTGCTACTACTACTACTACTACTACTACTACTACTACTACTACTACTACATACTCATGGCTTGGCTTCGCGAACGAAGATTAAGGGCACTGTCCACGTCTGGTGCAGGCTCGCTGGTGGCTGTTCAGTCCAATGCGTGACAAACAAACCCGGCCGCAGCGACTGCAGGGGAAAGTCGATTCTGGGGTTGATGTAGAGGGGACGCGGTTCTTCCTCCTCATTCGCCTCTCCTCAAGGGCCGCTCTGCGATTGTCCTCAAAGGAGGAGACCGACTGATGCACAGTGTGTCGCCAGGCCTGCCGGTCAGCAGCAAGGACTGACCACTGGTTATGGTCTATGAGGCAGGCTGACAGAGATTTCTTCAGAGAGTCTTTAAATCTCTTCTTTGGTGCGCCTCTGTAGCGGTGTCCAGTGGAAAGTTCACCGTAGAGAACCATCTTCGGTAGGCGATGGTCCTCCATTCTAGAGACATGCCCTGCCCAGCGTAGCTGCGTTTTCAGCAACATGGCCTCAATGCTGGTGATCCCTGCTTGCTCCAGCACCTCAGCATTCGTGGTGAAGTCGCTCCAGTGGATGTCGAGGATGGAGCGGAGACAGCGTTGGTGGAAGCGTTCCAGAATTCGCAGGTGGTGTCTGTATGTGACCCATGACTCAGAGCCGTACAGGAGGGTGGTCAGTACCACGGCTCTGTAGACACTGATCTTGGTGTCTTTCTTCAGGTGTTTGTTTTTCCAGACACGGTGGTAGAGTCTGCCGAAAGCACTGTTTGCCTTTGCCAGTCTGTTGTCTACATCTTTATCATTCTTTGCGTCAGAGAAGATTGTGCATACTACTACTACAACTACTACTATTCCTCCTCCTCCTCCTCCTACTACTACCGCTGCTGCTGCTGCTACTGCTGCTGCTGCTGCTGCTGCTCCTCCTCCTCCTCCTCCTCCTCCTACTACTACTGCTGCTGCTGCTGCTACTGCTGCTACTGCTGCTGCTGCTGCTGCTGCTGCTCCTCCTCCTCCTCCTCCTACTACTACTGCTGCTGCTGCTACTACTGCTACTACTTTTCTTTCTGGGTCAGGTAAGGTAAAGCAGTGAGAGAGAGGAGATGGGCACCACCCTCAACATGCTGGCCCCTGGAGAAGCTGAGGTCTCTGACATCTCACTCTCCAACGACCGCACAGGTTATGGGACGCCTTTACCTTAAACCCCCAGACCTTACAAAACATGTTCTTGTATTGAAATGCATAACTAATACACTGTGTTGTATCTTATCATATTCTTTCCTGTTTTTATTGTATCGTATATCTATATGCTATGATACATTGTATTTCATTGCGTTACATTGTATTCTTCAATGCTTACATATCAGATTAAAACTACCCATGAAGGAAATTAACCATACTCAGTAATATATCGAGCTTTAACACGATTTTAAAGACTAAAATGGTCAAAGTAAGGCCCAATTGAATTGATTCACACAAATTCTGGTCTTTGACTTACACATGATTTGATTTTTCTTTACACCCACAGAGCCCAGATATTCTCTGCAGAAAACTATTTCCAAACTCTGATCTGTCTATAAATACATTTATCTTAAATTCAGGGGACGGGGTAGCTCAGTGGTCAGAGTATTTGCTTTCCCCCTAGCCAATGATAAGCAGCGTCGAGCGTGGTTACCAGTGGAATGGGTGACCGGTTTGCGCGCCTTGGCTTCAGTACAGTCCCCCCAGCTGTGAATGGGTACCTGCCCTCTTTAGGGTCAGGGAAGGTAAAGCAGCGATAGAGAGGAGATGGGCACCGCCCTCAGCATGCTGGCCCCTAGAGAAGCTAAGATCTTTGATGCCTCGCTCCCCTACGACCACACAGGTTATGGGACACCTTTACCTTTTCTTAAATTTCTCTACTTTTATAAAATTATGGCAAACATAGATGATCAATATACCCCTCTAATTGCATTTATTAACAGCTTATTCATACGTAGTATCGACGCATAAAAGTACTTTACAAACTATCAAAAATACGGCTAAGTTATTAATATTAGGGGATGGGATATCTCAGTGGAGATGGGCGCCGCCCTCAACATGCTGGCCCCTAGAAAAGCTGAGGTCTGTGACGCCTTACTCCCCTACGACCACACAGGTTACGGGACACCTTTACCTTTTACCTTACTTTTTATATCGCTTTTATCCTCTACTGGTTATGATAATGGTTTTTCCCTCCTACTCATGGCAGAATGCTTCTGACAACAAGAAAAACAATTCATTTGTACCACAGCATCTGGTTAAGACATCGACAGAACACGAAGCATTCAGTTCTCCTCCATCTCCATCCATGGCTCAAGGCACGATCAAGTGCAACCCTAAGAAACCAGCCACGAGATTGACCGCACATTTGCGTGTCGCACGTAACATTTTTTGTTGTTTACTTGCACAGAACTTCCGGTTCACAGTACAATTTTTTTCATACGGAAATGCTTTTCCTGGACTAAACACTCCCCCCCCCACACACACACATGCAAGCACACACACACACACACCTGCAAACACACACACACACACACCTCTGCAAACACACACACACACACACACAACTCACTCACTCACTGTATACTTTTACTTCAGTACAGGAGTCAGCTTAGCCAGTGCGTAGCCTCAGTGTTTGTTTTACATTTGTGATCTTGCAGTAAACAGAAAATACCACACAAAAACAGCAAACGCAATCTTTGAAGAATGTATTTGAAATAACTTGTTGTTTGAGCTGAGCAAATCTCTAGTCGTCACCTCTTGCAAAATATTCTCATACTTCAGTCTCAATTTCTTACAGAATCTCTTATAGTACGTCATAAATATGGGATGCCCACACTCTGAAAGCAGATATTCTCATAGAGGCCAAACTAAACAGATCCAATCGCTATCTCAGCTTCCATCTGACAAGATTTAACTGCTATCCATCTCAGACCTCATCGAAAACGCCAGATTTACTTGTTACTTGTAAAATTGTTTCTTTCTATCAATTAGCATGTGTGCAGTGTCTATTCAATAGGCCCCTGTAACAAGTAGTCAAATCTTCATATTCTTTTAAATTTTTTGTTTCTTTGTAATTCTTCTCTTCCTTTTTGGCGATTACTTAAATAAATTATTTGCTTTATCTACATCAAATTTATTTCTAGTCTACTACTAGCCTTTTCAACTTCGGCCATTGCATACGCAAGGGGACGGATAGCTCAGTGGTCAGAGCATTCGCTTTCTCCAAGCCAACGGGTTAGCAGCATCAAGCGTGGTTACCAATTGGATGGGTGACCGTTTGTGCGCCTTGACTTCGTACAGTTCGCCCAGCTGTAAATGGGTACCTGCCCTCTTTAGGGTCAGAGAAGGTAAAGCAGCGATGGACAGGAGATGGGCACCGCCCTCAATATGCTGGCCCCTAGAGAAGCTGAGGTCTCTGATGCCTTGTTCTCCAACAACCACCTAGGTTATGGGACACCTTTACCATTTCGTACCTTTGCAAAGTTGAGCAGGATTTAGAGGAGGAAGGAGATCAGCTTCCTGACGAACATGAAGTTTGGATTATCTTCTCCACTTCTGTAGCCAAAGGAAAGCTTTCACATTTGCCCACATACTTCCAAAACTTTTAGGATAGTGTTTTTGGGTTTGTAGTTTATAACCTGTAATGCGGCATATGCTTATATGTAACTACATTTTCAAAGTGACCTGTTTATCCTGCATATTTATAACACCATCAAACTCTTTTCCTCGTAGAGTTAGAGGTACTCCAAAATGACCATTTATTTTACCTTACATTTTGAGAACTTCCAAAACAAAACTTTTGTCAACATTTTATCGGAAAACCTTCCGTTTCGTGTTCAAAGCCTTTATTTGCGCATACAGACGATCAAGTACGCGTGCACTCTCTCTTTCCACACACACACACACACACACACACACACACACACACACACACAACACACACACACACACACACACACACACACACACACACACACACACACACACACACACACACACACACACACACACACACACTACACACACACACACACACAACACCACACACACACACACACACACTACAACACACACACACACACACACACACACACACACACACACACACCACACACACACACACACCACACACACACACACACACACACACACAACACATCACACAACACACACACACCTTACATTGGTCAGATACCACACCATCACAGTGTACTTGTCGATACTCAACCACTCATGATGAAATCGAACAGCTACAGGACAATACAGCTGTATCGCGTGCACTTGCTGAGAAAAGGCTTTTGAAAAGCAGGTATTTAATGTGCTTTGCTTCTGCTACCTATCAACAACACCTTGAAAACTTGTCCAGGTACAAAAGGTGAGGACACTTTTCTTCTTGGTCACTTTGTGAGTCTTTGACCATACTGGTCCTGTCTTTGGAGTACACTGACGAGAGAAGCAAGGTAGAGTTCTGCTGTAGTTTTGTAGCTGTCAAAACTTTGGTTTATACTATTATACACCCACTACCAGAAACGTACACAGTCACAGAAACAGATAAAGACACACACAGACACACAAAGACACACACATAGACATACATAGACACACACACACCACAACACACACACACACACACACACACACACACACACACACACACATGTCTGTGTCTCTGTGTTTATGTCTTTTCTTTAAGACGTTAAATTAAAGAAAACACATAGACCACAGAGACACACATACAAACACAGACACATACATACATACATACATACATACATACATACATACATACATACATACATACATACATACATACATACATACATACATAAGCGCGCGCGTACACACACACACACACACAACACACACACACACACACACACACACACACACACACACACACACACACACACACACACTCCATCCATCTATGTATCTGTCTACCTTATCCATCCATCCATCCATCCATCCATCCATCCATTCCATCTCTCTCTCTATTAAAAATAATATATATATATATATATATATATATATATATATTATATATATTTATTGTTGTGTGTGTGTGTGTGTGTGTGTGTGTGTGTGTGTGTGTGTGTGTGTGTGTGTACGTGTGTCTATGTATTTTCTTTAAGACGTTAAATTAGAGAAAACACATAGACACATACTTCCAAAACTTAGTATTTGTATTTGTATCCAAGATTCATGTTCACATTTTGTAATTTGTTCTCTTCTGATAAAATATGTTATTAAAACTTAGCAAATTCATAGTTAAGAGTAAAGTTGCGTGACATTAATGAAAAGGTTGACAATATTTTTATTTCTGTGAAAAATTCTGTGTATGAGCGTATTCTATTAATGCAAATTATATATGTTACAGTTGATTTTGTTTGAAATCCTCCATGCCCCAAGAGGGGTCAAAGGCGAATTAAATCTTGAATCTTGTGTGTATGAACGTGTTTTATTAATGCATAGTATATATGTTACATTTGATTTTGTTTTCTGAAATCCTCCATGCCCCAAGAAGGGTCAAAGGCGAATTAAATCTTGAATCTTGTGTGTGTTTCTAGTTTCGTAAAAAAAATTATTGCCAGGTGTGCAAAGAAAACTCCACAGTGTTATATCTATGTCTAAAAAGTTCCTAGGTAGCAAATATCATTTTACATGTACCTAGATATTTCAAAACATTATAACTGTCTGGCACGTGTTGATGGCATTCTGCTAACTCTGTATTTTTATGTGTAAAACTACTTGACAATATCATTAAAAAAATCGTTTGGTTGTTACAAATACATACACGCAAGAAAAGCAACATCAATCACAATAAACAACCATTTGCCGTCGTATGTTCACGAATGGATATCAATATTGTACATAATGGAAATTGATGACGTGCATAACATTCATTCATGCTTGCGTGCATATAAACATACATACATACAATACATACATACATACATACAACATACATACATACATACATACATACATACATACATACATACATACATACATACATCATACATACATACATACATACATACATACATACATACAAACATACATACATACATACATACATACATACATACTATACATACGTACACATCCATCCATCCATCCATGACAAAATCTTGCTATCACTATACACGATTTTCCTTGTTGTTTTTACATTTAAAAAAAAGTGAAACGATAACCATTGACTGCTGCTTCAGTATTTCCTACTGTAACTTCTAGTCTAATGTTGATGCAAAATATTTTGACTAGTTTTTGTTTGTTATAAGAGTCGGAAGTCCACAGGGAGCCCATCAATATCAGGCCGCAGTGGGGCCACCAGCCAGAGGGGCCCTGCACTTGTGCTGAGTCACTTTGGTGGTCTTCACTGGTGCCTGTTCTGACCTAACATATGCAGGACACCACCAACTAAGCCCCCTACTATTTGAGTAGTTTTTGATTCTCAGTTGCGGGGGATGGATAGCCTAGTCTTTAAAACATTACATTCGTGATCTGAAGACCCGAAATCAAGCCATCCTTAAGGCACCCGTTCGAGGGAATATTTCCTTTGGAGTTTACTTCAATACCAACTCCACTCCGCTGAACGTCTTTCAGATGAGACTACAATAAACCGAGGTCCCGTGTGTAAACACTCATAGAACATCTTGCACACACGTTAAAACCTGTCCTGCCCTTTAGAAGAGCAAGCCAGGGTGTGACGGTACAAACGGATGACAAAATTTAAAATAAAAACACATACAGACTAGTGTCGTGTTTAGATACTATGCAGGAAGATGAAATGTGGCTGTCTTTATGTGGGACAAAACACTTGGCTACATGCAAAATGTCAGCATTGGTGAACCACAAAGCTCTATCTGAGGAACGAAAAGCTATATAATATATTTTTTTTCATCTCCTTTCACCTATCGGCTCTATATGATCTGACAATGGGTAACCCACGGCTGAGTTGACCACTCAAGCTATTAAAAATGACGTTATGCATCCTTATGGATTCATAAAATTATGGGCAAAAGGTTTCATTGCATATAATTCCACTTTGTTATTTTTTGCAACAACAGTTTACAGTATATTTTCTTTCTTCTGTAGATATCAGTTTTTGTTGGCAGCATTGGCAGCCTTACAGGATGATCACATTATTCCTGTGAGAGCAAAAAACATCTCTTTCTTTGAAAGAGGTGTTTCCCCATAAGGTACCAGAGATAGTTAGGCAAACACTGCCAAAACCTCTGATGAGGGCTCATCCAGGAGTCGTAACTCGAAACTCGAGTAAGGTCCGGCAAATCAAATGGTCTTTAATGTAACAGGGCCTCCAAATGCTGTCACCAAAAGTTTACAACTAAGGCATTTTTCTTCTTTTTCATTCCCAAATCTATGGAAGCATTCTTGCTATGATGAAAGAGCTGTAATGGTTGCCTGCTCTTCTTTTCTTTCACCACTCTTTGTCGTAATGTGTATATACATTATATTTATACATATCATATTATAATATTATTTACACACACATAGCGCACTCCCACAACACACACACACACACACACACACACACACACACACACACACACACACACACACACACACACACACACACACACACACACACACACACACACACACACACACACAAGTGTTACAGTGATGCTCTCGTATCTGCTGACTCGGGTTCGAATCTCTTTCAAGAGGATTTTCCTCTGGGGTTAACATTAGTGCCGACTACGCTCCTTCTTAAAGTCCTTCAATGAGACCATGAACTAAGGCCCCTTACGCGAACGCACGCAGAACATCTTGTACACACGTTAAAACCTGTTCTGATTTTTAAAAGAGTGGGCCATTTTGTGCCGGTGGAAATAGATGACAACATTTACAAAACTGCATGTACACGAAGACTGAATGTAAAAATGCATATAAATTTTATGAGAACTTATTCCTTTCTCCTCGAAATAAATAAATAAACGTAAACAAGAGTTAAAAGCAGAGAGAGAGACAGAGACAGAAAGAAACAAAGAGAAGCAAGCAACAGTACCAAAGCAGAACCGTAAGACAAAAAACAGAAAAAGAGGACAGAAAACAACATTTTAAATAAAATCAACACAGCAACTTTATTCCTTTTTTATGTACATAAAGATCAATGGTCAGCTCATTAAGTATTAACATGAAGAAGATGTCTCGGGTTACAAGAAGCAAGTGTGTTTGCATGGAGAGAGGAGAGGGCACTGTCCTGCAAATGGCTCTTATCTATGCACACAATCCTATTTGTCCAACGACTGTGAAAAGGTTTTTGTCATCAATCTGGGCAGCAGTTCATCTGATGATTTATTCACACACGTTCTCACGCATGCATGCATACACACACAGACACACAGAGATACAGACACAACAGACACAGACATCACAGACATGCAGACACAGACACAGACAGACACACGCACACGCACACACACACACACACACACAACACACACACCACACACACACACACACACACATGAACACATGCGCACACAGCACACACACACACATACACACATATTTACGTTAGTTTGCGGACGCTAGGTAGGATTTGTTCTGCTGTCTGTCTATCAATCTATCTGTCGGTCTGTCTGTCTATCTATCTATCTATCTATCTATCTATCTATCTATCTATCTATCTATCTATCTATCTATCTGTCTGTCTATCTATCTATCTATCTATCTATCTATCTGTCTCTGGTCTCTCTATCTCTTCCTATTTATCTTTCTATCTATCTATCTATCTATCTATCTATCTATATCTATCTATCTATCTATCTATCTATCTATCTTCTATCTATCTATCTATCTATCTATCTATCTATCTATCTATCTATCTATCTATCTATCTATCTATCTGTCTGTCTGTCTGTCTGTCTGTCTGTGTATCTATCTGTCTATCTATCTACCTACCTGTCTACCTACCTACCTACTTACCTACATATCTATCTATCTATCTATCTATCTATCTATCTATCTATCTATCTATCTATCTATCTATCTATCTATCTATCTATCTATCTATCTATCTATCTATCAGTCTTTCAGGCTATCAGTCTGTCTGTCTGTCTGTCTGTCTTTCCATCTACTATAATATATATCGTATACTATATGATAGATACTACATAATATCAATGGTAGTTTTAAACAGCCAAGAAAACAAGAGACAGTGTGGTGTTTTGTTGCGTTGTTACCTCACCTCACCTCACCTATCCCGTCGTCTTCCTAACTGTTCTGACACTACTGAAGATTTTGCAATCAGCTTCCTCCATACCACGCTGTTCCAAACTTTCCACAGTATATATCGTTCCACTCAAGGCCGGTCCACTCTCTGGTATTGTCTTCCCATCATTTTCTCTGTCTGCCTCTTCGTCTCCCTCCTTGTACTGTTCCCTGTGGAACGGATTTGGCCAGTGCAGATGTTTATGTGACGTGCCTGTACTACTTCAACTTTTGTTTTTTCGTTTAAGTCAGGTTGTCTTTGTTTGGTCTGATTGTGTCTCCAATTTAAGTTGTTACTTCCACATTGGTTAGGTGACCTATGTTAGAGATGCTAAGAAGTTTGCGGAAGCATCTCATCTCCATTGCCTGTATCCCTCTAGCTCTCTCAATGTTTGCTGTTGTGGTTCACGTTTCACATGCGTACAAAAATATGGACATGATCAGGGAACGCATCAATCTGATCTCCGAGCCGATGACGATATTCTTGTCGTTCCTGAGGATAGTCAGTTTGATCACTGCAGCTGTGATCTGGGCTATCCTGGAGAGAATTTTGGACATTGATTTTTCCTCTGTTACACTTGTTCTCACATCCTCAAAGCTTTGGACAGTTTCAATTTTCTTGTTGTCCGTAATAATGTCAGTGGTGATGCCATTTGGGACTATTTGTCATCAACTGGGTCTGTCATATCAATCTGTAACGTTATCAGATACTGTTCATGATATATTAGACACTAATGTTTATTTCAAATATCAAGGATCTGTTCCGGATTTGCATTTTACAATCATTATTTTGGAGACGGGATAGCTTAGTGGTAAGAACACTCACTGTCCCCAAGCTAAGATTTAAGCACTCTCGAGTGTGGTTACCAAGTTGATGGATGACCGCTCGCGCGCCTTGGCTTCAGTACAGTTCCCTAGTTCACCCAGCTGGAAATGGGTACTTGCCCTCTTTAGGGTCAGGGAAGGTAAAGCAGTGAGGGAGAGGAGATGGGCATCGCCCTCAATATGCTGGCTTCTAGAGAAGATGAGGTCTCTGATGCATTGATCCTCTACGACCACTTAGGTTATGGGACACCTTTACCTTTTATATGTCGGTTTTCATTGTAGAATATTCCATTTCAGCCAGAAATGCTCAGAGTTAGCTAGGAAACCCCTAGGAAAAAATCGGCCATTCATTTTCCAATTTTGAGGATGTTGAATAATCATGACATTGCATGTAATTGATTTTGTAAAGACATAAAAACTTATGACACATACAAGTAGTTATCTTAGATGCTCCTTTTTGAACTGGAAAATCCCATTTATAGCTATTTGGCTTGTATCTTTTTGTATACCATTCTCAGTCACAGCTAATTTGTCTGCATGAAAGTCAGGCTGCTCTCCCCGGGGATGAAGCGTTGCCACAACTGTTCCGCCAGTCACCCTTATTTTGTTTCCCTGTGTACGTGCTTATTCGTTTTCCTATGAAGAAAGATTTTTTTTTAAACAGAATTATGGTATAGACATCTTTATGCTGCCTTGGGCCACGTTCTTTTACGTGCTCTAAATGTGTGCTGCACGCCTGACCTCAGTTAACTGCTTATCCAAAATACTAGTACCCAGGCCTTCCCGCAAGTGCCTAGTAGGTAGAAAAGTTAAGCTCGGATTCAAACAGGGATCAATCCTTCAACCTTCGCTTTCCATATGGGTGCGTGTACTCTTGACAACTGTTCCACTAACTAGTTTAAGCCAGTGCTAGATATATCGGTCATATTTACTCAAGCCAGAAATTGCTCAATAACTTCCGTTTGAGTTTCCCTCATTAAAAACGGCTACTGTTTTATATCCATCGATTTTGTCCAATTTTGTGTGAGAGCGTTCTCTAACCTCCACTCCAACTCCCACTCTCGCGCTTGAAAAAAAAAAGCAGCAGAACTTCAATCAGAGATATTTCCATATTATGACACTGGCTTACCCGTTTTACCACAGTGTGATGCATAGATCAGCTATGGTTGAAACGGTTCCCTAAAAGAGCATCATAGTGGGTAAATCACCGAATGATGAAGGCCAGCAAGCGAGCCAGCTATTGGTTCCTGAGGGGGGTGTTTCCGGTGTCAAGCAACAGTGGGCTGACCTTGACACAGTTTGCAAGATTGTTTTTAAAGCAGATGGGTTCGGGCTGTGGCCATCAGAACTACACAAGAAGCAGGTGAGTGAGTGAGTGAGTCTGTTGTAGGGCAGGTGAGTGAGTCAGTTGTGCAGGTGAGTCAGTTGGCAGTTTTTATTTATTTATTCATTAATTCATTTGCTTTATTTATTTTTTATATCGAGGATAAGCAATAGCACTCATGTTGTTTTTTTTACATCCAGTTTCCGTGTGTTGCAGTTTGTAAATGTTGTCATCTGTTCCCACCGGCACACAATAGCCTACTCTTTCGAAAAAGCGGAACGGGATTTAACCTATGCACAAGATGTTCTGCGTGCATTTGCTCACAGGTCCTCGGTTTATAGTCTCACTCGGAGGACTTTTGGGGGGAGTGGAGTCTGCCCTGATGTTAACTCCAGGGGGAAAATCCTCTTGAATGAGATTCGAACCCGGGTCGTCAGATTGCGAGCGCAATGTTCTGACCGATAGGCTATCCCGTCCTTCAGTTGTAGGTGAGTGAGTCAGTTGTGTAGCAGGTGAGTGAGTCAGTTGTACAGCAGGTGAGTGAGTCAGTTGTACAGCAGGTGAGTGAGTAGTTGTACAGCAGGTGAGTGAGTCAGTTGTGTACAACAGGTAAGTAAGTGTTGTGCAGCAGGTGAGTGAGTCAGTTTTGTACAACAGGTAAGTGAGTTGTGCAGCAGGTGAGTGGAGTCAGTTGTGCAACAGGTGAGTCACTGAGTTGTGCAGCAGACGAGGGAGTCAGTTATGCAACAGGTGAGTGAGTCAATTGTGCATCAGGTGAGCGAGTTAGTTGAGAAGGAAATCGTTTTTGTACACATGCTTTAGGGTTCTATTGATTCTTGTCTCGGTTGAGTTGTTTCGTTTCTATTTCTGCAGCATGTAAGATCCTTTGTACATATACAGCACATCACTAATAGGCGATCATGAATATTATAGACTATGTATGCTACATTGTAAATAGATGTATGTATATACATAAATAAATGAAATATATATGTTAATATATATATATATAATAATGAATAAATTAATATATATATAATATTAGCAAAACGTCTGTCCGTATCATTATACTTTTACTTATTACATTAAACTTTCATGCATCAATGTCATAACATGCGCGAAAGTAATCAGTTTTATAGGGCATATTGTTAATGCTGACTAACTGAAGCAGAATAATGAAATGGCTTCAACGTTGTGCTCATAATTATTCTAAGTGCAATCTCAACATAACACTTACCTCAGCTATACCCGAACAGGCAAGAGCTTAGATAACCATTCAGTTTAGTCATCGATGAACCCATAAACTGAGCCACCCCCTACACAGGCGCGAAGGCAGCTCAGGTCAGAGCAAATCGCTTTCCCCCCAAGTAAGGTTAACAGCATGAGTGTGGTTACCAAGTGGATGGGTTACTGTTTGCGAGCCTTGGCTTCCGTACAGTCCCCCAGTTCACCCAGCTTAATGAGTTACCTGCCCTCTTTGCGTCAGGGAAGGTAAAAGCAGCGAGGAGAGGAGATGGGCGCTACCTTCAATAGCTGGCCCTTAGAGAAGCTGAGGTCTCTGATGCCTGCTCCCCTACGACCACATAGATTATGGGACACCTTTACTTTATTTTTTCAGTACAAACACATTACATATTACAACCGTGTAAGAAAACTAGTGACCAGTTTTTAAAGTACACGTTAGATGCACGGAGTAAACTGGAAGAAATGGTTTGATTGTTCTCCTTCCACAGCAAACACATATTATGAGGTCATTTTCAATATGCAGAAGGTGACGGTAACATCACCGAGACAGAGCAATCCACCTTTTGAAGGACACAGCACGTTCCTTGAACAGGGACCACCACCAGAACTAACGACATGAATCTCAGCTCCACGGTGTCAACTAACCTCCTCTCCAGTCAGCCCACAGAGGACATCTTCAGCATGACCGTGACGCCATCACTACGTCATACTGAAATGACCCTGACCTCCACCACTCCCTGGAAAACTGAGCATGGCTGCCTGGTGGTGGAACAGAAGTTTAACCCTATGGACAACCCGGAAAACATCATCTCCAAGCAGGTAGAGTTCATTGACAGAAAGAACCTCTTGGTTTCATGATATTTTCTTTTTTGGGTTTTGCCATTGCAAGTGGTTGTGAATTATTTTCATGTCTTTGTTGTTGTTGTTGCTATTCTAGTTATCTGCCTTCAGCGTTATAATTGAAAACCTCTTTCATGGGAGAAAGGAATTATTTTGACGTCTACCTGCTTTTTCTGACCTTCGGATGAGACTATAAACCGAGGTCCTGTGTGCAAACGCACTCAGAACCTGTGGTGAGGAGGGTAAAAAGAATCATACACGCAAGTGGGATGAGTGATTCAGAGTACGTTATGGGTAGCTCTCAGGATGTGAAGCTCGGGAATGCGCAACAACATCAGCAACAACAGCAACAACAGCATAAAAAGCAACAGCATCACAACAGCAACAACAGCATAAAAAACAACAGCATCAACAACAACAACAGCACCAACAACAGTATCAACAACAGCACCAGCACCAACAACAACAGCATCAACAACAACAGCAACAACAACATCAGCATTACAATGTGCAAAACAACCGCATACTCGCTTCAGCCTATAATTATGGTGACTGTGAGTTTCAGAAATCACTATCAATTATGTGGAAGCTCGGTAAAACTTTGCATGTTTTTCTCTCCGATCCCACCAGTACACTTTACGTTCTAGCATCAAAGCCCATGGATGATTTCCGAAGACCGTCAACCATTCCTACTTCATGCAAAGCGGATGCTGAACCAATAAAAGCCATGAATAATTCTCCTCCCTAACATAACACAAGGCTTTAGAGGAGTCTAGGGGGTGTGGAATCGTCTGCTTTGCATATTTTTTTGCAAAGTGACACGGGAAAGAGGCGTCTTTTGACATGGAAATAGATGGGACGCTTGATTTCCTGTTTCTGCTTCCGGCTCTATTCCCGTTGGGGGCCTGAATTTAAATGATAATCGTCGTCAGGTGAAAATGTTTAGCAGGCGCTATCTGTTGATCGATCTGTGTGTCTTGTCGGTCTGGAAATCTGTGTGTTTTATCTGCTGATCAATTTTCATCCTCTCTCTTCTTCTTTTCTTCTGTGATTCTTTCAAGGTAGGGAGCTTTTTTTTCTTCTTCTTTTTTTTTTTTCTTTTTTTTTTTGGTCGTTAGTTAAATAGGTTGTGCACAAGTTTTGAATATGTGAATCAGTGATCAGGTGGAGTGGGGGGGGGGGGGGGAGAGGGGGCAAGGGGAGGGAAGGTTAAATGATTTTTTGAATTTTTTTAACAAAAAAAAAGATTTTTGAATTTTGAAACTCCAGTCTAGAGTGAATAATCGACCAACGTATCCGATATTTTTCGCCAACGATCATGATGATGATGATGATGATGGTGATGGTGATGATGGTGATGCTGCTGCTGCTGCTGCTACTGATGATGCTGATAATGATGACATCTTAAAATAGAAAGGCACACAAAGACAGCTTTTCTTCCAAACTTACAGTACAGACAAGGAATGTGAGTGAAGCACTTCATTTATGGTGTTATCTTGGTTATCTGGTACATTGTGTAGGTAAGTGAGGGGGGGATCAGAGGGTTTTTTTTTGTCCTATACCCCATGGTTTCTGCCTTGACAAGGACTGAAGCTCCTGTAGTGTCATGGGTACCGAAATCAGCAATAGTCAGTTTCTTCTAGGACAACAAGGAGCATGGTAGGCATCCCTCAGTCTCGGAAGACTCTGGGGTTACGCTTTAGACTCTAGAGCACAAAGCGTAGGTAAGTAAGACTATGGAGGGCAAGCTGTTATCCATGCAGCAGACCTCCCGCCCTCTCCATGTCACTGATATGGTTCCTTGGAAAGGCAATCGCCGATACGAATGGTTCCAGTGTTGTCACAAGAGCTGCTAGAACGTTGCCATATACAGCCCCGAACCGCCTTGAGGACTCCAACTCCCCGATTTTTCCTCAGGGGTGGTGTCTAAACAAGGCACTTGTGTGCATGTGTGATTAAAAAAATATTTTATTGTCATCCGCTCCTACTGGCACACAACGGCCTGCTCTTTCGAAAGGCTGAATGGGTTTCTATGCAAGATGTTCTGCGTGCGTTTGCACATGGGGCGTTGGTTGATAGTCTCATCCGAAATAGTATTGCAAAGGAAAAGTATCACACACAATTTCTGTCAATATCTTTGCAAGCAGGTAATGCAGACAATTATCTACACCAGTCAACAAGTAATTAACCAGAAAATTTAACATTTTGACATTTTTTTCTTTCGTATGAAAAATGAAAATAGTAAGCTTTATATCAATCAAAACCAATGCAAAGCACACTCTTTTTGTCAACTCTTATACATCTTGGGCGCACATATACAAATGTGACGCTCCACCACATAATGAGACGGAGTGCACATGAGGTCAATTTTTAGTTATTGACATGTTATTAATGTGCAATAAAGTGGCTATCAAATACAAAAAACAGATTGAAAATCGGACAATTCTGTGCAACATTATTACAAATTGAAATGATAGACTGCAGGATGTGACAAAATGAGAAACGGGCAAGTTTATTTTAGTAACAGGTTCTCAGAATGAGTGCTTTGGTATTTTCAAAACACATTTAAAAGCAAAAGGAATAAAAATGATACCTTGATATTTCATTATAAGATAAATAAACAGATATAGTTTAATAATCAATCAAAATCACAAAATTGACAACTTGACCCCCACCTGCCTTTAAAGGCTCCTAGCGCAAAATTGGGTAATGTGCTAAGCGACTCATTTCGTGGTGGAGCGTCACAAATATCAAAGTTTCTCATACCATCATCTTACTAATTCTGCTTTCTCTCACTTCCATTTCGTTTGAGGTTATTAGAGTTCCAGCAGAATTATCCTATTTGGGGACTGTGGTCGCAAGGCATGCCCCTTTGGCGTCTCGGGCCACCCAAAAAATAGCACAATTCTTGAAGAACTGCGCTAGGCCCGTGCAAGCACAAGGGTGCTACACGAGCCTGTAAAGGTAAAAAAGGTAAAGGTGTCCCATAACCTGTGCGGTCGTAGGGTAGCAAGGCGTCGAAGACCTCACTTCTCTAGGAACTAGTATGTTAAGGGCAGCGCCTATTTCCTCTCCCTCGCTGCTTTATGTAACTTCCCTGACCGTAAAGAGGGAAGGAACCCATTGACATCTGCGTGAACTGGGGGGACTGTACTGAAGCCCAGGCGCACAAACGGTCACCCATCCACTTGGTAACCACGCTCGATGCTGCTTTAACCGTAACCTTGAAGAAAAGCGAGTTGCTCTGACCACTGATGTATCCACGAGCCTGTACACACTCTCTGTGGATCGGTGGTCTAGGTGGTAACGCGCCTAACCTAGAAAGCAAAAAGTCCGGGTGGAAGTGTGCGGTGGTTCGTACCCCGTCTGGGCCCCAAACTTTTTCCCCATCCATTAGACCCTGAGTGGTGGTCTGAGCGCTAGTGTTTCGGATGAAACGATAAACTGAGGTCCCGT
>CM060320.1:22363756-22366256 GCA_030674155.1 Stramonita haemastoma
TTTTTTTCCTCTAACCTTTTTAAATGTTGTTTTGCTTGTCAAAACATTTGCACAACTATAGTCTCTGTTTTAACGTTTCACGACGAAACGTTGTGACTTCACAAAAAGAAAGTTATGAAACGAACATAGCAAGATATATAAACGTTTCAAGAATGTCAACTGTACATATACATAAGGCGTTTTTGCACAGTTATGTTCTACTGCATACTCTGGAAAGATTACTGAAAAAAACAATGGTTCAGTTCTTGAAACGAATCTTTCTGCTGATTTTTTATGTGTGAATATTAAAAAAAAATACTGTGCAACATTGATCGAGGCATTGCCATTAGTCGAGTTGTGTTTTTTTTGTGATATAGTTTTCTAATCTTTTTTGTTGTTGTAAATAATAAAGTCCCGCTCATTTTTCGTTTCAAATCGATCCTACGAAGGTACACGGTGGAATAATGTGACCTAAAGTGGAATAAAGGTTTGTCATTACGCCATGTGGTGCTTGCTCGTTAGCATGATTATTTTATTGATTTACCTTTAGACAAGAGTTTACAATTGTTGATGTAACCGTTTGTTCTCCTCACAGGCCTACAGTGATTTCATGGCTGTGATGTGATGTAATGTGTGTGTGTGTGTGCATGCGCGCGCGCGCTTGCGCGTGTGTGTATGTGTGTGTGTGCGCGTGCGCGCGTGCGTGTGTGTGTGTGCGTGTGTGCGCGTGTGAGTGTGTGTGGGTATGTGAGTGTGTGTATGCCTTTCTTTCTTTTATTGATTCTTTTCTTTCCAGGATAATAGAATAAGCACTCGCATGTCTCTTTGACATCCAGCCCCCTGTGTGTTTGCAGTTTTGTAAATGTTGTCATCCGTTCCCACTGCCACACAGTCGCCTACTCTTCCGAAAAGCGGAACGGGTTTTAACGTGTACGCAAGATGTGCGTGCGTTCGCACATGAGGCCTCGGTTTATAGTCTCATCTGAAAGACTTTTGGGGAAAGTAGAGTTGGCACTGATGGTTAACTCCAGAGGAAAAAGCTATCTCCAACAAGATTCGAACCCGAGTCAGCAGACCACGAGCGCAATGCGCATCACTCTAACCACAAGGCTATCCCGTGTGTGTGTGTGTGTGTGTGTGTGTGTGTGTGTGTGTGTGTGTGTGTGTGTGTGTGTGTGTGTGTGTGTGTGTGTGTGTGTGTGTGCGTGCGCGCGTTTGTACACACGTCAAAACTTGTTCCGCCTTTCGAAAAAAACAACAACACAAACTAGGCTACATATCCAGAGGAGAATGGGTGACAAAACACAGAAAGCGCATGCACACGGGGACTGGATGTCAAAAAGCACATGAGTGCTTATACCATAATCCTTGAAATAAAAGAATTTTTTGTTAAAGGAAATCACTCTCACTCACTCACTCAGTCCCATGTCCCAAAGGACGTAGGGGGGACATGAGAGAAGACGCAACGGAGATCTTTTTCCATGCTTCACGATCCTGTGTGGTTAGTAGGAGGTGTTGCAGGGGTTGGGCAGTCCAGTCTTTGATGTTGTCAACCCATGATTTCTTTTGGCGGCCTCTTCTTCTCTTGCCTTCGACTGTTCCTTGCAAGATGGTTTTTGCTAGGGTGTTGTGTCTTGTGGTGTGACCAAGCCACATCAGCTTTCTCCTCTTTATGGTGGAGAGCAAAGGCTCTTGGGGGCCCACACGCTTTTTGATTTCGTCTTTCACATAGTTATTGGTCTTGTGTTCTTTGTATGATATTTTGAGGAGTCTTCTGTGGCACTTGTTCTCAAATGCTTGGATTCTCCTCTCTAACTCTGCTGTCAGAGTCCATGATTCACAGCCATATAGGAGGATAGATATCACGAGGGATTTGTAGAGGTGGTATTTGGTGCAGAAGCTGATGTTGTTGCTTCTGATGATCCTCTCGAGTCTGACTAGAGCAGCTGTTGCTGTAGCAATGCGAGCTTTCACTTCATTGTTTGATGTGCCATCTTTTGTTAGGATGGAGCCTAAGTATTTGAATTGGCTCACCTCTTCCAATATTTCTCCATTCATCTTTATTTCCGTGCTGTCATTACTCGCGCTGTTGACCATGATCTTCGATTTCTCTGTACTGACCTCCATGCCGTATGCGCTCGCTCGATCTGTTAGACTGTCTGTGAGGATTTGCAGTTCTTGTTTGCTGCTGCCCATGAGGTCAATGTCATCTGCAAATCTGAGGTTGCAAAGGGGTCTTCCACCAATGGAGATGGAAGTGTGGTGGTTTTGCAGTGTCTCTGTCATGATGTTTTCGAGGAAATAAAATAAGGATATAACAACAACAAAAAGGAACTTTCTTCTCATAACAATCTTTGAAGCTTTATTATTTTTGTATTCTTTTATATCGAGGATAATGGAATAAGCACACTTGTGGTTAAATTTTTTACATCCATTCCCCGTAACTAGTTTTGTAAATTTTGTCATCCTTTTAGCTTAACTTATAGCGTGTATGGTTTCTTCAGTCGTGGAAAATTTAGCG
>CM060320.1:22391256-22403756 GCA_030674155.1 Stramonita haemastoma
ATGTCTGTTGGCTCCGCATATTGTTTTCTCTGCTGAAGTAAAGTGATATATTTTTTTATCAACAAAGCATGTTCTTGAAAAGATAGCTCATATTGACAGCTCCTGCGTTTTTCTTGCTACAGTGTTAAGGTTTCTTACTCTGATTACGTAGTGCATTGAAACCAGAAAAAATAATTTGGTCCAAAAAGCGCTACAAAACATTATTCCCACCCCTTTCCTACTTAAGAAAATATATATATATGTACTTTCGTTGATAGTAAAGGTAAAGGTGTCCCATATGCATAACCTGCGTAGTCGTAGGGGAGAAAGGCGTCAGAGACCTCAGCTTCTCTAGAGGCCATCATGTTGAGGATGGCGCCCATCTCCTCTCCCTAGCTGCTTTACTTTCTCTGACCCTAAAGAGTGCAGGTACCCATATTTTACAGCTGGGTGAACTGGAGGAACTGTACAAACGGTCACCCATCCAATTGGCAACCACGTTCGACGCTGCTTAACTTGGCTGGGAAAGCGAGCGCTCTGACCACTGAACTATCCCGTCCCCTCGTTGATAGAATAATTATATTTATAACGCTTATGTCATGGCCCACACGTATGCCCCCATTTCTTGTATTGTGGCCTAAGGCCGATGAACATGAAAGTCCGAAGTCTGAAGTCTGATCTCTCTCCTCTCTCCTCTCTCTCTCTCTCTCTCTCTCTCTCTCTCTCTCTCTCTCTCTCTCTCTCTCTCTCTCTCTCTCTCTCTCACTGTGTCCAATCTCTCTCTCTCTCACTGTGTTCCAACTCTCTCTCTCTCTCACTGTGTTCCAACTCTCTCTCTCTCACTGTGTTCCAACTCTCTCTCTCTCTCTCTCTCTCTCTCTTCTCTCTCTCTTCTCTCTCTCTCTCTCTCTCTCTCTCTCTCTCTCCTCTCTCTCTGCTGTTGGTGGTGATGCTGGTATGTAAGGGTAAGGAGGGGGTTTCTTAGCTTTATTCCCTGATCAGGGCAAGGGCCGGGTGAAAAAAAGTATGTAATGCTTACTCTGTAACCCTTGAAAATAAAGATTCATTCTCTCTCTTTCTGCTCTGTTCTCTGTCTGTCTGTCTGTCTGTCTGTCTGTCTGTCTGTCTGTCTGTCTGTCTCTCTCTCTCTCTCTCTCTCTCTCTCTCTCTCTCTCTCTCTCTCTCTCTCTTCTCTCTCTCTTTCCTAACTCTCTCTCTCTCTCACTCTCTCTTCACCTCTCTCTCCCTCCCCATTCTCTCTCTCCACAAGGTTCTCACACCTCATTCAATGGCAGCTAATCAGATGAAACACTTTCACAATAATCATCGATATACGCACAAAGATGAATGTTATGCAATTCAAAGTGAAGGTTAACATTCAAGTACGTTTCGTGGAAGGTTAACCCCTACTTAAATACATGTATGTAAGTCAGAGTAGAAGGCGTTCCAGTTATCAGTCAATGGACAGAAGATAATTTAGCTTATAGCTAGATGGACCGGTGTTGTGAAACGATGCACTTCAAGTACCAAGAATTGGTGATACGGGAGGGATGGACTCCTCTTACCCTGATAAAGTATGTTCTATATTTTGCGTATTAGGCTTTATCATTTTCGTAGGGGGAGAGAGAGAGAGAGAGAGAGAGAGAGAAGAGAGAGGAGAGAGAGAGAGAGAGAGAGAGAGAGAGGGAGAGAGAGAGAGAGAGAGAGAGAGAGAAGAGAGAGAGAGAGGAGAGAGAGAGAGAGAGATGCATAGAAAGAGAGAAAGACAGACTGAGACAGATGCATAGAGAGAGACAAGCAGGCACATACGGACAGACAGAAAGATAAACAGACACAAGGAGAGAAACACATGATATAAAAAGAGGCAGAGAGAGAGAGAGAGAGAGAGAGAGAGAGAGAGAGAGAGAGAGAGAGAGAGAGAGAGAGAGAGAGAGAGAGGAGAGAGAGAGAGAGAGAGAGAGGAGAGAGAGAGAGAGAGAGAGAGAGAGAGAGAGACAAGGCAAGGCAAGGCAAGGCAAGGCAAGGCAAAATATTTTATTCGAGGATAATAGATAAGCACTTGTGTGCTTTTTTTACATCCAGTCCCCGCCCTTTTCAGGGATACATCAAGTTGAAAAAATACTAAGCAATAAAGCTTTATGCAAACCAAACAACACACAAGAATAAGGACACTATATATGATAAGGTAATAAAAATGCACTCGATCAGAAGACAAAAATCAGAAGTCACAATAAAAGATTTTGATAATGAAAGAATAGAAAAGTGTTAATAGGTAAAGAGCAAACAAGAGAAGAGAATAAACAACTGAAAACATCAATCCACCACCATCTGTCAAAAATTATACATGTGACATAAATCATACATTTGGATAAAAGGGGAAAATTTTTTTTTTTTTAACTAATATCCTTATTGGAGGGGGGGGGGGAGATACTGCCAATAAAAATATAAATAAAATCAACAATTATAATGATCCAAATACCAAAAGTAAGGAACCATACCAAGTATCAAACAACAGGCAAGAATTAACACAGAGATACAATATTAAGGTAATGTTATAAAGTCACTGATTCAGAAACGAAAATGAGAAGTAAGAATCAAAGATGATTTTGAGTTGAATAAAAAAAGCAAGAAAAACAAAGAAAAAACAAAAACAAAACAAAACAAAGAAAAGGCGCAATAATTAAGAGTAAACATGAAAATATGATGAGGTTAAATGACTGAAAGCATCAATCTACCACCATCTAACATCAAATAAGTCCCATAAAACAAGATTTTGATAAAGGGGAGAAAGAACAACAACAACAGGTAAGGAATACGACAGAGATACAATATTAAGGTAATGTTATAAAAAGGCACTCATTCAGAAACAAAATATGGAGTAAGAATCAATGATTATTTTGATTTGGATAATAAAACAAAAACAAAACAAACAAAAAAACAAATAAACAAACAAAAACAAAACAAAGCCAAAAAAAAAAAAAAAAAAAAAAGGCGCAATGATTAAAGAGCAAACATGAGAACATGATGAGGTTGAATGACTGAAAACATCAATCCACCACCATCTGTCATCAAAATAGTCCCATACAACATAAGTTTGATAAAAGGGGGGAAAGAACAACAACAACAAACCCAACTCACACACACACACACCACCACACACACCACACACACACACACACACACACACACACACACACACACACACACACACACACACACACACACACACACACACACACACACACACACACACACACCACACACACACACACACACACACACACACACACACAAGGGCGCAATAATTAAAGAGCAAACAGAGAATATGATGAGGCTAATGACTGAAAACATCAAGAGAGAGAGAGAGAGAGAGAGAGAGAGAGAGAGAGGAGAGAGAGAGAGAGAGAGAGAGAGAGAGAGAGAGAGAGAGAGAGAGAGAGAGAGAGAGGAGAGGAGAGAGAGAGAGAGAGAGAGAGAGAGAGAGAGAGAGAGAGAGAAACAAATTTGAACAAATTTTGAACAAATTTTATTTTTCAGAGGGTAATAGATTAAGCGTTACAAGCTTTTTTACATCCAGCCCTCGAAAGAAAAGAAAAGAAAACAAAATAAATAAACTACAGTCCAATAGCAACAATGAAAGGAAAAATATACATGACATAGAAATGCATGGAAAGCAATACACACACATGCGCGCGCGCGCGGCGCGCGCGCGCGCAGCGGCGGAGAGAGAGAGAGAGAGAGAGAGAGAGAGAGAGAGAGAGAGAGAGAGAGAGAGACAGACAGACAGACAGACAGACAGACAGACAGACAGACAGACAGACAGACAGACAGACAGACAGACAGACAGACAGACAAAGACACAAAGAGAAACAGAACGAGAATGAAGGATCGGAGGATAAAAAACAGACAGACAGACAGACAGAACAGACAGAACATGCAAGAGCTACAGACTCCTGGGGAGACAATCACATGTAGGCGCACAGACAGAATCAGATCACACCTAGTATATATATCTACGAGAATCGTGTGAATGGAAATTAACACCATCTGAACTTTCTGGGCATGTGGTCTATTTTATTTTCTTTCCTTTTTGGACATACACGGTGGACTATATTTTGCTAGATTCAGACAGGAAGTGACGAGCGACCAATCCTATTTCTGTGAACTTGTAAATGAACGTGATTTTCGTCCAAAACCACACACACACCACGCACGCACGCACGCATACATAGCATGTACACACGCACGCACACTCAAATGCACACACACACACACACATAAGACCTTATGTGCACCATTTAATTAATACACACACCTTATTCTTTAAGTACATTGGTACTAGTCACACATAACACATGCTACGCCTGGAGTTCACAACACACACACAACACACACAGCACACACACACACACACACACACACACACACACACACACACACACACACACACACACACACACACACACACACACACACCACACACACACAGAACATAAGTGCTTATTCCATTATCCTCGATGTAAAAGAATAACACACACACACAACACACACACACACACAACACACACACACACACCACACACACACACACACACACACACACACACACACACACACACACACACACACACAACACACAAAACACATGCACTCACGCATGCACCCATGCTTACCCAAGTTTATCTTTTTCCCCTTTTGTCTTCTTTTGAATGCGCAGTTCAATGAATCCCTCATACTTAGATGTGCTTTTTTTCCCTTACACCATTCATTCAACTGAACAACAAAAAAAAAAACCCCACACATATTATTCACTTCTATCTCCTCCCCTATGTCCAGTCTAAATTGATAGACATTAACACGAAGAACACACACACACACACACACACACACACACACACACCACACCACACAACACACACACACACCACCACACACACACACACACACACCACACACACACACACACACACACACACACACACACACACACCACACCACACGCCTGGAATGGGAGGGGCCGTGCCAGGTTCAAGAAGCCCATCACTCTTTGCTCGAACAATTAATTAGTAGTCTTAAGTACTCGCGCACCTCACGGAAAAGCCATTTTCATAAGGACATGATTTTTTTTCATTTCTCAGGAGGTAGGTAACTCTTTATTTATTTGTATTTTATTTTTTTATATCGAGGATAATGGGATAACACTGATGTGTTTTTTTTTCATCCAGTCATCCCCGTGTGTATGCAGTTGTGTAAATATTGTCCTCTGTTCCCACCGGCACACAGTAGCCTACTCTCACGAAAAGCGGAACAGGATTTAACGTGTGCGCAAGATGTTTAAGGTTCACCAATGGTGAGATTTGTGTGCACGCCACCGGTTTTGCCCACCTTTAAGGTTATAGATCTAGTAGCTTTTTGAGTTCGGGAATGATGTTTAAATACGAGACCAGTGTGTATTGCGTTCTTTTATTTTTTATAAATATTGTTCCGTCATCTGTTCCTACTGGCATAAATGGCCTACTCTTCCGAAAGGCAGAACGGGTTTTGACATGTGTGCGAAGATGTTCTGCATGCGTCTTACATATATGGAGCCTCTGTTCTGAAGGACTTTAGGGAAATCAGGGTCAGTGCTTATATGTTAACTCCAGGACAGAATTGTCTAAAATGGACACCTCTGTCGTGGCTTGATCCTGGGATGTCAAATCCCCATTGCTGTACTCTACCCATTGGCTACCCCCACCCATCCCGCCCCCTCTTTTATCAAAAAAAGTAAAAGTACTTGCAGGAGCGTATAGCTCAGTGGTCAGAGCACTCGCTTTCCCCAAGCTCAAGGTTAAGCAGCATCGAGCGTGGTTACCAGTTGGATGGGTGACCGTTTGCGCGCCTTGGCTTCAGTATAGTCTCCCAGTTCACCAGCTGTAAATGGGTACATGCTCCTCTTTAGGGTCAGGGAAGGTAAAGCAGTGATGGAAGGATATGGGCGCCGCCCTCAATATGCTGACCCCTAGAGAAGCTGAGGTCTCTAACGCCTCGCTCCCCTACGACCACATAGGTTATGGGACACCTTTACCTTTACCTTTTTACCTGCAGGATGGAAAGCATTGTTTGAAGAAAGGCATGAATAGTGCTTCACTGTAAAGAATACGACCTCTCTGAGAGAGCAACCCCAGTCTAATTCAAAGAAATAATATGTCATATTCTGATTAACAATGATTGCAATCAATCCAATTCAATCAAACCACTCAAACTCATTTAGTTTAGTTCAACTACTTCAATGCAAAAAAAAAAAAAACAAGCAGTACAAACGCAATACAAACAATATCATGTGGTGCAATGTATTACGTACGACCACAAGCAGCACAATACAACTCATTACATCACAACAACAACAGCAACAACGTCAAAAACAGCAACAGCGAGCTCACGCAGAAATTTTGTCCACACGTTAAAACCCGTCCGCTATTCGGATGAGTAGGTCATTGTGTGCCGGTAGGAACGGATGACAAAATTGACAAAAATACACACGCACATGGGTACTGGATGTAAAAAAATAAAGCACATGAGTGCTTATTCCATTATCCTCGAAATAACATTTAAAAAGTAAAGAATAATAACAACGCAATACAATGCAATATGAAGCAAAACAAAACTAAAATAATACAATGCAATCTGTTGGGCACAATCTGACTGATTTTCTCCCCTTCCCACCCTTTCCCAATAGGAAAAATTCCACAGATTGACTAAACACTCCTTGGGGAAATTGCGTGTCGTTGACGTTGTTACTATTGTCATTGTCGTTCTTTGTTCTTGTTGTTGTAGGTTGTTCTTTTTTTAATATCTTGCTCTTGCCCTCTGACGCAAAATTGTCCACATAATGGTTGGTATTGTAGCCATGAGTCTTTTTAGACACTTGCTTCTGTCTCTGTCTGTCTGTCTGTCTGTCTGTCTCTATCCTCTCCTGTCTCTCTCTGTGAGTCCTTATAGATCTGTTTCTGTCCTTCTGTCCTGTCTGTCTGTCTGTCTGTCTGTCTGTCTGTCTCTCTCTCTCTCTCTCTCTCTCTCTCTCTCTCTCTCTCTCTCTCTCTGAGTCCTAGTAGACTTTGTATCTGTCTCTCTGTTTCTGTCTCTGTCTCACTGTCTCTGTCTCTCTGTTTTTGCCTCTCTGTGTGTGTGTCCTCCTGCTCTGTCTCTGTCTGTCTGTGGGTCTGTCTCTGTCTGTCTGCCTGTCTGTCTGTATCTCTGTCTCTGTCTTTGTCTCTGTCTCTCTCTCAGAGGACAAGGCTATCTGGCAGCTGCTTCTGTGATGAAAACTGTTTCTATATTTTTAACATCATCCAAAATGCTGTAGGGAATACATGACAGTGTTCAGATGTTGCTTTTTTTTTTAGTGTGTGGTGTGTGTGTGTGTGTGTGTGTGTGTGTGTGTGTGTGTGTGTGTGTGTGTGTGTGTGTGTGTGTGTATGTGTGGTGTGTGTGTGTGTGTGTGTGTGTGTGTGTGTGTGTGTGTGTGTGTGTGTGTGTTTACTTTTGGTCTCTTGTTATTGTTTTATGTTTTTTTTTTTAGGTGATTGCTTTCCTGATTTGTTTCTATATCTACTTATTTTTTCTTCCAGTTTTGTTCTTGTATTGACGTTATCTCCCTTAACTTTTTTCATTGATTTTTTATTTTTAAAAAATATATGTTTTATTTATTGTAGGCAGTAATAATGTATTTCTTTTATCGGTTTCAAGTGAATTACAGACGACCGATTTTATTATTTTTTTTTACTTCTCTACAAAAAAAGAAGAAATATAGATGCCACATGTATCAGCATGTGATGCTTGCACTGCACTGTCTCTCATGTGGCATCAGTGTACAGGAGTACCAGACAGCCAAGCATATTTTCTGATCCTCATTCGGATGAGACTATAAACCGAGGCCCCGTGTGCGAACGCACGCAGAACATCTTGCGCACACTATTTAGCGTACCTGAAAGGAACACACGGACATACAAGAGGGTTGTCCCCCTGGCAAAATTCTTGTAGAAGAAAGCCACTGTAATAGGGAAACAAAATACAGTTGCAGACAGGAAAAAAAAAAAAAGATGAGTGGCGCTGTAACTAGTGGCAACGCGCTCTCCTCGGGGAGAGCAGCCCGAATTTCACGTAGTGAAATCTGCTGTGACATAAAGTGGTATAAAATGAACTAAGAGAACCCCTAGGACCACACTTCACGACTGCTAGCTATGAAGAACTGGAGGAGAAAAGATCACCTTTATCACTAGAGCCACACGCACCGAGAAGACCCCCCCCCAAAAAAAAAGACCCCCACTGGCACGAAAGATAAGAATGATATATATGCATATCCTCCTATACATATCTAGCGATATATGCATGCATCTTAGTGTAAGCAGTAAAAACATTAATTTTTCATGTTTTTGACAACTTCAAGAAAAACTCGAGTGAGGTTTTTATTTTCTTGAAATAGGCACTACTTCAGTTTTGGCAAATCGGTTATCATACTTTTATTTTTATTCTGCTGCTTCATCTTCTGCTGATGTTCCTGCCCCCCCCCCCCCCCACCCCTCGTTCCAATACCGCTCATTTCAATCGAGCGAGGAATCAGAGACCTCAGCTTCTCTAGGCGCCAGCATATTGAGGGCGGCGCCCATCTCCTCTCCCTTGCCCTTTACCAGTCCCTGACCCTAAAGAGGGCAGGTACCCATTGACAGCTGGGTGGGTGTACTGGGAGACTGCACTGAAGCCAAGGCACGCAAATAGTACCCATTTTATTGGTAACCAGGCTCGATCTGCTTAACCTTAGCTTGGGGAAAGCGAGTGCTCTGACCACTGAGCTAACCCATTCCCAGCAACCCTGTACAGAAGGATTCATGCTTTGAATTTGGCGTGCCTCTATGGTGCTAGCCGTGAGAGATTTGAACACAAGCCATACACGCAAACCTTTTTAGTATGTACTATCGCAGAGGCCGTGGCCACGTTAGATATTTGTCTATTATAACATGTTATAATAATATGGTTAATTAAAAATGTTTATGTCATGAAAATGCGTGCGCATATTGATGTGTGTGTATTTGTTGTGTGGTGTGTGTGTGTGTGTGTGTGTGTGTGTGTGTGTGTGTGTGTGTGTGTGTGTGTGTGGTGGTGGTTGCGGGGTGCGTGCGTGCGTGCGGGGGGAGCTGTGTGAATGTAGATGCATGGGCATGCTGGTGGCACAGGAGTGTTTAAGAATTTATTTGTGTGAGTTTATGACTGGCTGAGGTATTGCTGATTGTAGGTGCTTTTTTTATGTGTTGGGTGCGAGCTGATGTTTGAATACTTGTTGTGGTATTTCTCGATGATATTATTTATATTAATTTACTGTTTTTATGTGTGGCTCGTAACCCGCGTGAATTTTCAGTTTCTGAGACAAGGAAGTATTGGAATCTTGAATTTGGAAATTGAATTTGGAATGCATAGTGCCCGGTGTTAATCTGGGCACACTCTGACTTCAGGGCATGCAGCTCAATCAAAGGTTTTTTAAAGAAAAAGTTCCAGATTTGCTGCAGGAATAAAAGGCAGGAGAATTAGCAGCTGGTTAGGCAGAAATTAAGCATGAGAGAGAGAGGGAGAGGGAGGGAGAGAGGAGAGAGAGAGAGAGAGAGGAGGGGAGAGAGAGAGAGAGAGAGAGACAGAGACAGAGAGAGACAGAGAGAGAGAGAGAGAGAGACAGAGAGAGAGAGAGAGAGAGAGAGAGAGAGAGAGAGAGGAGAGAGAGAGAGAGGGGAGAGAGAGAGAGAGAGAGGAGAGGAGAGAGAGAGAGAGAGAGAGAGAGAGAGGAGAGCTGGTGTTATTCTGGGTCCATTCGATCAGGGCACGAAGTCAGAAGATCAAAGGCACTTAAGAAAAAGTTCCAGATTGCTGGAGGATTAAAAGGCAGAGAGATTAGCAGCTGGAGGAGAGAGATAGAGCATGAGAGGTAGAGGAGGAGAGAGAGAGAGAGAGAGATAGATAGAAGAAAAGAGAGAGAAGAGAATAGGAGAAGAGATAGAGAAGAGAGAGACGAGAGAGAGAGAGAGAGAGAGAGAGAGACAGAGAGAGAGAAGAGAGAAGAGAGAGAAGAGGAGAAAAGAAGAGAGAGAGAGAGAGAGAGAGAGAGAGAGGAGAGAGAGAGAGAGAGAGAGAGAGAGAGAGGAGAGGGAGAGAGAGAGCAGACAGACAGAGGACAGAGACAGAGAGACAGTCACTAACACACACACACCCCACAACACACAACACATACTACACAACACAACACACAACAACTACACACAACTACAACACACAACATACAACAACATACATACATACGTACATACACACACCTCGCACGCGCAGACAACAGACTTGCAAGACAATAAGCTCACTCGTTTCTCATCATGTTTGATTTCAATCAGTTTTATTCAACGTATAAATCTTCAGAAAAAAGGACACCAATCGCTGACCAGCAGCGGACATATATTGGCACCGAACATAGCAAATACTGTACATACAATGGCAGCAATCAGTTATCACATTGGTCACTAACAAACCATTCAGGAAAGCGCACACCATGTTTTTCACGATGTCTGTAACACACACACACACACACATTCTCTCCCTCTCATCTCTCTCTCTCTCTCTCTCTCTCTCTCTCTCTCTCTCTCTCTCTCTCTCTCTCTCTCTCTCTCTCTCAACCCATTCTCGTCAAACATAGATATGGCAAAAAAAAACAACCCACAAAACAAACTTGTATCAGTTTCATTTTTAACACAACCATATATTCATATCACATGTTGTACATCTCAACAATGGAAACGTTACTGTTATCGACCATGTTAACATTTTCTCTACTATCCAGTAGTACTTTTTGCACATCTTTCTGCTCATTTTGTGAGAGTGTGTTGAAAAAAAAAAACAAACAAAAAAACTTGACTGTTACTTTCATTTGTTCACTGTCAAACAGTTTCGCACAAGAACTAGCAAACCTAGAGACTCTCTCTCTCTCTCTCTCCTCTTCTCTCTCTCTCTCTCTCTCTCTCTCTCTCTCTCTCTCTCTCTCTCTCTCTCTCTCTCTCTCTCTCCCTCCCCCCCCCCCTCTCTCTCTCTTAGCAACTTTCACAATCATCTCAACAAACGTTATTACAGAAGGTGCAAGGCACTTGGCCTAAAAAATACAAAGCAAAAGCAAAAACAGTCTGCGCTACGTCAAAGAAAAAAAAAGGGGGGGGGGGGGGAAACCTGATAAGTGCAGAACAAAAAGTAGTTTCCTAATAGTCGCCACTTGACTGCTTTAATCTGAATCTCAAGAAACTAATCACCAATCTCCCTGCGATGTCAAGTACCACAGGTCAACAGTCGAGATAGCAATCCGGCTTTTACCTACCACTGTATTTTACATAATGAGGACGGAAAAGAGTGTTACGTGTAGGGTATGTTAAATTCGTGCATAAAAAAAAATATTTGATTCTGACGTAAATCAGAATGCAATAAAACGAATAATTGTAGATTTAATTTCTTTAAACTTACCAGTAATCTAAAAGCTTTTGTCTATCCAAAAGTGAAGTTAATTTAAATATTTCAGGGAGGGGGGGGATATTAGCTAATATCCAACAACAAAACGAGACTGAATATCATATACGCAGACAGTAATTCTTTAAAATGAGATTCCCGCCCCTTCAGAGAAAAAACGAAACCCCCTTCCTTCCCCCCCCTTTCCCAAACATTCTAATTGTGCGAAACAGTTCGACTTACACACACACACACACCACACACACACACACAACATACAAAACTCACCACTCACTCACCACTACACACACACACACACACACACACAACACACACACACACACACACACACACACACACACACACACAACACCACACCAACACACACACACACACACACACAAACACACACACACATACACCTACACGCTAATTAAACAAAGCAGTAAAGCTCATGAGGCAGGCACAAAGACAAAAGGCAAGGTGATGTATATAAGACACTGGTCGTTAGCATCATCAATACTGTTCAGAGGGAACGGAAACATGAGCCGTTTTTGGAAAATGTCAGCATCATGCTGAGACCACCAAAAAAAAAAAAAATGTTCATGTTATAAAACTGGAATGTTACATATTCTGTATATAAGAGTGTGTGTGTGTGTGGGGGGGGGGGTGTGTTGGTGGTGGTGTGTGTGTGTTGTGTGTGTGGCGGTGCGTGGTGTGTGTGTGAGTGTGGTGGGTGGTGGTGTGTGTGTGTATGTGTATGTTGTGTGTGTGATATGTCCGCGCAAGTGCCTTTGTCTCTGTATGTCTCATTGTCCATTGGCAGGTGTATGTTCGCATGATTATATTATGCACCGATGTGAGGTTTGCGTTGATGAAGTTTGCTGCTAAAAAGCAGTGGAATTGTTCCCATTGGCATTGAATTCATAATATGACCGTACATTCATGTCTTACCACATGACTGCAGTTTTTGGTTCAAACACTTGAGTGCTCTTAGATCCAAGATGAAGTTTAACATA
>CM060320.1:22408756-22418756 GCA_030674155.1 Stramonita haemastoma
GTAACAAACAAGAGAATGCTGCATCTGTTAGATATGATAGGATGCAAGATAGAGCACGCGTATATATATAATACTATATATATATATATATATATATATATTATATATATATATACACATACATATATATATATATATATATGTGTGTGTGTGTGTAGTGTGTGTGTGATGTGTGTGTGTTGGTGTGTGTGTGTGCTACTGTTGTGTGTGTGTGTGTGTGTGTGTGTGTGTGTGTGTGTGTGTGTGTGGTGTGTGTGGTGTGTGGTGTGTGTGTGTGTACAGAGCTAAAGAAGGAGGAGAAGAAAATCTAAGGGTGCACTAGAAAGAAAGACAGATCGGATGGAAGGCATATTGGTAGACAGACAGACAGACAGAAGAGACAGACAGACAGAGATAGACAGACAGACAGACAGACAGACAGAGACAAAGGCAGAGAGGCAGAAAGAGAGAAACAATCTTCATATAGAATCTGTTACAATTATTTCTAATCTGATCGCAATACTACACTCTCTTCTATCGTACAGTTTTTAGATGATACGTTAAATTGACATCATGTTATATAACATTGTACAAATTGCACATATTCTTAGAAAGGTATCCATATACCCTGCCCCCCACCCCCCTTTTTCCCTAAAGAAACTGTACCCGAACACAGTCATTGAGAGCGACAAATATTAGGATACAATACACACTCTACACAAAAACACACAACAGACAACACGACAACACACAACAACAATCACACAACAACACAGACACACACACACAGACACACACCACACAACACACACACCTACACCCACCCCCACTACACACATAACACCACACACACTAACCCCCCCCCCCCACCACACACACACTAACACCCCTCCCCCCCCCCCCCCGACATCAAAACCCCCCCCCCCTCCCACACACACACCAGAGTACAAACTGACCAGGTAGTTGTCGAAGACGGTGGCGGTGTAGTGGTCAGTGAAGTGGTGCTGGGTGTAGCGGAGGGTCAGACACGTCTTGCCCACCATCCCGTCCCCCAACAGGGCACAGTGCACGAACTTCTCCCCTCCCCCTGACCCCCCCTCCTCCCTCTCCACCTCTCCTCCCCCTTCCTCCAACGACGAGGAGGACGACGAGATGGAGGATGAGGGGGCTACCTCCCGACTCGCATCTTTTCTTTCAGGCTTCATACTTTTCAGCTTCATAAGTAGATTCCCGAGCAAGGACTTCAGCAGAAGAATAGAACCACTCACTTGGCTAGCACACGTTACAGAAACCTTCATAAAGGAGACTTGAAGTCAAAGAATAATATTCACGTTTGCGTCTCGTTTCGCTGTCACGCTGTTTTCTGCAAAGAATGAGAATGGTTAGCGGCAGTTCCAGCTTTTATATGCGTGGGGGAGAAAACCCCAGTCTGTCTGTAAAAGAGCGCGTGGAAACGGACCAATCGGAGAGCTTGGTGTGACGGGGGCAGACATGCGCAGTAGGTATCAGGCGATATAGGCTGGCAGAGTCTGCGACAGAGACTTTCTGGGAAAGAGTGTTGCTGGTACAAAGATTGAATGATGGCTGGTCTTTTTGTCTGCTGCAAAATCGTTCGTTTTAGGCACGAATTTTTTTTATATATATATATATTTTTTTATCACAGGCCGTGTCGACTAGATATATATATATATATATATATATATATACTATAGATATATATATATATATATATATATATATATATAAGAGAGAGAGAGAGAGAGAGGAGAGAGAGAGAGAGGAGAGAGAGAGGAGAGAAGAGAGAGAGAGAGAGAGAGAGAGAGAAGAGAGAGAAGAGAGAGAGATGTCCTGTATGCTGGCATCGATTGTTAATATTGATTTTCTTTTTGAATCGTGAATTTTTTTTTTCTTTTTTTTTTTTTTGGGGGGGGGGGCTATCATTATGTTTGTACTAATTGTAGGCTTATGTATGTACGTGTTTCTGATATATGTGCTCACACTGATCTCTGTAGGTGTAAAATTATGCATGACTGATTGAAGGCATGCACACGCACACACTTACAAACAGACAGATAGACAGACAGATATGAATATATGTGTATATATATGTACAGACAGACACGAGAGAAAGAAAGAAAGAAAGAAAGAAAGAAAGAAAGAAAGAAGAAGATAGATAGATAGATAGATAGATAGATAGATAGATAGATAGATAGATAGATAGATAGATAGATAGATGATTGATAGATAGACAGATAGATAGATTGGTAGATAGATAGATAAATAGATAGATAGGAGAGAGAGACAAAGAGAGAGAGAAAGAGAGAGCATCTTTCATTCTCTCTCTGTCTCTCTCTCTGTGTCTGTCTGTCTGTCTCTCTGTCTCTCAGACATAAGTATTTACTATCTATCTATCTATCTATCTATCTATCTATCTATCTATCTATCTATCTATCTATCTATCTATCTATCTATCTATCTATCTATCTATCTATCTATCTATCTATCTATCTATCTATCTATCTATATTATAGATATTTACGTCTGCGTGTCTGTGTGTGTCTCTGGCTGTTTGCGTATGTTTTGTTGTTTTGTTCGCCCCCCCCCCAAAAAAAAAAATGCTGTTCAAATAAACGAACGAGGATATTCTAAACAAGGGAATATACCGTGCCACTTGACAGTTTTTTGTTTGGTCAGATTCTATTACGTTTATTTTCTGTACAAAATGTGGGTGCTGTTTATTTCAATATCCGTCATATACCGTGGAGACATTGTATTTTTCCGACTGGGCGGTAGTCTCAAAATACTTATTTGCGATCGTTTGTCTTGTTGTTGTTGTTGTGGTTGTTGTTGTTGGGCGTTCCATAGCTGGACACCTTGGGATTCACCCAGAATATACTTTCTGACTCACTCACTACACCGAAGAAACCGTAACTTGTTGATGGATGATAAGTTTGCTTGTATAGCATTTTTCAACTACCTCGCCATACCGGCAGCCATACTCTGACTTCAGAGGACTGTATTTTTTGTCCTGTAAAGCCTTGAGAGACTAGAAGCTTTTCATGGATAATGATTATCTCTTGCCACCCCCCCCCCTCCAAAACAAAAAAAAAAGAAAATGAAATCGTGACAGCACTTTTAATAAAGACCTTGACACTTTTGCTTACATAAGAGTGACGGAGAAAACATTCGGCCTTGGCTCAATCTGTTATTGTTTACAATCTTTACTATGCTTTACGTAATTTTTTTTTAAACAACAAAAAGACGAAAGTGTCACACGAAAAACGGAAGTAACATAAGAACTAGCTATGTAAAAAAAAAAAAAAAAAAAAAAAAAGAGAGAGAGAAGAAGAAATCCACCTAGGAGGGAAAACAGGAAACAGCTTAGGGAAAAAGAAGAAAAAAAAAACCCTGCAAAGCGTGTTTTTCTTCCATTTACCTCTCACAGTGGTGGCAATTACATCACAGGTGACAGGTAGATTACTACTGGGAGATACACACACACACACACACACACACACCCACGACTTTTTTGTTTCCTTCTTCTTCTGCTTCTAGAAGCTGCTACTAAAAGCTACAACAATAGCGACAGCACCCATAATTTACAGTATCAACAGTAATCATTGCAATAGTAATGGGGTTGAGATAGCCTAGTGGTTAGAACATTGCGCTCTTGGCAATCTGAAGACCCGGGTTCGAATCCCGTTCAAGGGGTTTATTTCCCCTTGAAGTTAACATCAGTGCAGACTCCACTCTCCCCAGAAGTCCTTCAGATGAGACTTTAAACCGAGGCCCCCGTGTGCGAACGCACGCAGAGCACATTGCGCTCACGTTAAATCCTGTTCCGCTTTTTGAAAGAGTAGTCCGTTGTGTGCCGGTGGGAACAGATGATATAATTTATAAAACTACATATATACACGGGGACTGGATGTAAAAAAAACCACATGAGCGCTTATTCCATTATCCTCTTATTATAAAAGAATGAATAAATAAATAAATAATAAATACATACATACGTAAATAACTTCAGCAACTGGTAACTGTTGCTGCTGCTGCTTTAATACTTCTGCTGCAATGTTTCAGCATCATCTTTCGTGTCCTTTGCATGAGTAGATACCTACTGAAATAGTGCCTCGTGTTTGAATTATTTTTGTGCAAGGTGTTCCCACGCGTCCACGATTCCTCCTGATGTCTTATGAAAATAATATTTATAGGATCTTTTACCGAGTGTGTTTGATCTGGAGTATATAGTAAGAACGAAAAGATTTTAGGTACGTGCAGATCTGACCATCCGCAGTCAGGTGCTATCTGGGTTAAAAACTTTTGACGATGCTAATCTTGGATCAGGGGCTGCAGAAATTAGCAGGAAAATGGCAGAGCTGTCGACATGAGTGTAGACTGGCAGAGCTGTTGATATGAATGTAGACTGGCAGAGCTGTAGACTGGCAGAGCTGTTGACTGGCAGAGCTGTTGACTGGCAGAGCTGTAGATATGAATGTAGACTGGCAGAGCTGTAGACTGGCAGAGCTGTAGACTGGCAGAGCTGTCGACATGAGTGTAGACTGGCAGAGCTGTCGACATGAGTGTAGACTGGCAGAGCTGTAGACTGGCAGAGCTATTGACTGGCAGAGCTGTTGACTGGCAGAGCTGTTGATATGAATGTAGACTGGCAGAGCTGTTGACTGGCAGAGCTGTTGACTGGCAGAGCTGTTGACTGGCAGAGCTGTAGACTGGCAGAGCTGTTGACTGGCAGAGCTGTTGACTGGCAGAGCTGTAGACTGGCAGAGCTGTTGACTGGCAGAGCTGTAGACTGGCAGAGCTGTAGACTGGCAGAGCTGTTGACTGGCAGAGCTGTTGATATGAATGTAGACTGGCAGAGCTGTTGACTGGCAGAGCTGTTGACTGGCAGAGCTGTAGATATGAATGTAGACTGGCAGAGCTGTTGACTGGCAGAGCTGTAGACTGGCAGAGCTGTTGACTGGCAGAGCTGTTGACTGGCAGAGCTGTAAACTGGCAGAGCTGTCAACATGAGTGTAGACTGGCAGAGCTGTCGATATGAGCTGTAGACTGGCAGAGCTGTAAATATGAGCTGTAGTAGACTGGCAGAGCTGTCGACATGAGTGTAGACTGGCAGAGCTGTAAACATGAGTGTAGACTGGCAGAGCTGTCGATATGAGCTGTAGACTGGCAGAGCTGTAAACATGAGCTGTAGTAGACTGGCAGAGCTGTCAACATGAGTGTAGACTGGCAGAGCTGTCGATATGAGTGTAGACTGGCAGAGCTGTCGATATGAGTGTAGACTCGGAGGGCTGTCCATATGAGCTGTAATACACTGGAAGAGCTGTGCACATGAGCTGTAGTAGACTGGAAGAGCTGTCCCCATGAGCTATACTACACTGGGAGATTACAGATTCAACGCTCTAGACTTAACACTTACTTGTGGAGGTTTCAGGCTCATACATCTGAGAGTTGCGTGTGCTGTAGACTTACTACTATACTGGGAATCCTGGATCAATAAATGACTCACACCCCCCTTTCCACTTGTTTTTAAATTGACATCTTGAGGAGCTGCCTGGGTCTTGCACTAAACTTTTCAAGTACTGCTTCTTGGGCAATATAAGCTTGATGGATCTTATCTCTCTCAGGGTCGTAGATTGTGTGCTGACTATAATATTGTATCGTCCTTACTGCTGTACATAGCTGGTCTTGTTATCTTCGAAATAGGGATATTATTTTTAATGTGCACGCATGATTTTGGACATGCATTCACACACAAGATTTCTTACCTTCGTTTCATATGATAGACTTTGAGGGGAATATATGGGGAACCAATGTTATCGCAATGTGAAAGGTCCCTAAAATGAACCTGCACTCTCAAGTTACACACCAGCTTTAGATTGTGCCATTGTTTCTTCTATATTTTAACACACCACTCTTGCATCCTTACTGCATGCATTGACGTATCCATAGAAATAAGAACAACATTTTGTGTAAAACTAGACCTTGACCAAAAGCTCGTGCTAATTTGCCCAAATTTAATCTGTTTGATTGTTTTAAAAAAGTCAGCAGATCCTGGTGCCCCTTCCGTACTTTGTCGTCTGCTAGCTTTCTGACCGCAAAGTGTCAACACTGTAGGGACACAAGCAACCCTCATTTGATAACGAGATTTCCAACTTTCTCTTGATTACCTGGTATTGATTTATGTCATCAATCAAAAACAAAGAAGAGAATACTCCATGCTTTTTTCACACTTTGAAAACAAATCAGTGAAAATGAGCAAAGAATTTTCTGAGTAGCACTATGTTACAAGACACCATTTTGACGCAGAAGCTGAAGCTATTGAAGTCTCAAAATACTCAGAATTCCCGAAGTAGGAATGTGGCTATCTTAACTGTAGGTAGATTCGGTTACATACCCAAAAAATCTCATCATTGGTAAACCTTAGAGCTCTTGCCCAGGAATGAAAAAAACCCACAGTCAAGTCATGAATTAAATCCTTCAACCACTAAAGCTACTCTGCCTCTGTCTCCGGCTTCACGAATTTGAGACCATTGTTGGAGGTAGGAGACCAGCAGTGCAGCAGGTGTCTGCCTAGATGACGCTATGTAATGACGTAGGGAGCCAGAAAGGGTCAGGTACATGAGAGTCATGCAGCTTGAAATCTTCCTGATTCTCCATATCAGTATCACGTACATCTTCATTGATCGAAACTTAAGAAATGGAACGTGACTGAATGGATCAGTTGTTAATCATCTTCTTCTCCATTCTCGCTTTCCTTTATTTTATTTTTTTTATATATTCCACTTTATCCTCTTTTGTTTTCATGAGCGAGCAGATATGGTGAAGCAAGAGATGTTCAAAATGACATACATACAGGGAAACCTAGCTGAGAAACTTGTAACAAAGAAGACAGATGATGGCATGTCTGGATGACATGCCATACATTCAGGGACACTTGGCTGAAAAACTTGTGACAAACACGACAGTGTTGGTATGTCTGGATGAAATGACACACATACAGGGACACTTGGCTGAGAAACTTGTGACAAACACGACAGTGTTGGTATGTCTGGATGAAATGACATACATACAGGGACACTTGGCTGAGAAACTTGTGACAAACACGACAGTGTTGGTATGTCTGGATGAAATGACATACATACATGAACACCTTGCTAAAAAGAACTTGTGACGAAGAAGAAGACGGTGTTACTGTGTCTGGATGAAACTCGTGACATCTAGCTTTCACTATGATATAGGGCATGCACACTTGTGAAATACTGCTACTTTCTATCATCTCAGCTGGAAAGACCAGAAGAACATCCATCACTTTGCGGTGGTCTTCCCTTTCTTCTCTTGTTTTTGTTCTTCCTTTCAACTCCCTAAGGGGATCATTAGGAGTAGTGCAGTGAAGAGGGTTTCTTTTTTTCTTTTTTTACCAGATTCCTTTGCTTAATTGGGTAGAGTGCTAAAGTATTTCTCTGCGGAGTGGGTGACTTTTGGTGGGGGCCTTTTTTAGGGTGAGGGATGGGGCCTAGTTTTTTTGTTTTGTTTTGTTTGTTTGATTGATTTAGGTCAATTCTTCAATACTGTCGGTCCACCGATTTTAGTATCTACTTATACATCTCCTTCCATCAGAAAATATGTCCAAAGAATTTTCTATTGCAAGACAACTTTGATCTTGTATCATGGCGATGCCATGTTCTATTTCTATGATGAACTTCATGTGAAATATCTGGAAAACATGCCATTATGGGCACTTTCACCAGCTGTAACTCGGTTACAGAGGTTTTCTGTGTCATTCAAAACACTATGGTGGACATGTGCAACACTTTCAGTCACTGACATTGATAATCATCATTATAAAAAAGAAACAAAAAAGCTATGCTTGATGATACTATTTGGTTACACATTTCAAGATACTTTAAATGAGTTGAAACAACCTACAATGACTAAAATTGTCTTGTGTAGCTTCAAGAAAAAATGTGTTTTGCTTGTTTTTGCTTGTTTTTTCTGGTGTTGTAATTACATCAACCCAGTTTTTATGATTAAAGTTATATTCACTTATGTCTTTCTGTCCATCAGTACATCTCTCTACAATTCCTTTTGTCTCTAAACCTTTCTCCTTAACTGTCTAGGTTTGTTTTTCTGTCAAACTAACCCCATTTTTGGCGGGCGGGTGGTCTCAATCTCTGGTTCTCCTGTGCCCCTATGTGTACACGTGTTACGTCTGGCTTCTATCAGACACAGATCACCCGCACCCCTGCCCACTATTCACCCCGCAATACTCACTATGCTGACCTATATCCCATACCCACATCCCTCCTCCCTCCACCTCACCCTCAATCCCTCCCCCCCCCCTCTCTCTCCTCTCTCAACCCCTACCGCTCTGTCTGTCTGTCTGTCTCTTTCTCTGTCTGTCTGTTTGTCTGTCTGTCTGTTTCTGTCTTCTCTGTCTCCTGTCTCTGTCTCTGTCGTCTCTGTCTGTCTGTCTGTCTGTCTGTCTGTCTCTCTCTCTCTCTCTCTCTCTCTCCTCTCTCTCTCTCTCCTCTCTCTCTCTCTCTCTCACTCTCTCTCCTCCTCTCTCTCTCTCTCTCCCCCTCACCCACAAACCCCAACCCCCAACCCCCCCATTTCTCTCTAGCTCTCTGCTGGATCGTTAAGCATCAACTTCTCACCTGCAGCTGAGAATTACACGTGTCAAGAGACTCACCTAGGCTATAGAACAATGCCAGAGCTAGCGGCCCCGGCAGCTTCAAGGAAAAAAAAAAAGAAGAAGAAGAAGAAGAATGAGTCTAGCCGGAATTACCAGACCAGACCTCAATATGCCAACTAACCGACATGGGCACATCTCAAAGCAAACAGTAGCGAGGAAAAAACAACAACGGAGTAAACACGCTCTTCAACCAGATTGTCTGAAGGCGATGATGATAACAAAGGAAGCCGAAGACATTGCAAGGAATCCCAGACGTTCTCTCTCTCATCATGTCGGTTATTGTCTTCCTTTTCATCTGTGTCTATGTTTGGCGGTTGTTTGTGTCTTTTACACAAACACAGACAGTGTGTGTGTGTGAGTTTGTGTGTGTGTGTGTATGTGTGTGTATGTGTGTGTGTGTGTGTGTGTATGTTGTGTGTGTGGTGTGTGTGTGTGTGTGTGTGTGTGTGTGTGTGTGGGTGTGTGTGTGTGTGTGAGTGTGTGAGGGCCCGGAAGAGAGAAAGAGAGAGAGAGAGAGAGAGAGAGAGAGAGAGAGAGAGAGAGAGAGAGAGAGAGAGAGAGAGAGAGAGAGAAGAGAGAAGATAGATATGATAGATAGATAGATAGATAGATAGATAGAGAGAGAGAGAGAAGAAGAGAGAGAGAGAGAGAGAGAGAGATAAATAGATAGATTGATAGATAGATGGATGGATGAATAGATAGATAGATAAAAAAGAGACAGACATATAGATAGATAGACAGACACAGACAGAGTGATAAAAAGAGAGACAGGTAGATAGACAGGCAGAAAGATATACTGACAGACAGAAAAAATGTAAAGCAAAACATACATTAATTCAGTCATTCTCATTACCGTTATCAACAACAACTACTACAGCACTACCACCATCCACAATAATGGTATTCATAACAGCAAAACAAAACAACTTAAAAAAACAATAACAACATCATTATCATCATCAACAACAGCAACAACAACGATACCAAAAACAACAACAATACCAACACCAGCAACCACCACAACAACAACAGCAATCATATTCCACAGAAACCTTACTCACTCAGCCAATCCCCCTGGCTGTTTTTCTAACACCCCCCCCCTACACATACAAACAACACACACACACACACACACACACACACACACACACACACACACACACACACACACACACACACACACACCCCCTACACACACACTAACACACACACACACACACACATCCTACACCCTACACACACACACCACACACACCTACACCCCCCACACACACACACACACACCCACCCCACATCACACACACACAA
>CM060320.1:22423756-22433756 GCA_030674155.1 Stramonita haemastoma
TAATGATTGTTACAAGCTCGTCCATTTACATGAGAGAACCCCCCCCCCCCCCCCCTCTCCAGCCTTTCTTTCTTTCTTTTTTTTTTTTAGAACAATATAATCCTTGAGACTGTGTGAATGGCATATGAGGAGGAGGAGGAGGAGGAGAGGAGAGGAGGAGGAGGAGGAGGAGGAGGAGGAGGAGAAGGTCAGTTCAAGATGGTTGTTGTGGCTGTCAGGAATCCTGCAGCTATTTCTGAGACAATCAACAACGTTTGATATGTTTATTTTTTTGAGTGTGCTTGAGATGATTGAGTGTTCGATATTTTTATCTTTGGCTTTAGAGACAAACAAAGGAAGGTTTTTTTTGGGGGTGGGTGGAGTGGGGTGGGGGTTAGAGGGTGGAGTGTGTGTGTGTGTGTGTATGTGTGTGTGGTGTGTAGTGTGTGTGTGTGGTGCGTGTGCGTGTTGTGTGTGTGGGGGTGTGGGTGTGGGGTGAGTGTGGATGTGTTGTGTGTTGTGTGTGTGTGTGTATGTTGTGGTTGTGTATTTTTTTGTGGTGGTGTGATGGTGTGTATGTGTGTGTTTATTGTTTATTCTTTCTAGTTCGGTATGAGATAGATGGAGTGTGTGTGTGTGTGTGTGTGTGTGTGTGTGTGTGTGTGTGTGTGTGTGTGTGTGTGTGTGTGTGTGTGTGTGTGTGTGTTGTGTGTGTGTGTGTGTTGTGTGTGTGTGTGCATGGTGTGCGTGTGTTGTGTGTGTGTGTGTTTGTGTGGTTTTGTTTGTTAAGCAGAAAGGCGTTTGCGAAGCTACATGTCCTTCAGCCGTTTGTTGGTTTTTTTTATATGTTCTAATATCTTGCTTTTCATCGATGGACTTCTTTTTGTTTGTTGTTTTAATGCTTATATTTACGGAATCTTATTCCTTTATTTTATTTTAGATGAGGATGATATTTACAAATATAATTTATCATCATCAATTTTGCTTAGGTTTTTGCTTCTCTCTCTCTCTCTCTCTCTCTCTCTCTTCTCTCTCTCTTCTCTCTCTCTCTCTTCTTCGTCTTCTCTCTCTCTCTCTCTTCTCTCTCTCTCTCTCTCTCCTCTCTCTGATAAGAAATTTGTGTATGCGAACATTTTTACCCACCATTAAGGTTGCTGCATTCCGACTTTGGGGAAGCATTCTGATTATATTTGTATACCTCTTTAAGTCAGGGTAGATTTCTCTGCTTGAAATTCAGGCAGCTCTCCCAGAGATGGTAGGGGGGTAGGGTGGGGGGGGGTGGGAAGCGTCACCACATTAGCAACGCCACCCATTAAGTTTTGTTTTTATATTTCTGTATTCGTGTCCCTGTCAGGATGACTTTTATTTAACAGATCGTAGGTAAAGAGAACTCTTTTGTTGCCTTGGGTTCTTTTACGTACGTACACAGCATGAGTGTTGCACACTGGTTCTTAGTTTATCGTATCCTCCGAAAGAGTAACCCCCAGACCACCACTTACGGGGTAGTGGAGGGGAGAGGGGGGAGTGTCAGATACAAATTGAAATGGTATCAGCTCTTCGAGCTTTCTATACAGGTGCTTTACCTCTAGGGGACGGGATAGCCTGGTGGTTAGAGTGATGCTCTCCTGATCTGCTGACCCGCGTTCGAATCTCGTTCAAGAGGAATTTTCCTCTGGATTAAACATCATTCCGATTCAACTCCCTCTAAAAGTCCTTCGGATGAGACTATAAACTGAGGCCCCTTGTGTAAATGCACGTAGAACATCTTGCGCACACGTTAAAAACCGTTCCGCTTTTTGAAAGAGTAGGCCATTGTGTGCCGGAGGGAAAGGATGACAACATTTACAAGATTGCATACACACGGGGACTGGATGTAAAAAGCACACAAATGCTTATTCCATTATCTTCGAAAAAATGGACCACCGCTTCACTCACGTTCACTGTCTTCTGATGTTCTTTGGTTAAAACGAAAGTGTATGGGTGGATCGGTGATCTAGACCTAATGCACCTCCCAAGGAAGCGAAAAGTCTGAGTTAAACCCAGGTTATATCCCTGTTCGTGCTTGAAACTGTTCCTCCATCTATTATAGCGTGAATCGGGGCCTGGGTGCTAGTGTTCTGGATGAAACAATAAGCCGAGGTCCTGTGTGCTACATGTATTTTGTGCACGTAAAAGGAACAACGACAACAAGAGAGTTGTCTTTGGCAAAATTCTGAGAAAAAAATGCCACTTTGTTAGGAAAACAAATGCACGGACAGGGCAGAAAATGAGTGGCGCTGCTCGTGTGGGAACGTGCCTTTCTTCCTGGGAGAGCAAGCAGCCCGAATTTCACGCAGAACAATCTGCTGTGACTTAAACAAATGTATTTAGTCAAGACAACAACATAGCTTCACCTGAGTTGCCAATACACCTAGCTGCCTTACCTTTCCTTACCTTTAGTGACTCATCTTTGGTGGTTCCCTAACCCACATACCAAAATATCGCACGCAATAGCCCCCCTTAAAATAAAACTAAAAACTAAAGATAGTTCTCTCTGAGCTATAAAAAACCCAACAACCCCCAAATCCGTACTAAACTAATTACACAACACTACATTGAACCTACCTTGAACTACATTCTTTTTCTAGCTACCTCATACTAAACCACTTTAAAAAACATCCCCACCTAATAAAGATTCTAAAATTTCTAAGCATAGAACTAAAATAGAAAAAAAAATGTAACAGAGTTTGAAACTGTCTACCCTTTCGTGGTAAGAGGAGGAGGAGGAGGAGGCGGCAGTCCATCCTCTGAGTCAACAGACCCAAGAGTCTTTGAGTCCAATACCAAGCCTAGACCCATAGGAATCCCTCCACACACAGCTCTGAAGAGATTAGCCCAGAAGACGTCTGAGATGGTATTTCTAGACAAGGGATTTTTGAAACTGGCCACCCACTGCCACAGGGATGGGCTGTCCTCATGATGATTAGCTGAACTGCTCCTTTGATAATTAACACTACACGCAAGGTTCCTTCTATTCTGCTTTGGAATACCAGAGGGGAGAGGTATTTTTTGCTTTAGTTTTTTGGGGTATAGGATTTCTTTTGTTTTTTAGGAGGGGGAAGGGGAGGACAGGAGGGGGGATGGCGGTGGAAGTAGTTTTGCTGTCTATGTTTGCTAGGTAGTCTTTTTTGTATTTGTTATAGTCAGTTTCTTTTCTTATTTTTTGTATGTGAGTGTGAGGTTGTCTTTTTTTTTTATCTGTCTGTTTCTTTTCGTTTTTGTGTTTACATTTGTCTTTTATTGTGTGTGTCTGACAATCCGCCTGTCTGTCTGTTTCGCTGTCTGTCTTTCTATCGTTCTCTCTTTATCTCTTTTTCTCCTCTCTCTCTGTTTCTCTCTCTCTGTCTCTCTCTGTCTCTCTCTGTCTCTCTCTGTCTCTCTCTCTCTCTCCCTCCATCCACTCCTCTCTCTGTCTCTCTCTGTCTCTCTCTCTCTCTCTGTCTCTCTCTCTCTGTTAAACAGTTATTGAATATTCATAGAAAAGCACGCTGCATTCACTCTGGGGCGCTCTTTGACCTAGACACTACATTTGGAGAATCAAAGTTATTTTGAAAAAAAAAAAATCATGAAAGACTACAGAAAGACCCCCCTTATCTATCGAGAATCCCCCCTCCCCCGGACAGACAGACAGACAGACAGACAGACAGAAACACACACACACACACACACTCTCTCTCTGTTTTTCTGTTTTTCTTTGCCACAGTCTGTCTGCCTGTTTATCTGTCTGTCTGTCTCTCTGTCTGTCTGTTGGTCTGTATCTATATCTCTGTTTCTGGCTGTCTGTCTCTTTCTGTCTCTGTCTCTCTCTGTCTCTGTCTTTGTCTCAGTCTGTCTCTTTCTATATATCTCTCTCTTTGTCTCTGTCTGTCTGTCTGTCTGTCTGTCTGTATGTCTCTTCTCTTCTCTTCTCTTCTTTCTCTCTCTTCTCTTCTCTTCTCTTGTCTTGTCTTGTCTTGTCTGTCTGTCTGTCTGTCTGTCTGTCTGTCTGTCTGTCTGTCTGTCTGTCTGTCTCTGTCTCTCTCTCTCTCTCTCTCTCTCTCTCTCTCTCTCTCTCTCTCTCTCTCTCTCTCTCTCTCTCTCTACGACCTTTACAGAGCAGCTGATAGAGGAAAGCCACCACAGCATCTAACGGCCATTTTGTGGCCTACTAAACTCTCCAGACACCAGAATAGGGAAAACACAAAGACACAAAGAGCAGCTATTCATCCGCCACCACCACCCCTCCCCCTGCCCGACCTATCCCTTTCCTTCCCTTATTCTTTCACAATACCCCTGACCACTTGCAAGATGGACAAAACAAAAGATAAAAGAAGAACATTAAATGATGAGAGTCTCTTTATTTGGTTTCAGTGCCACCTGCCTCTTGTCAACCTGAACCTCGAGAGGTCTGGCTGGTTTTTGGGGTTTTTTTTTTTGTTTGTTTTCCCCCCTTGAGTCAAAAGTTAGCCGTTATCCTCACCATAGCATTGACAAACAATGAAGAAAACTTGATGTTGAAATATGTGTGATGATATGGATGTATAGTTATATATGTGCATGTATATGTGTATGAAAGTATTATATATATTTATTATATATGTGTATATATGTATATATGTATATATAGTAATTATTATATATATGGATATATGGATGATGGATGATGGATGTATGGGTAGATGGATGTATGTATGTATGTATGTATGTGTATGTATGTATGTATGTATGTATGTATGTATGTATGTATGTATGTATGTATGTATGTATGTATGTATGTATGTATGTAGTATGTATGTATGTAATATGTTATGTATGTATATATGTATGCGATGGATGGATGGAAGGATGGAAGGATGGAAGGATGGATGGATGGATGGATGTGTGTATGTGTGTGTATGTGTGTGTGTATGTATGTATTTATGTATTACTTATGTATGTAGCAGCAGCAGAAACATAATTTGTTGTTATTATTCATATCATTATCAGTTTATATTTTTCAATAAATATTGCTCTGCTGAACTTTGTTGTCTTCAAGCCAGAATGATAACAACGCAATCTTGACAGCAAAATAAGTCAAAATGTTTTTAGGGGTGCTTTTGTGCTTTTTTCCCTATGGACTCGATAAGCACATATATGATATTATTGACTGACTGGTCGATGGTTGTTTATTTATTTTGTTTGACTGATAATTTTACTTTCAAAAGCAACAGATAAGTATTCAACATACATTTTTCATTGGACCCTTGGTCTTTAATGTATTATATACCACTTTAAGTCACAGCAGATTTCTCAGGCTGCTCTCCCCGGAGAGAGCGCCTCGCCACAAATGCAGCGCCCCCATTAAAGTTTGTTTCTTTTTTTCCTGTCTTCAACTGTATTTGTTTCCCTATCACAGTGGCTTTTCTTTACATAATTTTGCCAGAAGCAACTTCCATGCTGCGATGGGTTCCTTTACGTGCACCGAATAATCATGTGTAACACACGGGACCTAAGTTTATCATCCCATCCAAAAAGACTAGCACCCAGGCCACCATTCAAGGTTTAGTGGATGGCAGAGGTTTGGCCCAAACGGGGACTAAACCAACATACACTTTGAGATCGGACTTTTGGCTTTCTAGGCCGATGCATTACCTCTAGATCGGTGGATTGGTGGTCTAGGTGGTAATACGCTTGCCTAGAAAGCGAAAATTCCGGGTTGTTGAACTGTGCCATGGTTTGAATCCCGTTTGGGCCCAAAACTTTTCCCCCATCCATTAGACCATGAAAGGTGGTTTGGTTGCTAGTCTTTCGAAAGAGACAATAAACCGAGGTCCTGTGTATTATGCATCCTTATATAACGCACGTAAAAGAACCCAGGGCAACAAGATGGTTGTCCCTAGCAAAATTCTGTAGAAAAAAGCCACTCTGATAAGGAAACAAATACAGCTCTAGACAGGAAAAAAAAACAATGGATGGCGCTGCTATTGTGGCAATGGGCTCTCCCGGGAAGAACAGCCCGAATTTCATGCAGAGAAATCTGCTGTGACATAAAGTGGTATAAGATAAATTAAAAAAAAAGAGAGAAAAGAGATGTGATTAGAACAAAAGCACCCACTGTCACTGCCTTGAACTGAGCTGTTAAGCAACCATTTTCCAAGGGCAGACAGTTTTATAACTCTGCCTTTAATTCCACAGCTCTCAGACGTTCTTGTTTGCTTTGTTTACGTAAATGATGAATACAGGGTGTAAGGATTTAGTAGTGAAACAGGTGGGGTGTAATTAGATTCTTTAAAGAATTTTGTGGGTTTTTTTTTTAATGAAATGTGGGTCTGTGTCTGTGTATGTGTGTGTGTGTGTGTGTGTGTGTGTGTGTGTGTGTGTGTGTGTGTGTGTGTGTGTGTGTGTGTGTGTGGTGTGTGTCTCTGTTGTCTGTGTGTCTGTGTGTGTCTGTGTTGTGCGTGTTGTGTTCTGTGTACACGTGTGTGTGTGTGTGTGTTTCTGTCTGTCTGTTGTCTGTCTGTCTGTCTGTCTGTCTGTCCGGGGGAGGGGGGGATTCTCGATAGATATAGGGGGGGGGTCTTTCTCTAATCTTTCATGATTTTTTTTTCAAAATAACTTTGATTCTCCTAATGTAGTGTCTAGGTCAAAGAGCGCCCCAGAGTGAAATGCAGCGTGCTTTTCTATGAATATTCAATAACTGTTTAACATTTCTTTCATAAAGTTGGAAGGTTACATGGATATGTTAATAATGTATATTTATATGACAGGTTCTCTCTCTCTCTCTCTCTCTCTCTCTCTCTCTCTCTCTCTCTCTCTCTCTCTCTCTCTCTCTCTCTCTCTCTCTCTCTCTCTCTCTCTCTCTCTCTCTCTCTCTCTCTCTCAAATGTTTTAGAGCCTAGTTGAAGTGAATCAAGTTGTGGAAACTTGTTTTTCTCTTCTGTATGTTTAAAACCTAAGCTTTATTTAGTCGCCCTCTGTATTCATTTCATTGTTCTGAGCTTAACCAATTTTTATCACCGCTGCTGCACAATAAGAGAGAGAGAGGAGAGAGAGAGGAGAGAGAGAGAGAGAGAGAGAGAGAGAGAGAGAGAGAGAGAGAGAGAGAGAGAAGAGAGACAGAGAAGAAAAAAGAGAGAAGAGAGAGACAAGCAAGAGTAAAGAGACAGAGACAGACAGACAGACAGACAAGACAAGAGAGACAGAGACAGAACAGACAGAACAGAAAAATTGAGAAAGAGAACAAGACACCGAGACACGGCAGACAGACACAGACCAACAAAATAAAAAAACCCAGACAGGCAGACTATAACCCATACACACACAGAGCTAGGACGATCCAGGAGTCACACACTATAGACAGATATAATATGCAAAACATTAACAAGCAGTGCTCTATCAACAAGTTATCGATCGGCGATGCCACAGGGCAGGAGGGGTAGGTAGGGTAGGGTAGGGCTCACTAACTAACTAACTAACTACTGGGGAGAATCAAGCCAAAGGAAGCAAGCAAGCAGCAAGCAGCAGCCTCATTAATAATCAGCCGATGCATTGGTTTGGTTGTTCTTCTCTTCTTCTTTCGTTTCTTCTTCTTCTGCTGCTGTTGCTGTTGTTGCTGCTGCTGCCAATGTAGGTCACTAGGGAATGATGACCACCTAGTCTCTTCTTTCTGTGTGTGTGTGTATTGTTTGTGCTGTGTGTGGGTGTAGACGTGGGTGGGTGGGTGGGGATGGGGCTGGTCGGTGGAGGAGAGTGTGTGTGTGTGTGTTGGTGTTTGTGTGTGTGTGTGTTTGTGATGTGTGTGTGTGTTGTGTGTGTGTGTGTGTGTGTGTGTGTGTGTGTGTGTGTGAGGGTGGTATGTTGTGGTATGCATTTGTGTGTTTGTTGCATGTGTCTGTCTGTTTGTCTGTTCACTCACTCCTCGTTCTCTCTCTCTTCTTCTGCTCTTCTCGTCTGTCTTCTGTCTCCCTCCTATCTCTCTTCCCTTCTCTCATAGGCACCACACACAAACAAAAAACACACACATACACACTCGCTTGCACATGCACGTATACACACAAGCATGAGTTAGCTGCATACGTTCACTCGCTCACGTACGCAGCCATGAATCACGGGCATACTGGCAAACATACGATCGATACCAGAAATAAAGATCGGGGTGGACTTGCGTACACTTATGCATACTCATACACAAGCATTGTGTGTGTGTGTGTGGTGTGTGGCGTGTGTGTGTGTGTGTGTGTGTGTTTTGTGATTGTGTGTGTGTTAGCGCGCGTGTGTGCGCCACACACACACACACACACACACACACACACACACACACACACAACGGGCATATGCTATATGCCCAGAAAGAGAGAGAGAGAGAGAGAGAGAGAGGAGAGAGAGAGAGAGAGAGAGAGAGAGAGAGAGAGAGAGAGAGAGAGAGAGAGAGAGAGAGAGAGAGAGAGAGAGAGAGAGACAGACAGACAGACAGACAGACAGACAGACAGACAGACAGACAGACAGACAGACAGACAGACAGAACGCAGAACGGCCAGACAGACAGAAGAAGAGACAGAGAGAGAAGAGAGAGGCAGAGAAGAGAGAGAGAGACAGAGAGAAGACAGAGAGAGAGAGACAGAGACAGAAGCACAGAGAGACAGAGTGAAAGAGATACAGAGATTACAGAGAGATAGAAGAAAGACAGAGATGAGATGAGGCACTTCAGAGCACACGATCACGGAGACAACAGAGAGAAAAGAATTACCAACTTTACAGAATTGAATTAGTAAGAATTATAGAAAACAAAGATCTAGAAGGAAGTGGAGAAGGAGGAAGGCAAGCAGGTAGTCAACGAAGAAGACAAACAAGAGGGCGCGAGGAAGACCGAATTAAAAAAAAGGAAGGAATGAAGGAAGAAATGAAGGAGAAGGAAGAAGGAAGGAATGAAGGAAGGAAAGGAGGAGGAAGGAAGAAGAAGGAAGGAAGAAAAGGGAAAGAAGAAAGGAAGGAAGGAAGGAAGGAAGGAAAGGAAGAAAGGAAGGAAGGAAGGAAGGAAGGAAGAAGAAGAAGGAATGAGGGAAGGAAGGAAGGAGGAAAGAGAAAGGAATGAGGGAAGGAGAAGGAAGAGAAGGAAAGGAAGAAAGGAATGAGGGAAGGAAGGAAGGAAGGAAGAGAAAGGAATGAGGAAGGAAGGAAGGAAGGAAAAGAAAGGAATGAGGGAAGAAGGAGAAGGAAGAGAAAGGGAAGGAAGAAGGAAGGAAGGAATGAGAAGGAAGGAAGGAAGGAAGGAAGAAGAAAGGAAGGAAAGAGAAGAAGGAAGGAAGGAAGAAGGAAGGAGAAGGAAGAGGAAGGGAATAAGAGAGAAAGGAGGAAGAAAGGAGGAGGAAGAAGGAGAAGAGAAGGAAGTAAGAGAGAATGCAAGAGTGGGAGTTTAAGGTTGGGGTGGGATAAGGAGGAGTGGGGAAGGTGGGGGGAGATTGGGATTGAGAGTAAGCTATGGTCTGGGATGTGAATAATCGGAGGTGATGTAGGTCAACTGCTGCCCTCTTTTCCTTTGCAATGGATCAGTCTTTTCCGTCTGACCCCTGTCTGTGAAAGAGAAAGATGAAGGAGGTTGTTTACCTACTCTATGCCACTATTCAGCGACAAACAAGAAGAGTATAGTACTCGGAAGTGTGGCACTGATATCAAGAGGTCGATAGCCCAGTGTGACATACATCATGTACAAAATAATGCTGGCTTTACATGCGGGTGAACGTAAGCAGTTTTGTGTGTGTGTGTGTGTGTGTGTGTGTGTGTGTGTGTGTGTGTGTGTGTGTGTGTGTGTGGTGGTGTGTGTGTGCGTGTGTGTTGTGTGTGTGTGTGTGTGTGTGTGTGTGTGTGTGTGTGTGTGTGTGTGTGGATGGATGGATGGATGGATGGATGGATGGGTATGGATGGTATGGATGGTGTGTGTATGGATGTTGTATGGATGTTGTATGTATGTATGTATGTATGTATGTATGTATGTATGTATGTGTGTGATGTGTGTATGTGTGTATGT
>CM060320.1:22438756-22441256 GCA_030674155.1 Stramonita haemastoma
CAATAAATTTAGGGTTTTTTTTTGGCTTTTCTTTTCATTATTTGTGTGTGTGTGTGTCTTTGATTTTACGTCTGTACACTTAAAGTGATATTAGACGAGGGATGAGGTGGGGGGGGGGGGGGGGCAATAAAGAGATAAGGGTTTTTTAAAAAGTGCGTTGGTAATTGTGTACATAAGAAGATTGATTACAAAAATATATAACAAGAATGTTGCAAAAGATGGCATAAGAAATGCAAATAAAAAACAAAAACAATCGAACAATAGAGAACTTTAAAATCTGAAACTGTAAGATGAACAATTGCAAACTACATGTAAAGGCTGCCATGAAAAAAGCAAAAAGTACATTGCCACAGTAGGGTGTTATAATTTCACAATCTTCACAGTAGTACTTTATAAAAAAGAGAATACTGGGGATCGCATCAGAGACAATGCTATCTCACACACTAACTTTGGATTGATTAACACTTCTTGCAGTGACTTATCTTGAAATGGTGGTAGGAACTTTTTTAAACCTTGACAATGATACAAAACATGAACATTGGAAAGTTTTTCACCGCATATACATTTTACATTTTTGGCAAATTTTGCTCGAAATGCATTTAATTTCAATCTGTGGATTAGAGAAACAATATTTCTAGTACTGGATTTTTGAAGGCCGTACTGAGTACAAAGGATGTTCTCAATATCAAGAACTGAACAAGTATGCTGGGAATAGCCAGCCTCTTCATGTTTCTTTTTTACATGTTTCCAGCAAACACTTTGAAGCAAAGCATAACCCTCATGAAGAGAAAGAGGAATGTCTAAAACAATTGAACAGCTAGAATGTTTTGCTGCCTTTTTGGCTGCTTTGTCAACCTTTTCATTGAAATAAAGACCACAGTGAGATGGAACCCAGCAGAAAGTGATATTCGAACCCCTCAGAATGAGAAAATGTATCAAAAAATTAATTTCAGTAATGAGATTCTGCCTAACCATCGATGTAGAGTTATTAAGACACTGTAATGCAGATTTAGAATCAACGCAAAACAAAATCTGCAAAACAGTATTTGGAAAATCAAGCAGAAAGTACAAAGCCATCAGAATAGCGGTAAGTTCAGCAGTAAAGATGGAATGATTTTTGCCAATATGATAGGACTTTTCAACTTTCAGAGCTGGAATGATAAATGCTGCCCCCGCTTCCTTATTTTCAAGAAGGGACCCATCAGTGTATATCTTAAGATGTAGATTATTTGTGTGTGTGTGTGTGTGTGTGTGTGTGTGTGTGTGTGTGTGTGTGTGTGTGTGTGTGTGTGTGTGTGTGTGTGTGTGTGTGTGTGTGTGTGTGTGTGTGTTGTGTGGAAGGGGTGGTGGTGGTAGTGATTGGGGCTAATTAAACAAGATTTTTTGGTTTCTTTAAACAATTTTATTAGTTCAGAAACAATATAACAACAATACATGACATGAGTACAATAAGCAATGCTCCTATGAGTACTCTAACATCCATATACATGCAAGAATGGGCTGCATTGCGTCAAATAGTGAACGATAAGACAAGACAAGATAACTAAGCATGCAAAGATTGTAAAAAAAAAATCAGAAAAGAAATAACATTTTATTGAAGATTTTTTTCTCCCGATAATTGTATTTCTTGTTGCAGGAGGTTATTTTACATGTAAGACATGAATTATGTAATGCGATGCATGCATGCAGCACAACACAGCCAAAGCATCTAATGGGAGCCAGGGAGTCATTTGTCCTGTTCATGATCCTTTCGGCCCTTAGAGACTTATTCGGTGCTAACGGTTTGGCACAACAGCTCAGAGAAACTTAATGTAGAACAGTGTTATACTGACTACTACACCTATGAAATTCTACACTGAAACTTAGTGCATAGCTTTTGCAAGAAATTGCATGCTACTATTTTGCATTTATTTATTTATTTATTCATTTGTTTATTCTTTTATATGGATGATGATGGAATAAGCACTCATGTGAGTTTTTTTTTATTTTTTACTTCCAGTCCCTATGTGTATGCAGTTTTGTAAATCTTGTCATCTGTTCCAACCGGCACACAATGGTCTACTCTTACGAAAAGCGAAACAGGATTTAACGTGTGCACAAGATGTTCTGCGTGCGTTCGCACACGGGGCCTCGATCTATAGTCTCATCCAAAGGATTTTTTGGGAGAGTGGAGTCAGCACTGATGTTAGCTCCATGGGGAAAATCCTCTCGAACGGGAATCAAACCCGGGTCGTCAAATTGCGAGCGCAATGTTCTGACCACTAGGCTATCCCGTCCTCCCATGTATTGTAGCATACCATGCACTGTTGGACAGTATTTCACGACGCAAAAAATTGCCCGACCTGATACGGTATGATAGTATATGTTAGTATGACTACATTGGCACTCAGAACACAGCACTATCATATTGCAATGCTGTACCATGTTATGCTATGCTTTCCATACTACCCTACCCTACCCTACCCTACCTACCCTACCCTACACCCTTCCCTTCCCTACC
>CM060320.1:22446256-22448756 GCA_030674155.1 Stramonita haemastoma
TATTGTCATCTGTTCCTACGGGCACACAATGGCCTACTCTTTCGAAAAGCGGAATTAACAGGATTTAACTTGTGCACAAGATGTTCTGCGTGCGTTCGCTCACGGGGCCTCGGTTTATAGTCTCATCCGAAGGACTTTTGGGAAGAATGGTGTCGGCACTGATGTTAACACCAGGGAAGAAATTGTCTTGAACAGGATTTAATCCCGGGTCGTCAGATTGCGAGTGCAATATTCTAACCACTAGGTTATCCCGCCCCCTCTTCCAAAGACAAGTTTCATTGTGTGTGTGTGTGTGTGTGTGTGTGTGTGTGTGTGTGTGTGTGTGTGTGTGTGTGTGTGTGTGTGTGTGTGTGTGGTGTGTGTGTTTTGTTTGTTTGTTGTTTTTTAACAGATTGTTGTGGTCAGAAAAATCCATAATCACTGTTTTTAGAGAAAATATTTTTCAATGTAATATCTTTTCATTTGAGATCCAAACGTTATACTTTTAAATGGATTTTTTTTAACCGTCTTCAGTGATGAACAGATTTTAGCATAAAACATATACTCTCCCGTCAAGGGAGGAAAATAAATCCTCTGAAGTCTGAGTACGGCTGCTTGGATGGTCAAGTACTAGAAAGCAATCCTCCATACACACTTTTTAAGCAGTATGTGCTTCAAGTCTTTCAGTGACTTACAGATGCCATGACAATGAACAAAAGAGAAGGCACATTCAGTGTGACCTCTAGACTGTTAAGCCAAGGAACGTCCAACAACAGTATGAAGTTCGGTTGCGTTACTTCATAATGTACCTATGCGCCGCTTTGATCAGATCTTAAATAGGTCAGTGATGGCATTTTAAACCGAAGAAAAAAAAACAGATTTTGATGTATCGATTTCAGTCTTTTCTTTGAAATATGTGTAAGCCATTACACGAGTTTTGAAGTTTGAAAGAATCTAGTCTATTTTGAATTCGGGTGGGTGTGCTTCTTAGAATGTTTCAACTGCCTTGGTAAGTCTTTTGCTTTCTGACTTGGCTGGGGGGAAAAAATCAGTTAAATAGCTTGCTTTGGGAGGAAAGGAGAACACGAATGACAAAGAGGTGTAGGAAAAAAAACAACCAAAAAACCACCTCCTTAAAAGTTCAAAACATCAAGGATGAAAAGAAAGATAAAAAAGAGACAAAAACTGATCAGATCATTGTCTAAAATGTGATCTATAACTTAAGAAAGAAAAAAAAGAAAAATGCAAAGAAGAGGAATGCAAAGAAGAAGAAGAAGAATGTAAAGAAGAATGCAAAAAATGCAAAGAATGAGAAGAAGAAGAAGAAGAAGAAGAAGAAGAAGAAGAAGAAGAAGAAGAAGAAGAAGAAGAAGAAGAAGAAGAAGAAGAAGAAAAGAAAGAAAGAATAGGAAAAAGAAGAAAAAGAAGAAACAAAGAAAAAAGCAATTATGATAGAAAAGAACAATGGGTCGGTTTAAAATGTCTAAACGAAAATGTTGCTAATTAATGAAGATACAAAAAAACACAAATAAACAAATCAGTAAGTATTAGATAGATACGTTAACAGACAAATAAGTTAATACATGAAAATCTGAAAATAAACAGTTAAAAAAAACAATAAGTTATTGAAAAAAAAGTAAAACAACTAACATACTAAAAGAAATACTGAAAAAAATGCTTGTAAATAATTAAAAACGCAAAAAAATCCAAAAATCCAACAACGACACCCCCCCCTCCCACCCCCAAGAAAAAAAAACCCACCAAGAAAAACAACTGACAACAATTTTGAAGGTGTTTTTTTCTTCATGTGGCTTTCACTAAACTAATAATATAAGCCAGTCTTCTCTCACATGGCTTGGGGATAAAAGGTAGCCTCGGAGAATGAGAAGGGGAGGAGGGGGGAAAGGGAGGGGGAAGGAAGGAGGAGGAGGTAAGCGGGATGGGGGTGGGGTGGGGTGAAGGGTAGGAGTTGGAGGGGGGGGAAGGAGGGGGTAGATGTCTGGTGCAGCCAGCTTGACTGCTAATAGACTGACGTCATTGTCCTTGCTTGTCACTTGTCGATCTCTGCATATGGGCTTTCCACTCCCCCCCCCCCTCCCCCACCGACCCCCACCCCCTCCCTTTCCTGATTGTGTTAGTACCCGTATCTTTTTGTTCTTTTTCTCTCTTTTTTATTGGGTCTTTCCAGTCGGACTGAATCAACCCTTTCTGTCTGTGTGTGTGTTTGTCTATCTGTCTCTCTGTCTCTGTCCCTTTCTGTCTTTCGGTTTATTTGTATGTCTGTGTCTGTGTGTTTGTCTGTGTGTCTGTACTTCTCTGTCGGTGTGTCTGTCTGTCTGTCTCTGTCTGTGTGTCTGTCTGTCTGTCTCTGTCTCTCTGTCTCTGTCCCTTTCTGTCTTTCGGTTTATTTGTATGTCTGTGTCTGTGTGTTTGTCTGTGTGTCTGTCTGTGTGTCTGTACTTCTCTGTCGGTGTGTCTGTCTGTCTGTCTCTGTCTGTGTGTCTGTCTGTCTGTCTCTGTC
>CM060320.1:22453756-22456256 GCA_030674155.1 Stramonita haemastoma
TTTTACTGTCAGGAAATTTCATCTGGCCTGGCGTCAGACTAATCCCTACTTGTCTATGTACGTCAAACCACAATATACACATTATCCTTTTTTTTTTTTTCTCTCTCTAGAATGGATTATGTCTCTAGTTTCACCCAGCTAAAGCCAGTCACGTGAATCTTCCATTAGTTTGAGCACGTGCCTATCTCTTGGGGAGCATCTAGGTACATGAAATGATGGAAATAGGAAGACATGTTTAGAGGAATGATGTGGGTAGACAACCTTAGAGATTTGATGCTTAGGCTACAGTGATGTGACAAGGTGTAAAATCCACACCGGCGTGGACTGAGTCAATGGCTAGAAGTTTTCAAAAGTGGGCGAGAATTTTAGATTCAAAACCCACACGAATGGAGATATACACGTGTCTTTATCCGTGCGTGTACCCACGTTTTGCCACTTACCCACACATACACCCACGTTCCCCCCCCCCCCCCCAATTTTCCCTCTTCCTCTACCCCCCCCCCCCCTCCACCTCATATACACACTTTTAACATCAGTTTAATGGATGAGGCTTAGCTGTGAAAACTTTAAAGGGGTGATTGCCCCACTAACTTACGAGTGGTTGGTGAGGCTATGAAACACCATGACATGAAGAAGAAAAAAAAGATTGAACTAGTGAAATATACCCAAACGACAAACGAATACACATGATATATCCTTTCATTTACAGTATAAGGGCTCCCTGTTCCATAAGGATGATAATTAATAAGAGTTCTGTAAAAAAAAAAAAAAGGTATCACAAATTCAATGAATGAATCACGATTTTTATTATCCCATTGACCTTACAGGCTATACAAGGCCTGTGGATTGATTAAAAAAAAAATTTAAAACCAAGTCTGCAACATTAAGAATTTCAAATAAGCAGCTATGAGCAAACGGTGAATCTAAAATCAAAGACACCATTTCCCTCGTTCATCGTCTCACCGCCCGAACCAGCCAGCCCCAACAGCCCCAGCATGACAGATCCCTGATAACTAAATAATTATTTAGTGGTCGGAATTTATTTCTGCCTGGTTTGGGATAACATAGTTATTAGTTACAGCGCTCGCATATAGACGATCCGGGTTTGTGCCACCACCCAGACACCCGTTCAAGGGGATTCTTCTCCTGGAGTTAACATCAGTGCTGATTCCAACAGAGGTCTTGTGTGTGTATCGTATGTACGCAGATAATCTTATACACACACGGTAAAATCCATTCTGCCTTTGGGTAGATTAAGCAGCTCGTATGGGTACGAGCAGATGAAAAAATATATATATACCGCATTCAGACTGGTGTTATGTTTAATAATCATCATCATCATCATCATCATCATCATCATCATCATCATCATCATCATCATCATCATCATCATCATCATCATCACCATCATCATCATCATACTAATAATACATGGAATTTATATAGCGCCATATCTTGCAAAAACAAATCAAAGTGTTTGGCTTGTTTAGACATCATCCCCAAAGTCGGAATGTGGCTACCTTAACTGTGGCTAAAAAAAAAAACCGGTCTCATAGGCCTAATGCAAACCTCTCACCAGGGTCAACCTCAAAGCTCTAACTGAGGGACAGAAAAAAATGTCTGCCCATAAGTCAAGGTAAGTAAGCTACACACTTTTGTTCGAGAAGGATGAATTCAACAACTGTCTTAAAAATTCCACAATATTTCTTAAACAATCTACAGCATGCCAATCATGTATTTGCAGGTTTTTTTTTCTCCCACCCTCTCCACCATCACAAAGAAACACAAAAATACCCCAAAAAAGATCTCGCCTGCACCGCACCGACTAACGCCTTCAAAGCACCTTGTCAAAACTACATACATCCCACACAAATCTGAAGACAAGATTGCTTGGAAACCTTAAAACCACGTGAAGAGAAGACTGTCAGTATTCCATTTTCACAGCAAGTATTGTCGCCGTGACTCTGACTGTTAGACATAGATAGATATGATGCTTAAAAAAGGCTAGGTCCACTAAGGGAAAAGGTGGCCAAACGAACAGGCAGACAGGCAGACAGGCAGGCAGGCAGACAGGCACAAAGATAGGCAGACAGGCACAAAGATAGGCAGGCAGGTACGAAGATAGGCAGGCAGGCAGGCAGGCACAAAGATAGGCAGATAGGCAGGCAGGTATGAAGAGAGGCAGACAGACAAGCATTCAGGCAGGCTGATACACAGATAGGTAGACAGACAGGCATGCAGACATACTGGTAGGCAGGCAGGCAGGCAGGTAGGCAGACAGGCACAAAGATAGGCAGACAGACAGAAAGACAGGTACAAAGATAGGCAGGCAAACAGGCAGGTACGAAGATAGGCAGAGAGGTAGACACACAGGCTAACAGGCAGGCTGACAGGCAGGCTGACAAGCAGGCTGACAGGCAGGCTGACAGGCTGGCTGACAGGCTGGAATGTATGCAAGGTTTGTAAATGTTGCCATTTGTTCCCACCGGAACACAATGGT
>CM060320.1:22461256-22463756 GCA_030674155.1 Stramonita haemastoma
ATGGAAATATCTGATAAGTCACCCTCTTCAATTTCAACACTTTCTTCTTGCTGTGGTACATCATCTTCTCCATTAAACAGTGTAAAGAAATGGTCGTACCACTGATTAATGCTAATGTTATTGTAAATTACTCTTTTTCTGTTAACTGACCTAATAATTTGCCAAAACAATTTTGCATCATGAATTGATTCTTTAAGCTTTTTTAATCTTGATTCATCAAATTCATTTTTCTTCCTTTTTAATAAAAGTTTATATTGATTTCTTTCTGTTACATATGCTATCCTCTTTTCATCACACAACCTTTTTGATCGTTTAAATTTTCTTAATAACCCTCTCACTGTTCTTTTCTTTCGTTTACATTCATCATCAAACCAGTCATTTGTTCTTTTCCTATTACCTGTCGTTCTTACCATGCAAGCAGCTGCACTGTACAGTGATTCCATGAATATGTTCAAAGAGCTGTCAATATCAGTATTGATAGATATGACAGCCTGCTCTATCTTCTGTTTGAAGACTGCGGATTTTTGTTCCTCTACATAAGTGTGTAGACAGACTTCAAACCAGATAAAACGATCCTCAGTGCTTGCATTGTCTACTTTCTGTGGACTGATGTCTTCCTCTGTTTTTTTCCATATGAATTCAACTGGCAGATGCCAAGAATCAATATGGTCACTGACATTAAGTTCACAGCAGTTGAGAGAAAGCATATCTTTTGACAAAATAACATAAACAATTACACTGCATCCATGTGGTGAAACATATGTGAAATCTCCACTAGAGACACTATCACAACAACCATTCAGTATGACACAATCAAACATGAAACATAAGTTTAACAGGGACTGGCCAAAGTTATTAACAGTGCTATCTTTTGAACTTCGCTGTAAAACATCGTTACCTAAAAAGTCATCAATATTATCATCATCATCGAAGCAAGATGCAAAGTTAACTACATCCTCCTGACATGGCTGTGCGCTCCCGGTTCTTGCATTCAGATCACCAAGGATCAGTAAATGCATGCTATTGTTTTGTAGAACTTGCATGAGGCTTTCTTCTAAGTTTACTATACCATCTTTAATCGCCATTGTGTTATACAACGGACCATTTTCTGGTACAACGTAACATGCCACCATCAGTACATCCTTGTCACAGTTAAACACAGACTTCTTAACCTTAACAGCTACAGTATTTTCACAAACAATATTAACTACTGAGATATAAGCTGACAAGGATTTCTGAATTAGCAAAAGAACACCACCTGAATTCCTGCCTAAACGAGACAACCTTTTAGCAGGAGCAGCAACTTTAACAAAATCATGAAAAATTCCACTATAATCAAATGAATCATCAATGAATGTTTCTGGCAAACAAACAACGTTAAAAGTAGAAACGTAATCAATGAAAGCGGTATTATTTAATTTACTGTACAAATTTTCAACATTGTAAATAAGGAATTTCAAAGTCCCAAGATGGTCCAGCCTGTCCTATGGTGCGTTACGTGTTGACCGTCTGGGTCGCGCATTGTTGGCTGGGCACTTGTTGACAGGAGGGGAAGAACGAGGGGACCAGGAGTGGCGCAAACCCGTACCGGACTGACTGCCACGTGCAGAATTCCCTCTTACACCACGTTGACCACGTGCAGTTGGTGTCGTGTCACTCTGACTGTCCTGGTTCAAGTGAAGGGAGGAATCCCCCTCCCCGCTTTCCTCGTTCCGACCACGTGCTTTACGTGCTCTGTGGCTGTGGCTGCCCAACTTGGAACCAAGAGGGGAATCACCTCTTCCCCCTCCATCCTGTTGACCACGTGCGCTGCTGTTGTGACTGCTGCCACTGAAGCGATGTGGGGAATCCCTGCTGCGGTGTCCACGTACCTCTGGCTGTTCAGGGGTCCTAGCTTTCCCAGCTTTTGCAGAGGCACTGGTATCCATAGATGTCCTTGCAGTGGCTGCAGCTTCAGCGTAGTTTGTGGGTCAGGTTGTCTGGGCTCCACCACAAGCCTACCTTTCCTAAAGTAGGCCACCTTGCCCTCTTTCTTAGCCTCTGACACTAAGCTTGCTTGCTTCTTGGTCAAGTCATTGGCAACCCTGACACCACTCTCTTTAAGCCTCCCCCTGAAGTCACGATTGGTGATGACAGCCATTTTGTCCTTCCATCGCTGGAATTTGACAATCATAGGCTGTGGTTGTCCGTCTCTACTTACACCTACTCTATGTGCTCTGGATATATCATCAGGAGTCCAGTGTCTTGGTCCTGCTCTGTTGAGGGTGTCAGCTACCAGACTGGCACAGGTGTCATAGCTCTCGAACTTCTGTGTCTGAGGCACACCAAACATTTTTAGATTGTCTCTTCTGGAGAAACTTTCTAGTTTTTCGTAAGCGTCTTCTAGTGTTTCCACTTTACTTTTCATTTTTTCAAAAGAGGAGGATAGATTCTGAATATCGGTCTTGTTTTCTGAGTGGCCACTGAAGAGAGTTTCGACGTCTTCTTGGGTTTCAATCAA
>CM060320.1:22466256-22473756 GCA_030674155.1 Stramonita haemastoma
CTCTCTCCTCCTCTCTCTCTCTCTCTCTCTCTCTCTCTCTCTCTCTCTCTCTCTCTCTCTCTCTCTCCTCTCTCTCTTTTTTGTAACTGTGTCAAAGACAGATTTATGTTTACCAAACAGATTAAATTGATATATTTTTGCTGCAACCTGCCAGTAGCAATAATTGGATACATGTTCCTAAAGGGTTTTTTTTTCCAATTGTGTCTTTGAGTAATGATACAAATTATGCCGACATCAGCAGCTTCATTACAATTTGGTTTTAGCTACATCTGTTTCTCTCTTTTTTTGTTTATCAATCTGTTTGACGTGCGCGGAAGAAGTTCTACGTGCGTTCGGACACGGGACCTAGGTTTTAGAGTCTCATTCGGAGGACATTTGGGGGGAATGGAGTCGGCGCTGATGTTAACTCGAAAGGAAAAATTCTCTCGTACGAGATTTGAACCCTGGTCAGCAGATCATGAGTACATCAATCTAACCACCAGACTATCCCGACCCCCCATCATTATCATTATCATGTCTGAGTCCAATCACTAACAGATGACTTTTTTTTTGTTTTAGTAGGTAATGGAGAAAAGACGAAAAGAGAGCCAAGTGGAAGGCATGTGCTCCAGCCACTTCAACAAGCCACATCTGCATCAGATGCAACAGAGACTGCCACTCACGCATTGGACTGACCAGCAGCCACAGCCGGTGTTGTCGCTGAACAAATGACCTTCTTCTGGCACGAATTCCATAGTGGACACTGACTGACAGATGCCTACTAGGTGACGGAGACAGCACAAGACAGTCACCAGACGTTGAGCCCTAGGGACGTGTACTAGTCATCTCAAGGTTTGATGAGACAGGAGCTGGAGTTCCTTTAAAGCCAGACTGATGGATCTGAAGTGTGACTATTCCAATGGCTTCAGGTATATAATTATGATGAATCTGTTTTGGCACAGCTAAAGATATTTCAAAATTATAAAAGTCTGTGCGTGTGTGGTCATCGGCAGACTTGCTCTTTCTTTCCTTGTTCCAATGATCTTGACATTTTTTTTATTTATTCTTTTATTTTGAGGATACTGGAATAAACACCCATGTGGGTTTTTTTTAAAACACTTTTTCACAGGTAGACAAGAAGTGTGTTCAGTTGTATATATTATGTTCTTTTCATTTTCTACGATAGCACTAGCCTTTTTCATCGCAGAATCAATTGCATCGTTTTTTTTAAAAGGAGAAATTATTGCCTGTAAAATGTATACAGTTAAACAAGTGGAAAAGAGTTGCCAGCTTTTTTAAAAATATACTTTTACCTCTGAAAAAGCAGCACAGAGGTGTTTAAAAATGGTCAATATGTTATTGCCAGTGAGCAGTGAATACATATAATAGTAAACTCGATATGTTATCTACTTTTTCTGTTTAGTTTAAAATTATTTTCCAACGAGTATAAGACAAACATTTGAATGTCCTGATCCAGTAAAAAAGAATAGAAGTAATGGAATTCCTAGCACAGTATTTCGAGAATGTTGTAATCCTGCTTATATAGACAGGTCTCCAGCATACCTACCGGCAGGGGAAACTAGTATATAAGCTACAGCAATGTAAATTTGTCCGCTGTATTATTGGTCGCAGAATATAAATTCCATTTCTTAACGTAATTCCCGGATCAAATACGTGTTATAAACAAAATGTTGACGTCAACAAGTTCTTGTTGCTCAGTGTAGCGCATTCTCCTGCTTACTCCCCCCCCCCCCCCCCCCTACCCCTGGAGGTTAAAACCCGTTCCGCTTTTCGGAAGAGTAGGCTATTATGTGCCGGTGGGAACGGATAAAAAAGACTGAAAAGAATGCATGCACACGGGGACTTGGTATAAAAAAAGCACATGGAAGGTTATTCCAGTATCCTCAAAATAAAAGACTAAATAAATAATAAATAAATAAATAAATAAATAGATAAATGGATGTCACTCAGTACAAGATAAACTCTGTCTCACTCATCCCATATGGAAAGCACTGTGACACAGTTTAGCGTACACTGGATAAAAAGTGTGTGTGTAAAAGCTTTTATCAAACACTTCGTCATGATTAGAGGCAGCCACACCAAGACTTCAGAGGATTTATTCTCCGTTAATCCATAGACAGTATGCATTGATAGTATTATGCTTGGGAGCTTGCCATAAAGACAAAATACCAGCATAACATTTCGAAGCATTACAACACTTTAATGTAGGCCTTGGCATTTTCTGCTGACATCGAAAACTGACAAAGCTTTCGTCCTTGGTAAAAGAGCATAATCCTTGATAAAAACAAAACAAAACAGCAGCAAGTAACATAACCAGAAAGCAGACGACACTAAGATTGTATTATACAGCGCAGATAGACCTACAGTACAAGATACTGCATCAGGTGTCAACTAAGTGCCCAGAATTCTTGAAGCAATGTCGCTTAGTCTTGTTTTGTTTTTTTCAACTAAAGAGGAGATAACCATTGCAAACTTGCGTTTGTGTCTACGTCAGTATCGACCTGCACCTCCACTCTATCCCCCCCCCCCCTTCCCTATCTCCTTAATCCTAAAACTTAATCTTAAATCTGTCTGTTCGTCAGTCTGTCTGTTTTTCTGTTTGTATTTTCTGTCTGTTTTTCTGTCTGTTTTTCTGTCTGTTTTTCTGTATGTTTCTATCTATCTATCTATCTATCTATCTATCTATCTATCTATCTATCATCTATCTATCTATCTATCTATCTATCTATCTATCTATCTATCTATCTATCTATCTATCTATCTATCTATCTATCTATCTATCTATCTATCTATCTATCTATCTATCTTCATCTTCTGTGCATTGCTCTCTCTCTCTCTCTCTCTCTCTCTCTCTCTCTCTCTCTCTCTCTCTCTCTCTCTCTCTCTCTCTCTCTCTCTCTCTCTCTCTCTCTCTCTCTCTCTCTCTCTCTCTCTGCATCAACCCCCCGTCACATCTGCCCACCCTCCAACCCACCCACCCCCACACCACCATCCCTAACTACCCCTCCCCACCCCGCCATCCTACCTTCCTTCCAGCACTCTTATCCCTCTGATCTGATCAACCCACTACTACTACTGCTGCAGTCTTGTGTGTGTGCCGAAAACAATTACTGTGATCTGTACATCAGTAAAGCTTGTAGGTGTCTCCACAGAGAGGTAAACTAACTGCATTAGCATTATACAGTGTGTCACATCAAAGCCTATTAACGTCATGGATCCTCGCTCTATCTTAACATTATAATCATCGTCTGCTGCTTCACTCTCGTATAGTTTGGAGCCTTCTTAGACAGCGGCGGTTTTTTCTTTTAGTCTAAGACCCTGACATACATACCAAAACAGCACAACATATTTTTGTCTATTACGTTGATGCAAAAACGAATTTGGTCCTATATTTGGGAGGGGATAAGGCTGCGAAAATACGTATAAAGATCATAAAGAGAAAATAACGAAATGAACTGCTACTTAGTGTACCAAGTTAAAAACCTTCTCAGTGACACGGTCAAAGAAAGGAGGAAAGGAATTAAACAAACAAGGAAAATCAATTGGAACTTTCAAAAAAAAGTTGTTTTACACAAGTCTAGTGAAAATGGATGCTACATTGTTTTGAAATTGGTATTTCGACATATCACAACAGCTAAACAAATATAAGATTCAAGTCACAAAAAACAACCGCCCCCCCCCCCCCCCCAATCTGTCTTCCACTGTGTCAGTACCTTTAACTGAGCCAGAAGGTGCTGTGGACTATGTGTAAAAGTAATAAAACTGGACCCGATTTTACGGACACACACACACACACACACACACACAACACACACAAAATCCTCTCTCTCTCTCTCCTCTCTCTCTCTCTCTCTCTCTCTCTCTCTCTCTCTCTCTCTCTCTCTCTCTCTCTCTCTCTCTCTCTCTCTCTCTCTCTCCCCTCTCCCTCTCCCTCTCTCACTCGCGAACACACGCACACACACACACACACACACACACACACACACACACACACACACACACACACACACACACACACACACACACACACCACACTTAAAGGCAAAAGCAAACAATTTGATCAGTTCATCGACCAGGCATCTAACCGACCCAACAATAAACTAATGAAGCACTGCACATTTACTTAAAAAAACAACAACAACAATTAACTGAACCAATGTCAACATACCATCTAATCATTCAAGCTCTCAGCTAGCTACAAAATTTGGAAACACATCGACAGACAAACAGACAGACAGACAGACAGACAGAAAGACAGATAGACAGACAGACAGACAGACACACACACACACACACACACACACACACACACACACACACACACACACACACAGCAATGCAAAGAGAGAGAGAGAGAGAGAGAGAGAGAGAGAGAGAGAGAGAGAGAGAGAGAGAGAGAGAGAGAGAGAGAGAGAGAGAGAGAGAGAGAGAGAGAGACAGACAGACAGACAGACAGACAGACAGACAGACAGACAGACAGACAGACAGACAGGACAGACAGACAGACAGACAGACAGACAGACAGACAGACAAAGACACACAGACACACAGACACACAGACACACAGACACACAGACAGAGACAAAGACAGGCAGACAGACAGACACACAGACAGAGACAAAGACAGAGACAAGAGAAGACAGACAGACAGACAGACAGACACACAGACAGACAGACAGACAGACAGACAGACAGGGACGGAGACAGAGACAAAGAGACAGAGGTAGACAGACAGACAGAGAGACAGATAGACACAGATTTAGAGACAGGCAGGCCGATAGAAAGACATACATACAGACAGACAGACAGACAGACAGACAGACACACACACACACACACACACACAACACACACACACACACACACACGCAACGCAAACACACACACACACACACACACACAACACACACACACAAAGAGAGAGAGAGAAACAGAGAGAGAGAGAAGGGAAAGGCTAGATTTCTTAACAAAATCCTCAGCATTTAGTAAATAGGATGGTCAATCACTCTGCCCCTTTTTTTTGTCAAAGCAATGTACAATGGTCATAGTTATCATTGATCTACAAAAGGATAACTGTGACCATTCATTGTCATGACAATGGTCATCTCTTTCTTTTTGGCAGACTTACTGGAAGAATGTAGCATGATTCCAATCATTGATTTTTCTAAGGATCATAACAGTCGCTTATTGAATCGTTTGACACTCAGAAACAACAGTATTCCATAATCTGTGTTGCTTGCTGAATGTCGAACTGATTCATAATGTGATGTGTGTCTATTCTTTCTTTTTAAAGTTTTTTAAAATTTTATTCCTGTATATCATGGATAATAGAACAAACACTCGTGTGCTTTTTTACATCCAGTCCCCGTTTGAATGCAATTTAGCAAATCTTGTCATCTGTTCCCACCGGCACACAATGGCCTACACTTACGAAAAGCGGAACAAAATTTAGCGTGTGAGCAAGATGTTCTGCGTGCGTTTGCACACGGAGATTCGGTTTATAGTCTCATCTGAGAGAGACACAGGTAGCGTGGCAGATAGACAAACATGTCAAAATAAAGGCAGACTGACTGACTGACACGTAGAGGAAACAAAAGTTGGGATAGGTCTCAGAGAGAAGAGAGAGAGAGAGAGAGAGAGAGAGAGAGAGAGAGAGAGAGGAGAGAGAGAGAGAGAGAGAGAGAGAAGAGAGAGAGAGAGAGAGAGAGAGAGAGAGAGAGAGAGAGAGAGAGAGAGAGAGAGAGAAGAGAGAGAGAGAGAGAGAGAGAGAGAGAGAGAGAGAGAGAGAGAGAAGAGCTCTGAACACTTAAAAGGTAAAGGTCGTAAAGGTCGTAAAGGTCGTAAAGGTCGGAGAGAGAGAGAGAGAGAGAGAGAGAGAGAGAGAGAGAGAGAGAGAGAGAGAGAGAGAGGAGAGAGAGAGAGAGAGAGAGAGAGAGAGAGAGAGAGGAGCAGACAAACAGACACACAAACAGACAGACAGAAACAGAGAGAAACAGAGAGAGAGAGAGAGAGAGACAAACAGAGACAGAAAGAGATACAGAGAGAAAGACACAGAGACATACAGAGAGAGAAACACACGTACAGACAGACAGGCAGAGAGAAATAGACACAGATATGTATATACATAAATATAGAGAGACAGACAGACAGACAGACAGACAGACCGACACACACACTCCCTCCCTCCCTCCCTAAACACACACACTTACACCCCCCCCTCCACCCCACCCCCACCCCTACACATCCTTCCCCCCCCCTCCCCCCCCCCACCCCCATATACAAAAAGAACTATAGATCTTCCTTTTTTTGCGAAAAAGGCGAAGTGTGAAGTTTTGTGTGTCGCAGAAGCCAGACAGTAGTAGCAGTGACAGCGCGCGGAAAGTGGGAAGCCAGGGATGCTGGCCACGTCATGTCTCTTCCTCCCTACGGATCTCTCTACTCCTTCACACTTCTGGTACTCTGTGCTGTGCGTGAGATGGTAAATCCTTTGTTTCCCCCCCCCCCCCCCCATCTATGACATAAATATCCATTTTTTCGAATTCTCTGTAGTGTTTCTTTCACAAAGAAAAAAGACTAAAAAAAAACAAACAACAAAAGTGAGGAGGCACTCTTACTTCTTTTTACTTACTTTCTCTTTGTTATCATCGTCGTTATTGTCATCTTTATTATCGTCATTGATGGTAATCATCATCATTGTTTTTCAGTCTTTGATATGAATGCGAATTTTGAATTCTCTATAGTTTTTCTTTTTAAAAAAATCAAAACAAAACGACACACTCTTATTCTTTCTACTACTCCTCTCCTTTATCATCATGTCATTGTCATCTTTATCATTGTCATCGATGTTAATCATCATCATTCTTTTCCAATCTATGAATTGAATACGAATTTTAAATTCTCTATTGTTTTTCTTTAAAAAAAAACAAAAACAAAAAAACACGCAATGGTCTTTTTGATGATTGAGAGCTTTTTCACTGCTGTACTGTACTATGCTGTACTGTGCTGTGCTGTGCTGTGCCGTGCTGTGCCGTGCTGTGCTGTGCTGTGCTGTGCCGTGACGAACTGTGCCATGCCGTCCTGTGCTGTGCTGTGCTGTGCTGTACTGTTTTGTTCTGTACTGTGCTGTATACATGTACTGTGCTTTGCTATGTTGTGCTGTGCTGTACTGTTTTTCTGTGCAGTGCTATGTTGTGCTATGCTGTGCTTCGCTCTGATCTGCTGTTCTTCACTGTGCTATGCTGTACTGTGATCTGTTGTGCTGTGCTGTTATCTGATGTGCTGTGCTGGACGTTACTGTGGTGTGGTGTGCTGTGATGTGCTGTGGTCTGCTGTACTTTGCTGTGCTGTGCTGTGCTGTGGTCTGCTGTACTTTGCTGTGCTGTGCTGTGGTCTGCTGTACTTTGCTGTGCTGTGCTGTGGTCTGCTGTACTTTTACTGTGCTGTGCTGTGCTGTGGTCTGCTGTACTGTACTGTGCTGTGCTTGTGCTGTGCTGTGGTCTG